>CM074307.1:2967500-3455000 GCA_037194245.1 Opsariichthys bidens | reverse complement strand
TTATAAGCTATTTTCCTCGTGGGGACCAAAACAATTTCCTGTCAAGAATTTCGGATATTGCCTTCTTCCTGGGGACGGTTAAGAACCACACACACACACACACACACACACACACACATACCACCACCACATTAACATTAGTTAACATGAACTAATAATGAATGGCACTTCTACAGCATTTATTAATCTTTGTTAATGTTAATTTCAACATTTACTAATACATTATTGGAATTTTTTTTAACATTAGTTAATGTACTGTGAAACAAACAATGAACAACTGCATTTTCATTAACGAAGATTAGTAAATACAGTTACAGTGGGCATTGCTCATGGTTAGTTAATAAATTAATGTTTAACTAATGAACATTATTGTAAAGTGTTAACATATTAATAGTATTCAGTAGCATTTATAAGTGATTAAAAGTGACAGTAGAGACAATGATAACATTACAAATGATTTCTATTTTAAATAAATACTTGCTGTTCTTTATATTCATCGAAGAAAAACATGTATCATGGTTTTTGATATAAATTCATAATTAAAAAACATTGATAATGAAAGGAAATGGTTCTTGAGCAGCAAAACGGCATATTTAGAATGATTTCTGAAAGATCATTTGACACTGAAGATTGGTGCATGTGGTATAAACTCTCATGACAAGGAAAGACAGACTTTAAAGACAAAATACTCAGGCGTCAGCAATCAAACAGAAGAAAAACCACATTAACATTCAACGAGAACCAACAGGGACTGAGGGAGAACACGGAATATATACAAGGCAAATAAAGGGAGCTAAATGAGATAATTAACGAGACACACCTGAACCGAAACTCAAATCAATCTGTTACTTAGACAACTGGCAGTAAAAAAAAAAAGTGAACAAAGACAGACATGTGACAGAAGAAAACTAAAGTCCAAAATAAACAGACATATAACAACTGGAGTAATGATGCTGAAAATTCAGCTTTGCGTCACAGGAATACATTTCATTTTAAACTATATTATAAAACAGTTGTTTTAAATTGTAATAATATTCCACAATATTTTTGTTTCATTGTGTTCTTTTATTTAAAAGTCGGGCAGTGTTCCAGGCTTCAGCTTTTTGTCTTCAGAAGTTCTATCTTCAGAAGACATCTCTAATTTAAGTTACAGAGTGCTTGTGGGAATCAGTATGTAACTCTGCACAGTGAAAGAGAAACAGTGATCCACATGGACACAGGTGATGTTCATCGTGGAGACTGAAGCTAATTGACTGAGCTGGTCAAACCATCTGACGCCATTGCTCACGACTCACAGGACTGTGTGTTTGCCACCTGCAAACAAGCAAACACAAACCGACAGCCTCAGATGTTCTACACACACACACACGCGCATGGATGCTGTGACCAAGTTATGGTTTTCATTTGCTCTTTCTGTCAATGCTTATTTAGCGCTTCAGTAAAAGAATCAATTGTTAGAAAGAGAACAAAAACCAAACAACAGTAATTAGTGTCTGGCTTCACTGCTCAACGTAAGCTACTTTAAGAACAGTCAAGAAAGCAAAAACACACACAGAGGAACTTTTTAAACTTTTTAAAGGTCTAAAAAGTACTATGTAATGTCATAAAAAAAACAACATTGAAATATTTACTGTAAATGTACATTTCTCTGGTCATGCACTCAGAAAGCCGAATCCTCCATTGAGCATTGGTTTATCTTTCAGGAGACGTTTTACACAAACAAGCAAAATTTTAAAAAAATATCAATAATCACGAACAGCTGAAAGTCACTGAAAAAAATGTATCGGAATTAAAAGTTTAACACAATTTTAATGAAAATATTATTTTAATAAGTTAATCTATTTAGTGACATCTTTCCACTAGGATAAATAACCTGATATAAATAGAAAGTTGCTATCCAACAAGAAAATTGTGAGAGAGATTAAACTGAAAATGCATTAATATAATAAAATGTAAATACTATTTCTGAAGTTTATAGGGTTACGCCAGGAGGTGGCAGGAAATAAATACCTTTGAACCATGAGCAAATGAACCATTCATTCAACCCATTCGTTCGAAAATGCAGATTCTTTCAGGAATGACATGCTACTCTCTTTATGTCTTTATGAGTCATTGAATCATTCACTCAATTTGTTCAAAAACACAGAATCTATTCGCGATCAAAACTTAACTGTTCAGATATGGCTTTGTTTGGAACTACTCTCTTTGGCTGAGCAAAAACAGACAAAATAACGGGCATTAAGTTCATCAACATTAAGTTTAGAAACAACTCCTGTTGCTATTTCTAACATGACATTTTTTAATATTTATTGGAGGCATCTTTTGAACTTGTTTAGTTTCACACAGAAGTTCCTTACTTATTTGTTTGGCCCAATCATATTCTGTTACACTCTTGCTTGTGTAATGTTGTTTTAATATTATATTATGAGACTTGTTTTTATATAGAGCCATAATCTACCCTCTAAACTCAACATTACAATGTAAAAAGCTGGTTTATGTAAATGTTTTTTTACTGTTGATCTGAAATTACAGCTTTTGTCCCCGTATAGTTGAATCACAGGACCGAATACCAAGTTGCTTTGCCAAGGAAAACTTTTATTGTGTGTCAGGAGAGAAGTTTATTCTATGTCTTCATGTGCCTCTCTTCTCTGGGCTTCTCTTCTCTATCTTCTCTGAGGAGCAACATGTTACATCTGCTTTTATTCCATCACTAAGGGATCATACAAGTCCTTACAAGGTTGAGAAAAACAAAATAGCACGTATACTTCATACATGCCCATCCTAACCTTGTAGGGAATTCTATACATCATTAGGTGTTTACATCATGAAGCAACTGCTTCAGCTAAAGCACGTGGTACATGTTCCTTTAGAATACAGTACACATTCCTGTGAAGCCAAAATGATCTCTTCTCCCCTGCATAACATTTTCATGCAAACTGAACCCTCATGCATTACACTCTTTCAAATAGAATATACATTTAATTATATATTTAAATAATATTAAAACAATACAATTTTAATCTTCATCACGTTGTGTAATGTCAGGTGGAGTTGTTCATGTGTTACTATGTGTAAAAGGTAAAAAAAAAAAAAGTAAGATCTTCATTGTCTTCGTCTGTCTCTCATGAGTCACAAGACAATGCTTAGAGACTCTTTAAACAGTGTTATCAGATCCATCTGAAGACCATCTGTCAACACACACACACACACACAGCATGGTTAATCCATCACCCTGATGTTTCTGACCTGTGTGTTTAGGCAGATTTTCTCTTTTTTGTGAGATTGAGAGTTGACCCTTGGAATGTGTGTGTGTGTGTGTGTGTGTGTGTGAGAGAGAGAGAGAGTCCTCTGGGCTTGCGTTTTGATGTTAATGATGACTTTTAAATGTCAGAGCTGGCCAGGTATCAGGGTGTGGAAGAGGAGAGAAAAGGACCACAAACACAGAATCCCTACATGAGAAACACACACAGACATTGAGTTTCCATATTTTATGGTGACATTTTTTGGACCTAATGGTTTTTATACTGTACAAACCATATTCTATCCTCCTACACTAACCCTACCACTAAACCTACCCATCACAGAAAACTCTCTGCTATTTTAGATTTTCAAAAAAGCTTGTTTCCTCATGGGGTCTAAAAAATGTCCCCACAAGGTCAAAATTTACTGGTATTACCATACCTGTGGTGACATTTGTCATTTGTTCCCCATAGCGTAGGGAATACCAGCACCACACACACACTTTATATATTATATTTTATTTGTTGCGATTACTTTAGTCCATTTGCAATAGTTGACTTTTTTATTTGTCTATACATATTGCACTTTGTTATATAAGTAAAGAAAAAAGTATATATTGAAAAAAGAAGTTAGGTCAGGTTACTAGGGTAATTGCTATGCCACACATCATGTTCTCATGCAGTGAAAAATACATCCCGGAGCAAATAGGACACAAGACAGAGCAGGTTACTTTTGACATGAAACAGTTTCATGTTTAAAATATTGCCATTTTTTTTAAAAGAAGTTTCAACAATAAATAGCATATAGTGTCTCTTTAATGTGTCGTGACAGATCACTGTAGCTCCTCGTGAACCGATCATCTCTTCATACTAGTTCATTTATAGCATCAAATAAACATGAACGAACATCAGAGTGAATGTTGTTTCAAGTGCGGAATGATGTGAGTACGCAAAATTTTTGAAACTGCCCTGACTGCTTTGTCGGATTTGCGTTATAATTGGTCAGATCACCTGTCAATCAAACTGTTTGCGAAGGATCAATTGCTAGTTTGGGTGGTTTCATCTGTATATTATAACCCATTACTTGGGTCTCTCCTTCCATATAAGTCTGGATTTTTTGTCTGTTTTGTCATCAGATCGAACACTGTCTCCGTCTGTCTCTCCAGGATATTGAAATGCAGCTTTATGAAGTGAAAGTAAACAGGATAGGAGAAGCGTGAGTGTGTGCGAGAACTCTGCTGCGTCCTGTCTCGTGGTTAATGATCTGTTATTGCCGGGCTAGTGTTTGTTCACGCGAGTGTGACAACAGTCTCACTCTGCTTAAACGCAAAGATTCACACAAAAGGTGCAATACGGAAGCTGGAAGCCAATTAAAACCAAACCCAATGGCGCGCGGTGGGCATTCAATGGTGGATGTGTGTGTGTCAGAGCAGAGATCAGGTTTTGATGCCACCCTGGTTTATAACTGGTTTTTTTTTTGCATCAGGACCCAGAATGTGACTCATTTCCACAGTTCTTTCATGTTAGTGAGATGAAGAAGTGAGGAAACCTCTTCGATGAGCTTCTTGTTTACAAAGATTTTGAATCCAGTCTATTCTTATTCTTGCTGGTGAATTGTAAATATACAGTCATACACACTTTTATTCACAGAGTATGGTGACCACTATGGTGATCTACTATTTTTTATTTATTTTGTTCTCTTACTTGTGGGATCCATCCACCAAGTCCTGAGACTTTAAATCAAAATGTTGCTGTCTCTGCCAGGAGCCTCACAGCTCTTCCATCACGATAGTCATCCAGAGCAAATCCACACTTCAGTGACCACATAATCAAGGTTTTACTGTCCCAATGATAAACCCATGGGGTAGCTGAAGACAAGCTGAGCTTTAGTCCATCAGCCGGGACTAAAGACGCTGATCTGGAAAGATTTAGAGCAGAGAAATGATCTCGGATCCTATATGTTCTGCAACTTAATCCTGAAATGTCAGAAATGACTTGAGGACGAATTCACTAAACGGTTGTGCAATGCAGGATTTCCACACACACACACACAAAACTTTTGGTAGTTTAGTGCGATTTATTGGATGGGAGGCTCGGAACAGGATAGACTAACAGATTCTTGGGATTTAAGAATCGATATCCATTTGTAAAAATGAGAATCGATTCAAATCGAGAAATCTATATTTTTTACCCACCCCTAATCTTATACACTAAATTATCTGCAATCCAGTTGAACCACATGCACTGAAATGAATTAATTTTCAATCCTTTCCATTTAGATTAGATGAGGAATGCGACTTATTTACATAAATAATTGCTACTTGCCTGGTGCAAATGTTATAATTCATAAATCAATTAGTGAAAACCCATATCGGTCTTACCACTAATCTGAACATTGTGTGATGTCAATATTTAGGGGTTTAAATAAATGCTTATCAAATAAAATAAATTGTATAAATCAATCAATAAATTGTTATCAAAGAATATGTTTGAATATGTTTTCAAAAAAAAAAAAAAAAAACTATAGTCAAGCAGTTTAAGGAATAGTTCACTAGTAATGGTCTGCTTGCTTTACTTTTCTTTTTTGAGAATTTGAGCAGAATCTGGCTCTTATTCTTACACTAAAAGTGAATGGTGACTGTCAAGCTTTTAAAATTATACCATAAAAGTAGTGTTTATGACTTGTGCAAGCCATATGATAGCTTTGTGTGTTTGTGAAGTAGTATTAATAATAAAAAATAGTTCTTTTTCTCAATGATCATCTTTGACACAGCTTTCATATCTCATTTAAGAGCTCATTTCTCAAGGTTTGATGTCAACGATCAAAAATGTCACTGATTTTGCCAAATTTTCTACGTATCCGCTCTTGCAGTAACGATTTCTCATTTAATATTTGCTCAGAGTTCTTCATTTCATCTCTGCGATTAAAAAGCATGTACTGCTGCTCCTGTGTTGCCACATAATCTTGTAGTTTTTATTTTACTGACTGTCTCTTCTCATTGTTTGCAGCTTTCAGTCGTTCTCCAGTGCCCATGGCAGTTGTTCGGCGGGAGTTATCTTGTGAAAGTTACCCAATTGAGCTGCGCTGTCCCGGCACAGACGTCATCATGATCGAGAGTGCAAATTATGGCCGAACTGATGACAAAATCTGCGACGCTGACCCCGCACAGATGGAGAACACTCGCTGTTATTTACCTGATGCATACAAGATCATGAGCCAGAGGTGAGACACACAAACACAGTTAGGCCAAAAATGTGCTTTACATATTACCAGTTAAACGTTTGTAATAATTAAGATGTTTTAATGGTTTTGGAAGAAGTGTCTTAAGCTCATAAAGTGTGTATTTTTTTTTATAATAAAAAATGCAGTAAAAAGAGTATTTTTGTGAAATATTATTGCACTAAAATAACCATTTTCTATTTTTTTTCTATTTTTTTTTTCCTGTGATAAAATTTTCAATTATTCCAATTATTATTAGTGATCAATTGCTACTTATGGTTCTTATTATTATCAATGATAAACAGTTTTTTGCTGCTTGATTACATTTTTTTTTCAAGTTTCTTTGATTAATAAAAAGTTGAAATTGTATAATGTTTGTAACATTTTTGATCAATTTAATGCATTTTTGCTGATAAGTTTTTATATTATATTTTTTTAAATCCTCAAACTTGTAGTGTATCCCAGTTTCCAAAACAAACAAACACAAACAACACCAACAAAAAAGACATCAGGCAGTAAAAACTGTTTTTCCGTTTACTGGCAAAAATGAGAAATGTTTCTTGAGCAGCGAATCAGCATATTAGAATGATTTCTGAAGGATCATGTGACAAAAATTCAGCCACATAAATAAATGACATATTCTAATAGCGGGGTTTTTTTTTTTCTTCCATTGTAATATTTCACATTTTTACTGTTTTTATTGTATTTTTTACCTTCAGCCTTGGTGACCAGAAGAGACTTCTTTCAAAAACATAAAAAAAAAGTCTTTTGATCAGTAGTGTATACTGTATATAAACTACACAAATAGAATTGTGATGCATTTTTACTGTGTAGAGTTTTATAAGTATAGCTTGTGCTTGAGTTTTGTGTAGGTTTTTGCCTTAAGTTATGAATTGTCCAGGCACATTTTGCAAATCGAACTTGCGTAGTACCACTTTTGTACTTTTGAGCCTAGTGTGTGCATTGAGTTTTTTCTTTATAAAAAAAAAAAAAAAAATTTTTTCTTACCCAACAATGTCTCACGGTACAATGAGGACAGGGAACATCCCCCCTGGGGAAATCTGGGTTTAAGCACTCGACTCAACAACACAGTGTTGTGGGTAGTAAGATAAAGGATACCTTAGAAATCCTCAGGTCCATCAGTCAAGCCTTCAGGGGTTTGAACCTGCAACCTTTGGATTAGCTTCTGCTGCACCGCTGTGTGTGTGTGTGTGTGTGTGATACACCGATGCAGATTCGGCTTATTAAAGCCTGCTGTGCTGCTCTCTCTTTTGTCTGCTGTTTTCCCCAGTCTTCCCTATCATTTTCCTCAACATTTCATGCGGCTTGACACTCATCACACCTCAGCAGAGTGGAAGAGTCAGACAGACCGGGATCAGAGCGTAGTGTGTCTGTAATTGTTCCTCTGTGTATTCTCAGTTCTGCTACTGAAGTAAATTAAAGCAGCTGCTCAGCAACACAGCAAGATAACAAACAGTAGCCGTGTCCATCTAGCGCAGAACAATGGTATTCTTCTCCACACCAAACCTCTAACCTCACGCACATAATCGTGTTAAGTGTGGGGAATTTGACTAGCGAATGTTTAAGTAGAGGGACTGATAGAGTCACAATGGATGTTGTACAGAGTTTGATTAAGGTCATATTGTTTTTGTAATGTTGTAAAAATGTAATAGAATTACATAGAGGTTTAGTAGATTGTGTCACGTGCAATTTTAGTATAGTGCATTGTAGTGTTTTAGTAGAGCGTGCCATTTAGAATTTAAGTAGAGCAAGTTGTTGAGTTTCAGTGGAGTGTGTCATGTAGATTTTGAGTAGAATGTGTGGTTTTAGAGTACGTTGTAGAATTTTAGTATATGTATTCGGTATAGAGTTTTAGTGTAAATGTTAGGGGTGTGACGAGATCTCGCGAGACGAGAAACAATTGGTTGATTTTGTAGCAACATCTATCAGTGTTTGCATGTTGTTTTACTTCAAATAATTCATTAAAATAGAAGTAAAATGACATGCATTACAAGTTGATTTCTAAATGCACCAACATTTTTGCATTTTATGATTTTCAGTTGAATTAAAGACTATTTTCCCTTCATACGTTTCATTATTGAGGATTTTCTTAAAAATACTATAAAGATCTCGTCTCGTGAACCCAATCTCGTGTCTCGTCTCGTGGGATAGTGGTCTCGTCACACCCCTAGTAAATGTATCTCGTAGAGTTTCAGTAGAATGTTTTATGTACGGTTTTAGAGTATGTTGTGGAATTTTAGTTTGTATCCCTCACCCAGGTCCTACTCGCCCTGCTCTGTGCGGGACTCGAACCTGAGTGTCAGACGCTCTAACAAGGAGGCTAAGGGCTTGCAACCTCTAGCGTCTCATGAGATCAGAGGAGTGCTCTGCAAAAGCGAAATCTCTTTGTAAACACGTCCAAAGGATGAGGATCTGAAGAGTCAGAGGTTAAAATATACAATACCACAGCAATATAATATTTTTACAATTGCTTCTCAAATCTCTGTGAGGTCTAAATGGGATTTACAAAACGGCATTAAAGACAATTAATTTGCTCCTCAGAATCACAGCCTGAAAGTATGATAAATTATCGATGTATATAATTTATACTGGGTGTTCAAAATATGTAGTTTTGTGTTTTATATTGTGTATGTCTCTGGCTAACTCAAATACATCAATATCATATATCAAATACGTAATCTGTGGCTCACTATTACCTAAAATTGTGTCCATTAATAAAGATTGTCTGTCGTTCTTACAACTCTGAGTAATGATGGAGGATGGAGCAATTTTTTTTTTTTTTTTTTTTTTTTTTTACAAACTATAATGTTACATCAGTCTTTCAAGTTAGTTAATGTTAACACCGTTATCGATAGAGTAAAATGATGCAGTTTTTGCATGTGCACCCCAATAAATTAGAAATAGACGCATCGGTTTGTTGATTGACATACACTTGTTAATGCTGACGGTGAGGAATTGCAGTTGCAACATCTCATATTGTTTGTCAAACTGAGTAGTGCATCACTATGAAGTGTCCTGCCTTAAGTCATCCTTGCGATGGAGGCTTGGGTTGAACAACTAGTTCTTCCAATATTTCATCATAGGACTCGCGCTTAGATTAATATGGTAAAATCGCCGCAATCATTGCTATCTTTACAGAGTCTACAATAGCTGTGCTTTAAGAGAACCTTTAAAATAGCATAATAGGGCACTTTAAACTAAGTGCAGCATCTCCTAATCGACATTTACAAACTCTAGCACGTCTACTGCCGTCAACTTGCTTCTTGTCTCGCCCCCTATGAACGTTAACACTTGGGATTAAGATCCATTAATGTTCCGCTAACCTACTGCACAGCAGTAATCAGACAGGAAATGCCTTCGATATGCTTTAATAACAGCCAGAAGGATCTCAGACCAATTTCAGAGAAGAACATGGTAAAGGTGACACGATTCATTACATCATTTTCCTCCAATTTGATTGGTTTTACATATGTATAATTATTTGTTACTAGTTAGGAGTAAATCTGGATTCCTCGATCATGAGGTTGGACATCCGTAACAAAAGTGGACACTAGTGTTGCAGTCAAGACCACCTAATTCGAGACCAAGTCGAGACCAAAACCAGCGTGTGTTGAGACCAAGACCTTCAAAAAATGGTCCCAGACCAGTCTTGAGTACTACAACACTAGTGGACACCTGTATAGTTTTATTTCTCCTTTCGTTATTTTCAGACACACAGTCATTCCGGCCCAAGTGTTAGAGACATTGAGTATCAAGGGCATATAATGTTATCCCTGTAAGGAAAGAAGTTACTTATTAAAGTTTAAAATGAAAATTTCTTCCACAATAAAGATATCACATAGTGTTTCATTAGAATCTTTCAGTAGGATGTCATATAGTTTCAGCTGAATGTTTTTAGCAGAGTGTATTAGAGTTTCTTCAAAATGCGTCACGTAGAGTTTCAAGACGAGTCATCTTCATTTATATGGTGCTTTTCACAATACAGATTGATTCAAAGCAGCTTCACTGTGATACTAGGAAAATTAATGGACAGAGATTGTTTTGGCTGTACAGCAGGTCTTGGAAAATATTATTATCGAGTTAAAGCAGGTTTTTGAAATGGTTAATTATTAGCTTTTCAACTGAAAACCAAAAACCTTTTCAGTTCAGTCAAACCGAAGAAGTTTCAGAAGAACGTCACTTAGAATTTCAGTAAAACGTGTCTCGTGGAGTAGAATGTCACATTGTTTCGTGTCACGCCACATTAAAGAGCATTAAAAAAGGACATTAAAACTGGACTTTTTTGTTCATGTCAGAAGTTCCAAAGCTCAAAACACAGTTTTTTTCACTGTGCAATTTTTGAAACGTGCAAAACATTTTTGCATAATCTATTTTAGTTTATTTTAGGTTTACTGTTTTTATCTTGGGGTGTGTAATACTACTTTTTTACCACTGCACCCCTGCTGTTGCTAAATGCAATTTCCCCTCTGCGGTACAAATAAAGGATTAACTAACTTACTTACTTACTTGTTGTAATTATTGGATGGTAGTCATGTTGCAAATAAAGTTTAGTGAAGCTTTAAAAAGATCAGTCTTTGGGATATAAGAATCAATATCAGTTTATGAAGATCAATTAAAATCGACATTGTCAATCTAGAACAGTGTGTGTTGAGTTGTTTTAAGGATTGTTTAGGGGAGTCCTGTAGCGTGAGCTGTTCTTCTGTGTCTCACAGCCTCATTAACATGTGGAGAGATGAGAGGAGGTAAAGCTCACCTCCAGAGAGGAAACAAACTCAAGTCCTTCGATCTCACTTACCCTTTAAGCCTATTAGACAGAAGACAAGAAGAAAATCCAAACAGAGAGAAAGAGAGAGCAGATATAAAAGCTTTATTACATTTTACACACAAGAATAACCAAAAAATGAAGATGGTGTAATCAGTACAATAAATAAATGAGTAATTATTCAATGGACCAATGACAATGATTGAAATTATTATGACATGATTTAGGATTTATTTTACGCAGGATTTATTTGCGCATGATTTGGCATCTGATTCACTAAAGGAAACACCACGTGCATTTCAGAGAATGGCAGAAATGTGCCTGAAAAAACAAAAATAATTCAGATAATTCAACAAAAGATTTTAAACAAAATACTTTACTGTCTGCTTTCTGTGCACAGGATTATAATGCCCAACCAAAATAAAAAATATGTTTTATTGATTTCTACATTTTCTATCCGCAATACCATTTTTTTATCATTTTATTTTATTTTCTATATTTTCCGTTATTACTTTCAAATTTTACCATGCATGGATAGCGAACAGAATTGAATCGTTGGAAAACGCTGCAGCATGTTTCTCAGACTAGACGTACTCATATATCAGGTCTGGTCTCCTCTATAGTGCTGCTTTTGTCCTTCTGTTTGTCTGTTTATTGTCAAGCGCTTAAGATCAGATTTTCCAGGGTTTACGTAACAAACCGCATTCTGAGGGCAGCCTTACTATCCAACTTTTTTTTCTTTTCTTTTTTTAGCAGCAAATGAGATTTGCTTTGGCCCACATCTGTGTCACATTATCATTGCTTATGGGCTGAATTTTCTCTTTGTCTGTTGTTGTGTGCTCTGTGACTGGCAGAGGTCCTCAAGGTTCTGAATGCACACGGTTCTTGCCCGAGTAATCTGATAGCTCAATTCGGAAGCGCTACTCTTCGTTGTGTGGAATTCTGCCCTTGTGGGAATAGATCTGCTTTTCCGGGCCGCAAGCCACCTGTCTGCTCGCTAGTGCAGCTTGAGTCATCTCACACAGACGTGCACACACACACACACACACGCACGCACACACAGCTAATATCCAGACTTAAAAGCCATTTCAAGTAAACTCTTATTGTTCCTAATATGTAATGTATATGCAGTATATATATATATATATATATATATATACCAGGCTTTTTTAATAGTATGTGAACATAGATTCTTCAGTGCAGTTGAAGAAGCTGAAGTAGAGGTGCCGCGACACATAAATAACAGAATCTGCTGGAAAAACTCTGACAGGCCGTTAGATTTATACGCATTTGTTTGATATATCATTGAGTGATTTTTTCACAGTTTAGAAGGTGTGTGTGTGTGTGTTTGTTGAATGCTGCAGTGAATTGCATCAGGCATGATTTAAGTTGGTGAAGGAAGGAATGTTTGATCTATGAATCTGATCTCTGCCTTCATGGATGAAATGAAGGCCTGTTGAAAATAAAATATTACTATAACTGGTTTGATCTAAAATAACAGTTCTGTTATCTTTGGGTAAGATATTCCTTAATGTCTGTCTTGAAACTTTCAATGGTTCTTCAACTGTTCCATTTTTTTTTTTTTTATAATATATATTATTTTAGTATCGTTGCGATACTATTATAATTTTATTTATATTTTGAATTATTTTTATTTTTAAATTTTCTGTTTTCATTATTCTTTTAGTTAACATTTTAGTAATTTTGTTGTGTGATTTTGTATTTTTTTATGTGTATATAGGTTAATATATATATATATATAATATAATATAAAAATTTCACGTCTCACTGTTTCTTGCTGTTACTTTGTAATTGTGAAATTTAGTGGCAATTCCTTCAACTCTCATTAGTCTGAGATTATCAAAAACACTATTACTTACCTTAAACAAATCTTAGATCATCTCTCTCTCTCTCTCTCACACACACACACACACACACAGACCGATGTGTTCAAAATGTGAAGTACTAGATAAGGTACTTTGAACACTTTTCTTTCACCTGATCACAATTAACACAACAATGTGTCACAGTCTGAGGTTCCAGATGTTCCGATATTGTGACATTATGTTTAAGGATCCCATGCCTACACAGATTTGATTAAGGGGGAGGGGCATACGCCTCTGAGTGCAAGATGATGTCATGACTATTTTGAGTTTGTTTTTCCCGAAGAACTGGTAAGATTTCAATTAGTCAACTTTTAGGAGTACACTATCATATATAACTTCAACTGACATGAGCTTACAGTCACAAAACCTGTTTTTCTTTCATGGGGTCTTTAAAAAGAGAGAGAAAGAGACCAAGTGAGACATGATGACGAGAATAAATATGGTGTGGTATCAGTGAATGGTTATATGGTCTTTTGTTGTTTGATTTTTTGGAAAGGAAAGTGACTGAGAGGGAATCACAGATTTCGATTACAAATTCATCTCCCTTCATCCTTTAAATCTCCCATTGCGTTCACCTATGACTTTTGCAAAAATTCATGCAAGCTTGTGAATCCAATGCGTGACTTTTATCTGTCAATCCTATATACAATCTCATATGAGATTTTCTGACAAAATTCTGAGATCCTTTCAAGCAAACTCAGGGGTTTGTGTGTTTTGGAGAAGAACGGTTCACTGTAGGTCCCCTAATACAAACTGCATACAATGGTTCACAAACACACAGTAACAGATGTCTTGTGTATTTGGATAGGATTCAATTGAAATTTACGGAACTTATGGGAAAATACAATAAAATCTTACTTGTCAAGAACCCTGTTTTACATAACTATATATGTTTCATTAGTTATGTTCAGCTGTGCTTTGTGTTGAATTCAGAGCATTTTACTGAAATCACGCCTGGTTAGAACACATTGTCATTGTAGAGAGAGGATGTTATGACTGTTTTGTGCAAAAACTTTGAACTTGCATTCTAAGTGGATCTTAGGGACAAAAATACAACTGCAGCAAAAGTGTAGAATATGAGTTTTTCCTGGTTATGAAATTGCTGCTTCCTCAAAAAAAAAAAAAAAAAAAAAAAAAAAAAGGAAAAAAAGAAAGGGCATTGGAAGCTGTATTAGACTGTGATTTTGGATTGAACATTTCTGTTGTCTTCATTATCCAACTGGATGGAAAGAAATAGTTTGCTTAAACACTCAAACACACACACACACACACACTCATGTTGTGTTTTAATTTTTTATGGGGACATTCCATAGGCGTAATGGTTTTTATAATGTACAAACTGTACATTCTGCCCCCCCCCCCCCCCCCACCACCAACAAAAGGTCCCCACAATGTCAAGATTTACTGGTTTTACTTACGTTGTGGGGACATTTGGTCCCCATAATGTAGGGAATACCCCCACACACACACACACGTTCGTTTTGCTATTAAAGCGAGGACATTCCATAGGCGTAATGGTTTTTATACTGTACAAACTGTACATTCTGCCCCCCCCCCCCCCCCCCCCACCAACAAAAGGTCCCCACAATGTCAAGATTTACTGGTTTTACTTACGTTGTGGGGACATTTGGTCCCCATAATGTAGGGAATACCCACACACACACACACACACACACACACACACGTTCGTTTTGCTATTAAAGCGAGGACATTCCATAGGCGTAATGGTTTTTATACTGTACAAACTGTACATTCTGCCCCCCCCCCCCCCCCCCCCCCCCCCCCACACCCCTAAACTTAACCCTCACAGAAAATGTTCTGCATTTTTACATTTTTAATAAAACATTGTTTAGTATGTTTTAAAGCTGTTTGAAAAAGTGGGGACATATGAAATGTCCTCATATTTCACCTTGAAGTTGTAATACCAGTGTCATACCCATGACATTGTACACATTTGTGTCCTGATATGTCACAAAAATGCGCACACACACACACACACACACACCAACACACACACAGGCCATGTTAAGTTTTATCTGTGTAGAATAAACAAATCACTGCAGCAATAAAGCACTCGAATGTTGTGTGATTACGTCTGGAGTTTAAGCCCTATTCCCCAAACACTCACACACACTCGGCCCATATCTTTATTTTATCCTGAGTGCTTGTAAAAGGTTTTTTCCCTATAGTTTTTCTTCTCCTTTCTAGGTCCAGGCATGGAGTGTTAGAAACCCTGTTTTGTCAGGATTATTAGGAGTTTGCTGTAGAAATCCTACATAACCTCATACATTTGCCTGGGAATTCTTTTTAAATCAAATTTTTATCTATTTTTATTTTGCTTTTCTTTTAATCTTCTTTTACAAACTAATCTTTGTTTATTTGATTTTGGCAGATCAGTACATCATTTGGCTTGCACACTGTGTGAAGTGTCCCTGTCGACAATCATTAAACACATGTTGAAGTTTGATTGTAACACGACTGCCAGAGGCCAATAATGTTGGGCTTGGCCTATTTTAATAAAACTGCTATAATTTGAGAATGGAATATATCATTTTAATTGCATTTGAATTGTGCATATAAACCATACTCCAAAGACACTTGAAGTGTAGTGTATAAAAATGGTTATATTTTGAGCTTATAGATGAGTTCATAGGATTCCATAATCTGAATCACACAAGAACATTTTTTTTGTGTGTGTGTGTGTGTGTGTGTGTGAGATAAACCATTCTTTTGTCATTTTGGAATTTGTTCAGTAAGGATCATGATGATGTTTGAGATCAACATTGCAGCTCCAGGCTAATGAAATGCTCGGGACGTAACGTAACCTATTTTCCTTAAAAAGCAACCAAATTATCATTCTATCTATTACCAGTCACAATTATAATGTTATAGTTTTCAATAAATGTATTGTTTAAAGGGGTCATGACATGGATTTCTTTTTATTAGTTTAATATGTTATGTAATACACAACATTTTCAAAAGTTTAAGAAAAAAGAAGTTTCGTCTGCTCACCAAGGCTGCATTTATTTAATTAAAAATACAGTAAAAACAGTAATATTGTGAAATATTATTACAATTTAAAATAGCCAATCTTTTGAACGGTAGTTATAAATGACCGGGGGCCGATGGGGCGATGATGTCGATGTCGTATGTAAATATTTTTGCCCGTGTGACATCACATTTCCCGCAATATCAAAAACAAGCTTTTGATTTCTCTTGTCATGACCCCTTTAATGTTTCTGTACCTCAAAAAAATCGTATATTTGCATATTCGAATCATTTCTGAAGGATCATGTGACTAGAGTAATTGTGAAATAAATGCAAAGATTTAAAGATAAGAGTTTTTTTTTTTTTCAAAAACATAAAACAAAATCTTACAGAAACCAAACTTTTGGCTGTGTACATTTCTCAATAAGTGTTGCAGTATGCAGTAAAGATTTTCATTATTAATGATCCGCAGAGATGTTCATTTATATGTTTATTCGCCTTAAAAGTGACTCCTTTTGTAAATTGTTCATTCTTAATTTTTTTTGTTTGTGCATCCCGGCACGGCCACAATTAATAGTGTGAACTTTGGAAGCATTAAACCACAGACCTTATGCAGAAATATCTGTCTTGTCTAGATTTATCTTGTCTTTAGTAGTCAGTTCCAAACATGTTGTCACCTAGTGCAGGTTAATGACAACACAAAATGACATTCACAGTGCATTTAATTTCTATAATGTAACAAAATTTTCCAAGTGAAAAATTATTCAGTGGGAAATAATGCATGCTGTCATTCATCAAATGCAGCACAAAGTGCTTTCATTCAAGAACTCTCGGTATGAACACAATATAAAGTAGATGAAATGCTCTCAAAGGCAGTAAAACTGCTTTATACCGATGGAGAGGCTTCTCATCAAAATTGACTTCCTCTCTGTGTAAAAGTATGTTTCACTATAATGCCAGCCAGTAAGAGCAGTTGAAAGCCAAATGCATCTCTATCGCATGCTCTTACGCATTATATGCACACAGTGATCTCATTGAAGAAATCTTAATTGTCAGGACACAGAACACAGTAGTTTGTGCAACAGTCTTTCATCCATTCTTACTGAATAGGAAGCTGTACCGTCAACATGAAATCAAAATTAATTTTCCCAGTGAAAGTCCCAGTGAATTACCTCGATTGTTTTAGTAATGCTTAGTTTGAAAAGCTTGTAATTTACGTCACAGCGTCTTTTCTACTCATCAGCGCCGTTTATGATGTTGAGTCCGTCTAACCGTTTGCGATCTTGTCATCTTCATAGTGCTTTATAGCACTTCAGATTCTAGAGACCATTTAATTGGACCGCAAATTGGTGGTATGCATATATATTCTACAAGCAAATGTTGTCATTGTTTTGGAGCAACATATTCATGCTAAAAGCCACGAAACTTCAATTTCAATTGATTTTATGGATTTTATGGAATTTCAGTGGTTTGCTTCTGACCAATGCACAGTCGCATTTTATAGTTAAGTTAAAATGTAAATGTAACTTTCCTCTGAAATATGCTAGCGTCAAGCTTCACTCAAATTTCCAGCAAAACGAACAGTCGGGTAGTCGTGGCCTAGTGGTGAGGGAGTTGGGCTTGTAATCTGAAGGTTGCTGGTTCGATTCCCACACCGGCAGGAATTGAAGGTGGGGATTGTGAATAAACAGCACTCTCTCCACCTTCAATACCATGAGTAAAGTGCCCTTGAGCAAGACACCTAACCCCTAATTGCTCCCCTTGTAAGTCGCTTTGGATAAAAGCGTCTGTTAAATGATTGAAAATGTAAATATATTATACATGGTTTTGTAAACTCACCATAAATGAACACAAATAGTACATACATATCCTGTGACATTTACAATTTACTGCACAGATAAACGCACAGCCCTTCGAAACGCATCGCTGCATCTTTAATAACTTTTGAGGCTAATTTTGCAATGTCTTTTATAAGCCCTTTGATCATTATGGGCCGTAAAGACCGGTTACACTCACAGTGTGCAGGAATCAATTTTGTGACTAAGACTAAGGATCTATGGAAGAACGTGTGCGATGCAGAAACTCTTGAAAAGCAAAATCCATCCATCCATTTTCTGCCGCTTATCCGGGGGCCGGGTCGTGGGGGCAGCAGCCTAAGCAGAGATGCCCAGACTTCCCTCTCCCCAGACACTTCCTCCAGCTCTTCCGGGGGGACACCGAGGCGTTCCCAGGCCAGCCGAGAGACATAGTCTCTCCAGCGTGTCCTAGGTCTTCCCCGGGGCCTTCTCCCGGTGGGACATGCCCAGAACACCTCCCTAGGGAGGCGTCCAGGAGGCCCGAGCCACCTCAGCTGACTCCTCTCGATGTGAAGGAGCAACGGATCTACTTTGAGCTCCTCCCGAGTGACCGAGCTCCTCACCCTATCTCTAAGGGAGCGCCCTGCCACCCTGCGGGGAAAGCTCATTTTGGCCGCCTATATCCGGGATCTCATTCTTTCGGGTCATGACCCAAAGCTCATGACCATAGGTGAGAGTAGGAACGTAGATTGACCGGTAAATCGAGAGCTTCGCCTTGCAGCTCAGCTCCTTCTTCACCACGACAGACCGGTACATCGACCGCATCACTGCAGAAGCTGCACCGATCCGTCTGTCCACCTCACGCTCCTTCCTTCCCTCACTCGTGAACAAAAACCCCAAGATACTTGAACTCCTCCACTTGAGGCGGGAGCTCTTCACCAACCTGAAGAGGACAAGCCACCCTTTTCCGCCTGAGAACCATGGTCTCAGACTTAGAGGTGCTGATCCTCATCCCAGCCGCCTCACACTCGGCTGCAAACCGTCCCAATGCACACTGGGCTGCCCTTTATCACCAGTCCTGTTCATAATCTTTATGGACAGGATTTCTAGGTGCAGTCATGGGCCGGAGGGAGTCTGGTTTGGGGACCAGAGGATCTCGTCTCTGCTATTTGCAGATGATGTTTTCCTGTTGGCTTCATCGGGCCAGGACCTCCAGTGTGAAAAGCAAAAACACAATTTTATTTTTTACCCATTAATGCATCTCTCACTTATTTTATATGCGATCACACTTGCCGCATTTCCATTGCAGATTTGTGCAAAACCTTTGTGCTATTTTCGAAATATTGATAAAATACTATATAGAAACGACGCCGTTTCTATTAACTGATGTTAGGCCCCGATCACACAGAACGTGTTTTTTGCAGTGACGCTTTTCTGAATTGTTTTCTATGGCAGTGAGCGTCCTGCGCCCTGTTTATGCACGCGTTTTAACCGCCTGGTGTGCCTCGTATTTTTGCAGGAGCGCTCGAAGCGCCTGAAGTTGAAAAAAAAATCAACTCTGAGCAGAAAAACGCCCAACGTCATTCACGTTTTTTTTTTTCACTGTCCAATCGAATGAATGGAGAGACGGCTTTCCGTCGTGCTGACGAATGTTTACAGTTCTTTGGACACTGCAAAGATGGAGCCCTTTGCTTGTAACGTACTTTTTTTAAGTTTCTGCGAATATGACCGTTTAACAGCAAACCAAAGAGCGTTCGCGCTACACTGACAGGACAGCTGATTCAGTGGTTGCCTAGCAACATAAATAACCGCAGCGCACTGCTCTTTTTTTTTCTAAAATCAACAAAAAAGGATAGTGCGGTGCGTTTTTCAGAACTGAAAAACGCGCTCTGTGTCACCGGGGCCTTATGCGAATCAAAAGCATTTCCTCTCACGATAAATCATTACAAAAATCACGGCAACGGATGTCAATAGCTTCACGTATGTTCCAGCCACTGCACTAGCCATTATATTTTATCAAAGGAGACGTACGTGTGTTATCCAAGCATTTATGGCAAGGAAGCCAGGTTTCTGAGTGTTTCTCCCTCCTATCTGCTTTGAGGTCTAGATAAATTCACATTGTGGGATTTCTTTGTTGTTTAGAATCCAGTATTCCCGTGATACTTTTGTCTTTTATGATTTTAATGAAGAACTCTCGTCTTGTGTCCAAATATACCGCAACCTCTTTAAAGAATGATCGACTATTTTCATTGCAGTTTTGCGAAATATTTCTTTTTTTCGAATTGCCTGAAAAACCACCTCATGCGAGCATAAAAACTTTTTTGCAATTATATGGGAGTATAAATTCGCAATTTCAATTTCTGCAATTTAAAGGGTAATGGAAATGCGGCTGCTGTTTGAACTGCCTTTCATAGGAAGTCCATGTGTGCTGTTGTCATGAATAATAAACCGAGGTGTCTTCTCATATGATAAGGACACATAGTTTCATGAACAAATATGAGACACCGATGAGTCTTCGATGTACTATGGTGTAAGAAAGCATCACATTGACCTAGTAGATGAAAATAAGGCAAACACCTTAAAATAAACTAGTTTTCTCCTAATTTTAACATTTACGGATGGCAACATTGTCTTCTATTTGCAACACACATAACTGTTAAAATCTGCAAGAAATCTTAGAGCTTCATGACCCTTTAAATTGATCAAATGAAGACATGTATAATGTTACAGAAGGTTACATTTTCAAGTAAATGATGTTCTTTTGAACTTTCTATTCATGTAAATTGGAAAAATGTGCAACACTCACTCTTGAAGAAATCCAACTTCGTTGATTAAAAACATTTCGGTCGTTGTCAAGGCCTTCATCAGACTTCAAGAGCAATAATATCACACACTGCTTGCAGTCGGCAACAGGTGTGCTACTCTACTGAGTGTGGGAATGATTTCCTAACAAGAGAGAAGGGGAGAGAAAATATCAATAAAACATACCATAATCAATTTCCTGATTAAGAGCTTGAGAAACAATGTGTCTAACATAAAAATCTTCAAACTGTTTCTGATGCTTCACATCAATATCTCCTCCCCAACCTACTGAATAAACTTGTTCAATGCCAAATTCTTTAAATAATTATGAGGGGGAAAAAAATATCAAGGTTTCCACAAAAATACATAGCAGAACAACTGTTTTTGACATTGATAAATATAGGAAATGCTTCTTGAGCAGCAAATCGGCATATTAGAAATATTTTTGAAGGATCATGTGACTAAAGACTGGAGTAATGATGCAGTTTATCATCCAAAAAATTCCTGATCCTGTCCATTTTTTTTAAACCATCTAACTTGGTAAATATGTGACATTATGAAAGTAAAATAGATTGTGAATGGCAACTCAGGTTGACTTTAATAACGTGATGCAACAAAAGGTGAACAGCTCATGAAACAGTAAAATGCTGTAGTCTGATGGACAGAATCAGAGCTCTCTCTCTCTCTCTCTCTACACACACACACACACAATGAGTCTAAGCTCAGTTTCCCAATTACAACAATGTTTCATCAGACTCTAAACATTGATGGTTGTTCTGCTCGAACCCAAACTTCAGGACTCATTACATACAATATCTCTCCCTCTTCATATCTTTCATTTATTTTAAGTCTAATATACTCGTTAAATTACTGTTTAAGTCATTTAGAAATTGTGCTACACATTAACAGTTTGTTTAATGGTCATCTTATACAGTGTATGCTTGCGTGTCTATATTTGCATCTATGTTTTATCTGATGATTTATGTGTTTATCGATTGAAAACTTCATTACATGCTCAAATAGTCATACATAATTGCATATATAAATTTCTGAAGAGAAAATACTGTGGCATAAAAATTGTGGCAACGCAAAGATCCCATTAGTTAATGCATCAACTAACAATGATCAATATGTGTTCCAGTTTTTATTGTCTTTGTTAACGTTAGTTAATACAAATGTTAGTTAATGTCCGCTGAGGTCCATTGTGTAATAATAAGAAAATAATCATTTGGATTTTAATAATGCGTTTATAAATGTTGAAAATGATATGAATTAAAATATGATTTAGAAGTGTTTATAAGAATTTTGAAACAAATGAAACATTATTGTAAATTGTTAATAAAACCTGGTAATAAGTATTTAAAGTTCCGTTTGCATGATACAAAATATCTCAAATCATTAGAAAATGAATTGCATCGATTAATCTATCACTTATATTACAGCAGTATTTATTTCATTCAAGTCGCGTCTAGTCATTCTAAATGCTCAGATGAACAAATAATGCAACTCAATTTGATATTTTCATCCCTTCATCTGCAACTGTTGGATGTTGTATGATCGAACTGTAAATCATTCAGCAGATGGTCACTGATTTTCACTCCAAATCAACTCATTTTAAAAACTACTACTGTAAACAAAAACTTTCCGTTTATGGCATACATTCCATCATGAGCAATTTCATAAATTGGTGGGGCTAAGTAATAAGCATTATGGCAAATAAGTACTGTAAATCATACATGAATAAAAATGCTTTATGCGTTAGTATAACGTTAGTCTGTTTGTCGCTGGTTTGCCGTCCAAAGCAATTGAGAGACACACAATCTAATTCAGTCCGTCCAATCAAGACATATGTTTCACATCACTGTAACTAATTCAAGTTACAACTAACTTCTCTCTGCCTTTTATCCTTCCATCCTTGCTTTTAATTGGCTGGTGGGAGTGGAAATACATAAATGTGTTTGATGTTCTCCACATTTTCCCATCCGTCGCTTGTGTCTCCCTTAGAATCAAGTGGGCGCCACTTCCTCCCACAAACCCCTCAGTCTCGCGTCCTTCATCTCTCTGCATCTGTCTCTCTAGAGAGATTGTGATTATATCATCGCTCTGGTCAGGAGGGCACAGTAGGAATTTAACTCCAATAAAGCTGACGTGATTTATTGAAACCATGTTCACATTTGTGCGGATGGAATGCGACTGGTACCGCACTGTACCTCCTGCAGGCCAACGGGAAACAGCTGGCTGGTGTCAAAGCGTTTCATTGGTCGATGAGGATCGATGGCTTGTGAGATTGGGTTGTCCTGTGAAGTTAAGCATATAGTGTGCTCGTTCATTCTGTCATGATGTTTCTTTTGTTATTTGCTGGTTTGCTTTCTTTCTTTCTTTTTTCTTTCTAGCTCATATATATTCTCTCGGTAACGCTTTAAATGTAATTTAACGTGAAACAACAATGGAAAAAAGTACTTCTAAAGCTTTTATTTGATCTTAGTTCATGTTTTTAATTTAAATATTCACTAATACAATTTAAAAATCAACAGTTGTAAATATTATTCAATGGTAACATTGCATGTTACCATATATGCAATAATACCATATATGGTATTATTGCATGGTATACCATGTATACCATATGCAATAATAGTTGCATCTATTGATGTGAACGTGCAAACGATTTACTTTTTTTTTTCTTGCATGTCATGTGTGGGGCTCCGTAATATGGTAACACTTTACAGTAAGGTTTCATTTGCATTAGTTGACATGAGCTTGTTTATGATAGTTAATGCATTAACTAATGTTTAACTAATGAGAGCTTATGTGTGTGTGTGTGTGTGTAATGGGTCCGTGTCCAGGGAAGTAGTAGTAGAAGAGAACTTTTAATGATAGTAACAGGGAAAATACACACAACACCTTCTGAGCAACAACATCACTGGACAAAGACTGAACCAAAACTGAGCACTTAAGTACACAGAAAACACAAGGCAATGCTAATTAAATGACACACACCTGACATGACTGAAACACTAATGACGGTAACCTAGGGTGCTAACGAGTGGAGGGAAAAACTGAATACATACAGACATGTGACAAATGAGAACAGTCCAAACCAAGATACAAGTATATATATGAATGTGTGTATGTATGTATGTATGTATATATATATATATATGAATGTGTGTATATATTGTAAGGACCCATCAGCGGAATCCGACGGCCTGGGCGAAGGTATAATGCGTGTATGTCTTTTCAGCGCCCACGTGAAGTTCAAATAAATTTTAGGATTTAGTTTAAGTTTTCCTTTAGCTGTTCGTTTAATCTGACTCCAATTGTTAACGATCTCTAATTGGTAATGGTTCTGATGTAACGTTAATAGCTGATCGCGCGATTAAATATGAATTAATTTAGATCTTTAATTTTTCTTAATTTCAATTATCCTTTCATCAGGGCGTCGCATCACTCAAAAGCTATATACGGCCGATACACGCTTTACGTCACAACCTCGTTAGTTTAGAATCAAAACAGAGGAATGTAGCGTTTACTAAAAAACACAAATTATGGAATCGCCTCATGCTTATTCACACAACAGTGCCGTTCGTTTTAGTCGCGATACTTATAACATGTTAAGTCATGTATCAAAAAAAAAATGGTAAAAATGTATCAATGCCAATTACATAATTACACAATTATAAACCAATTCAAATATAATAAATATATAACATCAATTACTCAAAAGATTTTCTCTAAGTATTTAAAATTAAGATGCAGGGTGAAAAACACTCATCATCTCTATGTGGGGGTCTCTGGCTACAGAATGTCCCCCTTTGCTGCTGTGTCTTTTCCCCTAAATACCCAGACCAGAACAAAAGGATTGTAAATATTGATTGCCCCAACACCTGGTTTCGGGGGAGAGGAGGTGGTTTTCTTGAAGAGACACAACCCATAAAAGAGAACAGAATTCTCCTGAGTTGTCAGTCTTTTTCATAATACTAGTGACTGCTGTGAAACTGAGACCATTTTACCAATCGCACTGAGACATTTAACATGGTACTAAACATGAAATTGGAAAATAATAGATTCACAAGATACATCATACATAGCACATATGCATTCTTGGAGAACTTCAGTGACTTGAATCGAGGGAAGGAAGGGAGTGTGTGTGTGTGTGTGTGTGTGTGTTTGTGTGTGTGTGTGTGTGTGTGTGTGGGGGGGGGGGGGGGTGCATAGATGAGGGAGGATACAGTTTGGGCAAGACTTTGTCCTATTCCTTTGAAATCTTCTCTCCAGATGAGTTTTATTGCTTTATTGCAGGATGCTTGATCTCAGCTTTTGTCATAGCAGGAAAATCAAACCTTACAATATATATATATATATATATATATGTGTGTGTGTGTGTGTGTGTGTGTTAGGGCTGCACAATTTATCACACGATACGAACATTGAACTTGACTGCGATTATTGCTTAAACACGATTCTTAGAGCGATTATGAAATCGCAAAGGCTGCGATAACTTTTTTATTTACAGCTTATCAATGAAGTACGGCTCCAAGTGCTAATCCATCTGAAAGCACTGTGAGTTTGTTGCTTATAATGTAGCCTACATTTGAAAAAGCAACGTGGGTCTAACATCTTTCCAGACATGAGAAGCATTTATTAATCAATCAAAGCATATCAATCTTCTGTTTATTCAGCTACAGTGATATGATGTATCATTTTCTTCTTCTTCTTCTTCTTCTTCTGCAGCAGGGCATATTTTGAATTTCAGCACTAGAGCGCCCTCTGGATTTCAGATTTCAGAAGCATTTACTGCTGGTCAAAGAGCCGTACAGCTCTCACACGCTGTGCATTAAATAATCGCAGCCTTTGCCAAATTTAATCGTGCAATTTAATCATGATAACTCATGCAGCCCTAATATGTGTGTGTGTGTATATATATATATATATATATATATATATATATATATATATATATGCATTTTGCAATCAATTTTAAATGTTTTTTACTATACACAGTACATATTTAACGTCTTTAGATCAATAATTTCATATTTAGCCATAATTTGATCGTCCTTCTTGATGCTTCATGTGATTATAGTTCTTTCCATCATTAAAGGCAATTAGTCCACAGTTTTGCCTCTTTGTCTAATTTTTAAATACCTTTTTTTGCTTTAATGCAAAATTTGTAATGTTGTGATTCATTTCTTAGCTGGTTAGCTTGGTTCGGGGCTAAACAAGAAGGCTTGTTTAAAATCTCTATGGGAAAAATGAATGGGAAATGTATGTCCAGTATTTATGGTGCTCTGGCTAGTTGGAGTGTTGTGACTCTTTGCTTGGCTATTCCATCTGATTGTTAGAGTGTTGCCGTTTTTTTTTTTTACGGTGTTCTCAGTGGTTGATACAGTCAGAAGAGCCTGAAGGACTATGCAGATTTAATTATATGCTCTAGTAGGAGTTAAACTCTTTTGACAAAACCCTCACCCAGGTTCACACAATAACAACATGTTGTCTTCACCAAGACAACATAATGATAATGTGATATTAGAACTCATGAGACAATTACGACTTTCTTATTTGCCCTTTTCATTCCTCTACACAACCTCTAAATGCTTGTTCTGATGAGCAATCAGCCTTGCGCTGTTTCTGATATTTCAGTCTCACCGGGCAATTTAGTCATCGCATACTTCGAATAAACGCCACCGCTCAGCTTTTCACGCTCCAAATAGCTCTTTGAAATGATTCAGACGTTTTGAAGGATCTTATGGTCTTGTTCCATGTGGTTTTGTCGAAAAGCTGTTTTGCCACGGCCATTAAGTTCGCTACTATTCTGATGATGATGGCCCTTCGCTTCCTCAGGCTGTTGGCTGGTTTGATGCTCAGATCTTCGTCAAGCTGTGAGCCGTTGTGATACCAGCGATGTGTGGCGCTGGTGTCCGGTGCTGACCGTCTCTGATGTCGTGCCGGTGTGACACTAGCTCTTTGAGCGAGATGCGTGTGCGGAAGTGTGCTGCGCGCTTTGAACGGGTCCCTAGTGCTCCACGGCTGTCAATAGCTCACTGCTGGAAGCTTTGACGGCGCCATTCGTATTCATGAGTCTAATTCAATCAAAGAGCTCTCTGAATAAAAGGCGTTAGAAAAGCTGTGACCGCCTTTTAGGGCAAGTTGGAAAATAAATATGGAGGCCAGAGAGACGTTTTCATTCAAAGAAAGATCGGCAAACATGTTTATACCTGCATTATTCTGCTCATACAAAAGATACCTCTCATTGTCTAATACCATCTGTCCTTCAGTATGAAATTTCTGCCATGCTATCCTATTGCTATTGCATACTTTTTAAAAGAGTAATGATATATAAGCACTATCACACTCGTAACCATGCTTCTATAGAGCTATATCGCACAGCTAAAAGTGTGATATTGCGTTTACACAACAGTTCGATAAATAAATAACAACAATGGACTGTCTTTAAAAATGACTTCCTTCTGCCACATATTCAAATCTCAAGTTGACAGTTTAACAGATGAGCCCAAGCCTCTGTTACTAATTCTAAAAGGTCACTTTAGAGCCAGCAATGAAAATGTGTTGCTTCATTAAAGCTTGTTTTATTGTGTAGAGTTGGGAGAGATTGACTAAGCAAGTGCATTACCTCCTGCTAGCTGATATACTTCTGGTCAGTCTTATATTCATAATCACAGTATCAGTTTGAATGTCCGCTGTGGAAAGCGATGTCTTTGTCCTTTTAACAGTTAAGGGGATTTCCCATGACAATGGCAGTCAGTCATTAATAAGTTGAGCCTTATTGTTTTCAATATAAACGTCTTTGCTACTGACTCGCTCATAAAGACCACAATCCTGCTATTTTAGTGTAATAATGTAAAGTCAAAATCACAAGCACTAACGCAACCTTTTCTCAATACCAATTACGGCATGTTATTTATATAGAATAATATTTATTGAAAAATAATATTTAAATAAACAATATTACAAAAGTTTTTATTATTAAAGTATAAGAAGTTTGTACAAAAGAAAACAGTTAAGTCAAAAGTACAAAAGCAGCACTAGTTATAGTACAGGATTTCAGTAAAATAAAAATATAAAGTTATGAAACTTTGCCCGCACCCAAATCGATTTGCTCTGGAACAAGTAATAGATTAATACGACTAAAGATTGCCCGTTGTGAATCAACATTATCTACATAAGAGCCAGTGGCAAATTCCCGAAGGACTAGCCGAGATAAAGTTGTTCTCGGAGGGTACATGAGCGCTGAACGGCCGCTGATGGCCTGGAGCTCACATCTCCTAAATAACTACATTCTCGCCTTAAAAACTCGCTGTGAGAGAAATACTGTAAGCAGATTGATACAAATGGTGAAACAGTTCCGCGTGGCTGGAAAAGTCTCTCAGCCAATCAGAATTGAGAACCAGAATGAACTGTTGCATAAATTCCATACTTGAATGCGAAACGATCGTTTTCTGACAATTACTTGTATGTCACTTGCATTTTAATGACAATATATTATAGTTTAAATTGATATTGCAATTAGCTGAACTTTAAATGCATTGTGATCAAGAATTAGAATGTATTTTGAAATCTTTATATGTAATTTCATCATCACTTCTTTGACAATTCTTTGAAATATGGTTAAAGTGTACTGCCGAATGTATTGACAAGCATTTATGGTAAACTAAAACATACTTTAATGCAATTTCTATTGAAACTCAGATGTTGTGCTTTTATATTTACGATGAAATTTCACTTGAAAATAAAAGTTTTAATTTTAACATTAATGCAAAGTTCATGAAAGTGTACTCTCTTCATTCTCTTTGTTAATACTCTATTATTGTTATTACCACTTTTGAGACGTACTATACATTCTACAATACAATAGTAGTATATTTCTTCAAGTTGAACTGAACTTTTATTTTGTCTTGTTGTAGTGAAGATCTTTGAAATTCTGTGTATCTGATGATCGTTTTCTCATATGAAATGGTGAAATACTTCACCAAACCGAGACACGCAGAACATTCAGACTAATCCGGGTCTTTTTCCAATTTCATATTTACTACATCTGTCTATATTGTGCACGGCTCTACATTTGATTTATTCGTCCAAATTCTGTGACATTCCACGTTATGCAGTAAGTTCCATTTTCTATGACTGGATTCCGCATTTCTGTTCACATTTGGAACAGAATTGTGCTTACAATGCCCAAAAATGCAGTCTATTCTGATAGCTCACAAGGTTTTGGAATAGATTCAGTCTTCAATACACAGAAGGCCAGGTCTCTTTTCAAAGTCTATTGTGTGTTCAATACAGACAGTAGACAGGGTTATAAATATATGAGCGCTCAAGCTCAAGGTCTTTATTGGATGAGACCATGCAGTGTGTGTCTTGAGGGAGCAGCTTTGGAATGTGGAAGTTAAAAGCTAGTCAAACGTCCCCGACACACTCACAAATAGGTTGGACAGCAGAGCTGCGGGAGGGCGACACTGTGGAGGGCTTTGTCACCTTCATAACGTGTCTGCGCGGTGTGTATGGCACCTCGGGAGCTGTCAGTCCGAGAACTTCGAGAGCTGGCCTGCTTCTGTCCTCAATGCACAGTGAGCCTGTGCTACTATAACTGAGTTTAATGCTCCTGTGTTCCCAGGGGATCGAATGTGGCTTCTCTGAGAGGGGATTTCAAGAGTCCATCCTGATGATCATGTCAGTGTCGTTTTCCTGCTGTTGTGAACTCGAGCACTAAATCTCCGTTTGCCCCCCGAGGGTTGTAGAAAATAAGATACACAGACACACGGCACAGTGGCTAGTTTGGATGTTCTCTTTTGTAAATTGTGAACATTCTTCAGAACCAGTCCTAGATTGTGAATCCAGACTACTGGCTTTTTATGCATTTTCTGTGCTGACTTTAGAGGGAAATCTGCAGAATAGATAAACGTGGCAAAATTTCTTGTACTGAAATGATACTACACTCTCATGTTCAGTTGTTAATAAATGGTCAGTTAAAACAGTTATTTTCAGTTTATACCTATTAAATGGTAAAAATTGAGGCTTTCAAATGGCATGCTAAATGGCTGTAATTATAATTATTCATTCTTAGAAATTGAGAAATAAAAAATCTACTGTCAGCATCTATATCTGTGTTACTGGTCTTAATAGTACTTGATGCAAAGATGCATTCTGATAAATACCAATAGATTCAATACACTATCATTTAAAACATACTTCCTTCATGTGGATTCTACATTAATGTGGGAGTTCAATATGTCAAAATACACTGCCATTTAAAATGCATTCATAATTTAAAAAAAATTCTATTTCAGATAAATGCTGTTCTTTTGAAAAAAAAAAAAATTATTATCAAAGAAACCTAAAAAAGTGTCGTGCTTTCTAAATATGAAGCAGCAAAAACTGTTTTTCAGCATTGATAATAATAATAATAATAGTTTCTTGAACATATCAACATGTTAGAATGATTTCTAATGGATCATGTGACACTGAAGACTGGAGGAATGATGCTGAAAATTCAGTCAACTTTTTCCAGGCGGATCAATATCGGCTCAACCAATCGAACAATGGTGTTTCAGTCTTCTTTTAAGCAAACATATACTTTATCTGTAATAAATAAATGTCCTGTTCTTAACTGAGTTTCAGAGTTAATCTTTCTCACTCTTTTATTCTTTTTGGGTTTCTCTGATGTTTCAAACACGGACAAAACAAGTTCTGCCTTTAAAACTGCACAGAGTCTCCGAGCTGCTTACTATTGCACAGGAATGTTGTTGGAAAGAGCGAGAGACAGACAGACGTAGAAAAAAGCCCTCTTTGGAGTTGGACATTAAGGTTACCATGGTTACTCAGAATGGAAATGTAATGCTTTAAGACCCGTGTGTGTCTGTGCGCCTCTGCATGGATGGTATGTGTGTGTGTGTGTGTGTGGTGTGGTAAGAGAGAGGCTTTGTATGAAAGGGATTAAACTCTCTTTGTGGTTGCTATGCTTGGCGTAGTGACATAGGGCCTTCTCAAAAGCTGAGCTCTGAGTCTAAACAGGGCCTTCAGTATCCACACACACACACACACACACACATGCCCAAGGCATCTTTTTCATGTTGTTCTGTAATTGTTTGAGTCTGGGTGCAAGCATGGTCACGTCAGCAGGTGTGTGTGTTAGTGTCGCTTAGCAAATGTGTTGTCATGGTATGAGATTTTATATTATGGTATCATTCACAGTATAGTTATTTTTGTTGGAAGTTTAATAAAATAAAATGTTTAAATTAAACCCCTTTCTCTCATACATTCTTTTCTGGTAGGTCACAGTGTGCGAACAGGACCTTTTCAGAAATACCAGTAAATTGGTTCTGGGAATTTACTAGTTTGAGAAGTTGTAACTACCAGTAAAGTACTGGTTTGATGCTGTGTGTGAACAAATGATTAAGATTACTGGTGTGAGCATGGACGAGGTCTGAATGTACTGATGTAAGTAGTCTGTCTTGGGCCAATCATAAAGTTGATGGTGGAGATGATGGGATTACTCCGCATGTCATTGTTGCCAACTTAGCAATTTTGTCACTAGATTTAGTGACTTTTTCAGACCCCTTTAGTGAGTTTTTCCCCCTCCAAAAAAGCACCTAGTGACAAATCTAGGAACTTGATGTTGCTTCCGAGACGATATGCAGTCCTTCCAGAAAAACACAGATATTTTTTTGTGATTGTTGCGGGCAAAAATCCTTGATTATGTGGCACGTTTTCTTAATATGCGAGATATTTTTTTGCGATTTTTATGCGATGAAATTGCGGGAACTTGCAAAACCTGCAGTTTGATGCAAAAGAGGGAAAAAAAAGGGTGATCCCCCCCCCCCCCCCCCCCCCCAACACCCTGTTCTCACTAGATACTGCCTTCATGTAAAGAGGCAGAATTACTAAATCACAGAATATTGAAGTTCTCATTCTCATTCTTATTTGAGTCAAATAAGTTCTGTGGCTTTACAAAAGGAATATTCAACTTCTGTAAAAATGAATGAATCAAATATTTAAAAAAATACAGAGGTAGCTATACTTCTGTTAAATGAAGTGCTTCCAGTGCACAAAGTGCAAACTCTTATTGCAATAAATTATTTTACATACTACAATATACAGTGTCGTCTGTGGTCCGACACGCAGTTGCATGGAGTGTGAAATAATTTGCCTCCACTGTCATGGAACACACCGGGAAACTGCTTTGCACTGTGTTTTGCGCTTATTTCTGTTGGCAAATGAGAATGATCATCGTGCTTCATCATGGTTTCACCGCGGGGTTTACAGATGATGTTCACGTCGCGTAATTACGTCACTTTATAAGGTTCCCATGGCAACAGGGGGAAAATAATGCCGCTTTAGTTGTGTGAAGTAATTTTTCAACTTTCTGCTAAGATATATGTGACTTTTTTTGCAATGAAAATACAGGGATTATGAAATCCTGCTAGCCCCGCATATTTTTCTTGCTGAAATTGGGAATTTATGCGGCGAAAGTGCGGCATATTTGAAAAAATGCATAATTATGCAGACTTTGGCTGATTATGCATTAAATCAAGCGATCGCATAATCGCGTTTTAATAATGATAAATAACATTTTACCTCAATTATGATTAATGAACAAATTAATAATAATAATAAATAATATCATCATTATTATTTTGCCCTCATAGCTCACTGACAAGGTTTGTACTATACATATGCTTGACTATTAAAAGTGAGATATTTTTTATCCTAATGAAAGAGTGCTCTGATATAACAGCTCACTTTCAGCAGTTATTGTATCTATAGGCAGAAATGCACCAAGATGCCGACGGTTGGCCGTCTGGCAGTTTTTGTTCGTCGACCGACTAAGTTTCCTCAGTGTGATCCGCACCGTTTAGTATAGCAAACAAGTCAGTTCACGTGAATATAAGATAAACTTATGAAAGCAAGCAAAGAAGTCATGAAGGCACAGACAGAGGGTTGTTCTAATCTTACCTGAGCACTCGAATGCATGAATATTTTCATAATCACATGAGCGGAGTGGAGTAAAGAACTGATCAGCGTGACTGATATTCAAAACGGTAAGCAAGCGCTTGTTTATGGTTTGTATACTTGTAGTCTTAATTTCGCTTTCCCTTTTTGAATGACGATTATTGACAAATGTATTTGCTTAAGTAGTTATCTCCTTTATAAGCGGGTGTCGGCATCGGTTTAGTGTGGCGGTTTAGTGGATCCCAAAGCTGCCGACATGAGCCAACCCCGCAGTCTGCTTTCGTCGCCACTAGTTCGGCGGCGTCGGCTTGGTGCGTTCCCGGCTTATGGTTCGTAACATTTCTTACAGATTTCTGCTCGTTGTAAGTCAGATTCTAATAAATTAGCACAGTACCAGTGTTTGAAATAGTCATACCGTCTCTCTATTAAGCTGTGGGTTATAAATATTTACTATATAAGTAGAAAAATATATGCTATAACTTTTGAGGACAGCTCTGACAACGAGTTTCTGCGCTCTTCTCTGTTCGCTAGATCTTCATGTGATGTAGGGGGATTCAGGGGTAGTTGCGGCCTAATGGTGAGGGAGTCGGGCTTGTAATCTGAAGGTCCCTGGTTCGATTCCCACGCCGGCAGGAATTAAAAGTGGGGATTGTGAATAAACAGCATCTCTTCACCTTCGATACCATGACTAAAGGGCCCTTGAGCAAGACACCTGACCCATAATTGCTCCCCTTGTAAGTCGCTTCGAACCTAAGTGATCTCCCTACTTTCATCAGGAACGCAGAATCCCTGGCAATATTCAAGAGACAGCTGAAAACTCATCTCTTCCGTGAACACTTGATCCCCTCATAAAAAAAAAAAAAACCTTTCCTTCCCTTTTTCCCTTCCTACTCCAGCTTATGGTACTGAGCAATGTATGAAACTTGTATTGTGAGCACTTCCTGTGTTATTTGCCAATTCATGAAGAATCGCTTGTTTGTTTTCCTCACTTGTAAGTCGCTTTGGATAAAAGCGTCTGCTAAATGACTAAATGTAAATGTAAAGAACACGGTTACATCTCTTCAGCGATGGATTTCGGGCTTGGCTCGGGTCGGGTTCGGGTTTAACTATAATAGTAACAGTCGGGTTCGGGTCCGGTCGAGTCAAACGATCCCGGGGTATGGGCCGGGTTCGGGCCTCATTTTAAAGCCCGTGCAGACCTCTGTTATGCATGTTTCATGTTTTTAAGAGCAAAAACACATTCTGTATGATCATCCCCTTACACTTTTCACTCAGATGTAAAAAAAACAAACAAAAACTGAACAGCGAATAAAGATCATTTCCAGTAACTGACATCACAGAGTTTGTCAGTATTTTGGTGCTGATGTGTGAATGGTCTCTTAACTGTAAAAAGCAAAAACACCACTGCTTGTGTGAAGAGCATGTTTGTGTATTTACTGGTAAAGTCATTCTGGTAATTTTATGTAATTTACTGTGATTACTGTGTGAAAAGCCTAATGTTTTGGGATATGTTTATATACTTTATGATGTACTGTACTATATAGTATACCTTATTATATAATGCATTTATGCACTATTTTTTTCATTTTTTTTTTTCATTTTTCATCATTTAGCAGACGCTTTTATCCAAAGCGACTTACAAGGGGAGCAATTAGGGGTCAGGTGTCTTGCTCAAGGGCACTTTAGTCATGGTATCGAAGGTGGAGAGAGTGCTGTTTATTCACAATCCCCACCTTCAATTCCTGCCGGCGTGGGAATCGAACCTGCAACCTTCTTATTACAAGCCCGACTCCCTCACCACTAGGCCACGACCACCCAAAAGGCACTACTGTTCAAAAGGTTGGGGTGTCTTATGCTCTCCATGGCTGTATTTATTTGAACAAAAATACAATAAAAGCAGTAATATTGTGAAATATTATTACTATTTTTTTTTTTTTTTTAAATCAATGTAAATATATTGTAAAATGCATCGTATTCCTGTGATGCAAAGCTGAATTTTCAGCATCACCACTCCAGTCTTCAGGGTCACGTGATGCTTCAGAAATCATTCTAATGTGCTGATTTGCTGTTCAAGAACAATATTATTACAATATTACACAAACTTGAGAGATGCAAAAACATCTCGTTAATCGTAAATAAACGATAAATGCTAATTCAGAGTAACGATCGCTTTACATGAGTTTAAAACTATTATAATACAATTGATCATTTCTACTAAATGAATAGATCCAAAGGCTTTGTAAGATTAAATAATGAGTTAAAAGAGACTGCAGATTACAGTGATTTTACTGTGCTGCTCACCTAATAAGTTTCAGACACATTCAGCTCTATGTTCTCGCATTTCTTTGTTGCACGTTTAAATAACATAAAGCAGTCCTGCTCGCTAATTAAAAACCTGACACATTTCCACCATTGCACAGTATATACAGTCATACCGCCCACATAGTGCGAATCAATGTGTGTGTGTTTGTCTTCAGCTCAGCAGGTAAGCAGATGTATATATCAAATAAATTCACAAGATACAGCAGTTTAGCAAGGCAAGGCTCAACCTTTTATGACCTGTTTAGCACATTCAGCCATAAAATTCATACGCACACACTGATAAAGTATGCACATGAAAATCTAAACATTTCTGCTCAATTTGCCCTGAGGCTCTTGAATTGTGTTCCTCTGCAGACAGTGTTTATTGGCAAGAAGTGAGAAATTCCTGCTGATCTCCATAAATCATTTTTCAACTAGGCCCCTCTGACCCAGCGCGTCTATATGAATCGATATAAGGGATATTTAGTTTTTTGTTTTTTTTAATCGGCCCACTCTTTTATGATCCAGAGGGGCTGACTGTGGGTGGAAACGTTCACATACAAACATATTAAGAACATATAGGGCTCGATGAGTGTGTAGACAGTTAGAGAACATCCCAGCAACTCTTTTGGAACCTAATCATTCAGCTCTGACATCACTCAATCTGTATTTTTATTTTTATTTTTTTTGCTGCTCTCCTGCTGGGTTCTAAATGAATGACTTCATAATGGGTTTCCTTGGCAACTGTGGTCCAATGAGAGTCAAACTTTTTTTGAATGTGACACTTAGCGCACAGGTGGTCTGTAAGTCTCGATGCAAATGGAAACTACAAATATCAATTTAAGTTGACATTTCGATGTGAAACATTTATTTAGAGGTTATTGAAATTGTAAATATCAGTCAAAGCAAACAGCCGCCCTCCGCAGCGCTGTAAAATCTCACTCTGTCGGAAAATGGACGGAAGATCAGCGGGCCATTAAACGGAGGGCGCTGGAGGGAAATGAAAGCAGGTGTAGCTGATGCTAATGCATTCTGATCCCTACAGCAGAACACTGTGCCGTGCTTAAACAACAGTCTTATTGATTGCGTTTATGAGATTTTAATAGAAAAATTACTTTTTTGGAGTATAATTTAAGAATGGTTTCAATTCATTAATTGGAATTTGAAGCAGGCATCCCACAGGATGTTTGAATGAGAAGGAAGAATTTACTGGATTGCGATTCAGAGATATTCCACACAGTTAATTTTAGTAGTTCAACGTGATTAGATGACTCATTTTAATTTTATCAGGGTTTTTTTTTTTTTTTTTTCAGATCAAACATGCTTTTGTAAATTTAATCCAAAACAATTAATGCAATCATATTAATATACAGCATATACAAATTACTATTCTGCAATATGGATATTTATTTAAATGTGTGTGTGTGTGTGTGTGTGTGTGCTTGTTTTCATGATTTATGAGGACACAAATTTGTATAATGACATGGGTATTACACTGGTATTCAGACGTAAACATGTTTTATGAGGACAATTCATGAGTCCTCATTTTTTAAATAGTTTTAAAAACAATGTTTTATTAAAAATGTACAAATGCAGAATGTTTTCTGTGATGGGTAGGTTTAGGAGTAGGGTTAGTGTAGGAGGAGAGAATGTACAGTTTGTACAAATATAAAACTATTACGCTTATGAAATGCAAAAGAAATGTCCTCACAAAACATACCTGTGTGTGTGTGTGTGTGTGTGTGAGTGGCCAATAGTGATGTCTGAAAATTGGATTCTTCATACTTTAAAAAAAAAAAAAAAAAAGACTTTTTATTAAATATTCATTACAATTTTTGTGTGTTGTGAAGTTTTACTTGAAGTGTAAAACTATTCACATTTCAATTGACCCTTTGCCAGCAGTGGGGTGGCAATAAATCACAACATGGTAAGTATTAACTACATTATTAGATGTTATCTTGTGGGTTTTGGTGAAAATAAATGGCCAGAGGGAAGGAGCTGTTCTCTGGAACCAAGAAAGATATTTTTGAAGTGGTTAAACCTGGTCAGTTGGTTTTGGATATTGCTCATGTACAGGACGTGGATGATCACATCTACTGTGTTCAATAAGTCAAAATTGAACAAACTAGCATTGAATGGTGTCAAGTAAGTTCGTAGTAGATGACTAGAATGTTTTAATACAAATGAAATACAACGAAAGTGTTCATGCTCGGCATTTGGAAGTCTTCAAGATTATTATTATTTACCTGAATTGTGATAAGGTCTTCCAATGAATCTCAACTTTGGGAAGAACTTACAGAGGATTGGAAAGGAGTTAAGCATGACACATGCATGACGTTTAGTGAGTCAGTGCCCTGGAGCATGGCTGATATAATCAAAAACAAGGGACAACCAACGTATTGTAAATATCAATGTATCCTTTATTTCCTGAGAGCTTTTTGCTGTGCCTGTTTCCAAACTACAATGAAATCTAATCATGTTTAGTGTGTTCTTCTTCCCAATATAATATACTCCTCATATTGTGATTGTTTAATGGAACCTAAAATGTCATTAAAAGCAAATATTGTGCAAATATCCTCGGACATCACTTATGGCCACTACTGTATATATGCACAATTTATTTTACATATACTGTAGAAAAAAATACTTCTATAGGTGAATTTAAATTTTTGTATATATGTTGTATATATATATATATATATATATTTTGTATAATCTGTATATATGGTTAAATAATCTGTAGGCTATCTACTACATTTGCTTTTGCCAATAAAAGGTACTAATTTGCTGTTTGTGATCCACCAAAGCATCTGTTTCTGTATTGGACAATAGGACTTCCATTGGTCTGATCTTTTATATTCCCACCTGATAGCCCTGCTTCTCTATATTCTGATTGGACGAGCTCTGAAATGGGTGGGGCTTTACAAAGAAATGATTTTTCTATTGCCTTTTGCAAATTAGTGTAAAAGCACACAACATAGTTCTTAATCTTTAGTGCATATTTTGCTTTAATAAGTGATAAATGACCCATCTGATAAATAAATACCGAGCAGTTCTCTGTTTGACCCTAACATTAATGTAACCAAGCAGCATTGCTTGTACGTTTCAGATCTTAATTGTTGGCAATCCTCCAGAGATGATACACGTAAACAGTTTTACTTTAGCATTGCAGTAATATCTGCGGAGCACAAACCTCAATGTTTAGTCTCATTGCACTCTACTCGAAAATATCAATTTTAGTGGCACTGGGAAAATTGCTTCAGCGTAATTGAATTTGATGGGGGTTTATTCCTCGGCCATCTCGCTCTCACTCTAAATTTTAAGCGATCCTGTCAGGTACTGTACGTCTGCTAAATGGGTCCCTGGTGGGTTTCTGTGCCGGTTTAATTCATTGCAGTCATCTGGCAGACTCGTACAGTCGTTCCTGCTGCTCTCACGCTCCGGTAAACCGACTGAGCTTCAGCATGTTGTAAGAACTGATCATGACCTCTGGCACGTGGTGCTCTTAAGCCAGTACAGAAGTACAATAGTGATGATACGAATGGAATACTAGCTTATTACTTAATGAATACTGCACAGTAGATGCTACAAATAGAAATTTATCCAACAGATTGTTTATTAACAAAATTCAGGAGGAGCACATTCAGATAATTAGGGCGAACCTCGGTTCTATGATAGTTTTCCAGCATCCCTCCTCCTCCCAAAATCCTCACTCTTGTTTATTCCTATCGCATCGAGGGATGGATGGATGGATGGATGGATGGGGGGGGGGGTGCTCTGTGTTCGGGCCAAATGTAGAGCTCGGAGCCCTCTCCTCGGACAGCAAGCCAAATGCGCATATTCCATACCCTATGTGAATATATGTAAGTGCGAACTAGTGAATAAATGCCTTTGTACTCGCCGTTCATTGGAAATGAAGATATTTATTTTTTTGCATACTTTTGGCAGTAATGTATCATATAATATGGGTAGGCACAGTGGCTCAGTGGGTAGCACTGCTCGCCTCACAGCAAGAAGGTCCCTTGTTGGAGTTTTGCAGGACATTGCCAAGGAAATTCATTTACAGTTTCTCGCGTATGGCGAGAGATGGCCATGGAATCAACTAGAGTGGGATACGACTGGAATGGAAATAGATAGATAGATAGAGAGAGAGAGAAAGAGAGAGAGAGAATATAATATAATGTCATCCGGGTATTCCATATGCATTATGATTTTGCAGCTGTGCACAGTACATACTACAAAATAGCATATATTTGTCAGCCATTGAAAGCATTATTAATGAAATGTTTATATTAATTCATTATTTTAAATTAGATTAAATATTTTAGTTAAAAATGGCTTGGGTTCATTTGTCAAAGTTAAAATGGATGGTCGAGTTTTGGATTATGGAATGCAGTATTTTGTGTAGTTTGTAACATTCATACTGTTATTGAACTAAATTGAATCAACCTTTTGTTGGTCCCCATGAGGAAACAAGCTTATAAATCATACAGAATGATCCTTTTTGAAAATCTAAAATAGCAGAACGTTTTCTGTGATGGGTAGGTTTAGTGTTGGCGGACAGAATATACAGTTTGTACAGTATAAAAACCATTACGCCTATGGAATGTCCCCATAAAACACAAAAACACAACTGTGTGTTTATGCGTGTGTGTGTGTGTGTGCAAGTCTCTTGTGGAGAAATTTTTCAGGCTCAACCCCTGGGAATTTGCATTCCCTGTGTCTGTTGCCGCCTCCTCTTTAATTGGACTTGGTTTGACAAGCGCATATGGTAATTTATGCCTCTGTGACTTTGTGATTCAAGTCGCTTAATAAGGCTTCTTTCAGTGCATGTATATGTGCGTATGTGTGTTGGTGGGAGTTTAAAGTTTTATTGGCTCTCCTTTGTAATCGTCCAGCCTTTTGTCCAGTTCTTATCTTATCTTACAGTATCTTTTCCTTTCTTTTCACAAATTCAATCCAAACAGTGTTCTTCTTCCCATTCTGAGCTGATCTGTCAGTTTACAATCAGATTTTTGGAAATGCATCTCAGTCTGAACTGTCCGAATTTAAATAATTTTTTCCACCGTTTGCAGCATGGCATCGCTCAAAGTGTGCCGTGTGAGTTGAAGTACACTCGTTTTTTAGGGATGCGTCGAAGTTTTGGGCTGAAACTGAAAATTCAGGATGCACTTATCCAAAGAATAAATACCAAAAAAATAAATAAATAAATAAATTCCTTAATCAAAACTCTAATAGCTAAAACTGAGTTGTACAAACATTTAAGTTGTCAGTTTTACATAACATAATTATTATATTGAAATATAAACATTGAAACAACAGTAAACTGTAATAACTTGTTTTCATGACAGATTAAACATGAAATAATCAAGGCGCTGTTCTCTCAGTCCTCAGCCTCGTCCTGCTTACCACAATCACTCACAGGTTAAGTAAATATATAATGATTATGTAATACACTGCATATATTTAACAAAAGCTCTTCTCTATAGAAAAAGAGTTTTCTAGCTTACTATTGAGTAGCTTGAGGTAAATGTAACATTAAAGGGATAATTCAATTATCCCATGATTTACTCACCCTCAAGCCATCCTATGTGTAAGTGACTCTTTCAGACGAATACAGTCAGAGTTATATGAAATGATGCTCTTCCAAGCTTTATAATGGCAGCGGATGGGATTTTGAAGCCCAAAAAAGCGCAGTCATCTATCATAAAAACATAACCACATGGCTCCGAGGGTTAATAAAGGCCTTCTGAAGTGATGCGTTTGTGTAAGGAAAATACACATAGTTAAAGCTTCAAAAAACGTAAATAACTGACTGCCGGAAAACAAGTTCAAATTAGAAGAGAAACGATCGAGTTCAAATTAGAATTGCGTGCGGTGGGAGCAAGACCTTTGAGATGCTTTGTAAGTGCGTTTCTCTAAATGTTGAGCTTTAGTGAAGACGGCAGACATTTTTATCAGATGAAGGCAGCCACACCTGCGTTTGATAGAGAGTCTTATTTAAATGTAAAACATTTCGTTCTTGCGCATTACCATTCCATTCACTCTCCGCTCTTCTAAACAAAGAGGAACATCTCTTTATTTTCAAATCAAATCTCCCTGAGCTCGTTCTTCCCACACAGAGCACTATGTTTGTTTAATGAGAATGTGTGTTTGAATTGCAAACCCTCTCTCTTTGCAGTTACGAATACAGGCATTTCATACTACATGACATTTAATTGAAGTTTAGAGGTGCGGTGATGAACAGGAAAATGTGTAATTGCAATTGCTGAAGATCGAGACAAAATACTCATGAAACCTGAATGTGCCATGTAATATTTCCCTCAAGACTGTTTTTCTTTTTTCTTTTTTTTTTTTTGCATTAATGTATCGTAGCAAAACAGTCGAGTGCAATTCCTCCACAAATTCTCAATATGGAAATAAAGGATGAAGAAATAATGTTTTGTGAACTGCTTATAATTTGTGCAGAAGTAAATGTAACAAAAAATAAATAAATTACCGTGTCATAAATGTAATGGGACTCGGCATCGAAAATAATGGGAATTAAAAATATAAATATATATATATATATTACTGTATATAAATTGATCTGTGCCTCTGTGCACATTATTTGATGGGAAATATGCTTAAGTCATGAAATGCTGATATAAAGTTGTTAGTAATGTTTTAAAGGTACAGTAGAATAATACGAGTCCTGTACATGGAAATGACACCATTAGCTGTGTCCGAATCCGCCCACTCGTTCACCACTCGTTCACTAACCCCTATATAGTGCATGACAGTTGAGCGCACTATATCAGCAAAGAGTGAACGAAAACGAGTGAGCGAATTCGGACGCTGACGTTAATAGCATGCGATTATAATTTCGTCATTAACATTTCCTACACCCTTCTGTAATATGTCCCGTTTAGCTTAATGAATTGTATATTACTGTTTATTTGTCATGTTTATTGAGAATAAAGAGAGAATACAAACACCTGCGTTGTGCTATTTAGTAAATTTATATTTAAAAATAACAGAACAAAAACACGACACTGTCACATTTGTTTATAAAAAATATAATAGTGAATAAATACAATATAAACAACAGTATACAATGTACAACAGTTCACTTACATATGAGAAAAATCCACCAAATGATCATATGATAATAAGTATATATATTATGATATAAACCTGTATCATCTCGCTTCAAAATATCTTTACAAAGATGTTCTAATTAATACAAAATGACACTTACATTTGTAGAAGTTGCCGCTTCCCGTATTGCCTCCGCCATGTTTATTTTTCTTTCGCGCTCGATCGTCTTATCGCGTTGGATTTTGGGTAACGGCGCTTTAACGAGTGTACGTCGAACGTACGCTCAAAATCAGAGAGCATTGTGGGTAAAAGTAGTGAACGAATGTAGGGAATGAAGTCGTTCACTCAGAATTCGGACAGCACTACAAAATGCCCGACACCCGATATAGTGCACTAGATAGTGGATAGGGAGCGCTTTCAGACTTGTTTCCTCCTTCAAAACACCACTGATAAAAGAGCGAATCAACAGTCGGGATCATTCATTTGTACGCCCCCAAAATTTGCATATACCAGCCCACGTTCTAGACAAAGCAGTATTAACGTGGACCTGAACAGCCGAATAATCAGAAGTTCTGCAGGTATTGTGAAGAAGCAAGCAAGGACAATAGCGAAAATGGCCATGATATCATGATATATTTCGTGATATCTTTCGTTAGCACATTGCTAATTTACTGTTAAATGTGGTTAAAGTTACCATTGTTGCTTACTGTATTCACGTAGACCAGCGCCATGTTGTTATTTTCCATTGTTACCCGAAAACGCTTCACAAATGCATCTTCATTCTTATTGAGTCTCTCTAACAGTGTGTAGCTTTAGCTACGTTAGCCGCGCAGCATGCTATCAAACTCATTCAGAATGGAGTGTTAGCAAACATCCATAAAATACATGCTATACCGAAGCTGTGTCTGAAAGCGCTCCCTATCCACTATATAGTGCACTACATCGAGTGTCGGGCATTTTGTAGTGCTGTCCGAATTCTGAGTGAACGACTTCATTCCCTACATTCGTTCACTACTTTTACCCACAATGCTCTCTGATTTTGAGCGTGCATTCGACGTACACTCGTTAAAGCGCCGTTACCCAAAATCCAACGCGATAAGACGATCGAGCGCGAAAGAAAAATAAACATGGCGGAGGCAATACGGGAAGCGGCAACTTCTACAAACGTAAGTGTCATTTTTTATTAATTAGAACATCTTTGTAAAGATATTTTGAAGCGAATTATATCATAATATATATATACTTACTATTATATGATCATTTGGTGGATTTTTCTCATATGTTAGTGAACTGCTGTACATTGTATACTGTTGTTTATATTGTATTTATTCACTATTATATTTTTTATAAACAAATGTGACAGTGTCGTGTTTTTGTTCTGTTATTTTTAAATATAAATTTAGTAAATAGCATGACACAGGTGTTTTTATTCTCTTTTTATTCTCAATAAACATGACAAATAAACAGTAATATACAATTCATTAAGCTAAACCGGACATATTACAGACGGGTATGGGAAATGGTAATGACGAAATTGTCTATTAACGTCAGCGTCCGAATTCGCTCACTCATTTTCGTTCACTCTTTGCTGATATAGTGCGCTCAACTGTCATGCACTATGTAGGGGTTAGTGAACGAGTGGGCGGATTCGGACACAGCTCTAGATGATCTGATATGCTGCTGCACGAACGGTTTGTAATGATCCATTTTGAGAGTTATATTTGCTGTGTGAACTTCTGTATTATTTATGCAGAGTCGCGAGCTTGGCGACACAAGCTCATTTGCATTTAAAGGTAAACACACCAAATTAGCTCTTTTTTTTTTTCTCCCGCCCAAAAATAGACAGAAAAACATGGTATAATAATTAAAAAAAAAAAAAAAAATCTAAGTGGTATTTTCAGATGAAACTTCACTGGCACATTCTGGGGACACCTTTAATTATTATTAATTAGACTTGTACAATTAAATTCAATCTCATGAAATGGCCATACTATGGCACCTTTTACTGAAATACTAAAATAACTAAAACTAAATAAGCTAAAAACTAAAATGATACAGGCCTGGATGTGTTTTAAAACTAATAAGACAAATGACTGTAATATAAAATGACTAAAATGAAAATGAAAACAAAAAATATAAAAATAAAAAGTCACAAAATGGTACTACATATTAATGGTACTAAAATAACACGTAAATAAATGGTGTATTGAGCGGATTGTTTGTACGATCTTTCTTGGAAATGCATTAATAGTTTTATTTAATCAATTCAGAATTGAATTTGGTGAACTGAGAACATGGACCAGCCCTACATCTGTACTTTATATATAAAACAAGTTTGTCTCTATCCCTATATAGAATATTTTAGTGTTTCTGATCTGTACAAAGTGAAGTGAAGGGCGGTCAGTGTTATTGTTGAGAGTTTAGCTCGTTCTATATTTGTCCATCTGTGTGTGTCTCTCACAGACATCACCAATAAATGTGCATGTTTATCATCCAGACCCTCAGGACTGGACCAGCGCCACATCGAGAATGAATTAAAGGACCCCTAAAGCCCACAGGGTTCATTTTGCCAAGCACCCAGAGAGAAAACACACACACACACACACACACACAAATGCTGCTTCACAACACAGCATCATTTCAACACTGTGTGCTTCGAAATAAAGAGAGGCTGGTGAATTTCCTGCCCAATGCGGAACACAAATAAGCGCTCTCGAAATGATATCTGGAAACAAATATGTGACACGCAACGCTGTAATGTTGTGCAAATTGTTGGTGTGGTGTCATTACTATCTTTTTAAGAAAAACGGTCTTGTAATATGTTTCATTTTATGCAACACTGTATCTATTTATTTATTTGTGTGTGTGTAGGTGTGTGTTTGCAAAACAGAAGCTTGCTTTATTATTTTTGGAGCATATCGCAGCAGGAGTCTAGTCTACCACAAACAGAGATGCATTACACACTGAAGTGCACATATATGCATATGCAGACACGCTAGATCTCTCCGACGTGTATGTGTGTGTCTTTGGCTGAGGTTTGGAGGTGTTTGGCAGTCAGACGGTGGTGATCAGTCACTCAGCAGGGAAATATGATGAATGAAAGTAGATAAAGACAACAAACATAGTGTTTTATGCTGTATTGTGTAGGATTATGATTTAAACTTTATATTGTTGGGCTGTTGTTTGGGATAGGGTTTATCATGTAGGCTTTATGCTTATATTAGTAGTGAAGGTTAGAGGTTTTGGACACCCTTGTTAAAAAGAAATGCGCTTAAATGTATTCAAAGTGCTCTTGTATTGTACTTCAGATCTAATATAATGAAGTACAGTGGTGTGAAAAAGTATTTGCCCCCTTCCTGATTTCTTTTAAAAAAATTTTTTTTTGCATGTTTTTCACACTTAAATTAAATGTATACTTAAGTTTAAATGTAGTTTTTAAATGCAGGTTGTTATTATTAAGGGAAAATAAAATCCAAACCCTTTGTGAAAAAATGATTGCCCCCTAAACCTAATAAATGGTTGGGCCACCCTTAGCTGCAACAACTGCAATCAAGCGTTTGCGATAACTTGCAGTGAGTCTTTTACAGCGCTGTGGAGGAATTTTGTCCCGCTCATCTTTGCAGAATTGTTGTAATTCAGCCACATTGGAGGGTTTTCAAGGATGAACTGTGCTTTTAAGGTCATGCCACAGCATCTCAATAGGATTCAGGTCAGGACTGATAAGGCCACTCCGAAGTCTTCCGCACCGGCATTCAATTGACAAGCTCGTCTGTGCTGTGAAGACTGTGCACGAGCAAAAAGAGAACGTAAACCCCGCCTACTTTAATTTGATTGGCCATCTCAATCATTTTGACATTGACGAGCGCTCTTAAACCTCTGAGGCAGGCCAGACAAAAATTTTTACTTTTAACCTTTTTGTCATCGTAACAAGCGCTGCAGTTTTATAAAGTTATAAACTCACAATTCTGAGGAAATCGCCATTAAATCGAGACTTTAACTCGCCATTACATTTCTGAGAAGATATTTTCATATTTCATAAGTTTCAATAGAAATGCATAAAGTTTTAGTTTACCATAGATGCTTTTCAGTACATTTGGCAGTACACTTTAGTCAAATTTTAAAGACAAGTTATATATATAAGATATAAAGATGCACCTAAGTCCTACTTAAGTGGGTCACAAAAGCTAATTGCATTTAATGTATATTTAAACTATAACATATTTTCATTTAATTGCAATTAAAATGCAAGTCAGCAGGGCCGGTTCTAGACGTTTGGAGGGCCTAGGCAAAATTTATGTCGGAGGTCCCCACTCCACACCCCTCTTAATAAAAAGGACTGAAAACAAATATCATTTCTTATGTTTTTTTTAACATCTGTTATTCAAATTTGTATATATTATTTTTATATTTCCATGTTAACTCAGGTAATTTCTTATTTGTTTGTTAATTACTGAGCAAATAAAATTAAAAATTTTAATAACAGACGTTAAATAAAAAGGTAAGAAATAATATTTGTTTTCAGAACTTAATTACTTAATTGTGCTTATTTTTCATTAAATGTAACAACAATATTTATGTTTTGAAAACTGAAAGTTTTATGTAGAGCAATAATGTAAGCAGAATGTAAAAGAAGTGCTTTTTAAAAAAAAAAAAAAAACATTGAAAAAAATCTCTAGTGCTGAAATATTCTAGCTCTTTGACTTTGAATTCAAACTTTTTACTTAAGTATCTTGCTAGTCAGTTCCCGACGCAATGTCATTCATTGCACAAAGTGGACGCGTCGACAGCGCCCGCGCTCTTTTAAACACATAAACGGGCAAATGATCTATCCAGAAATGACAGCGATCGACACGTTTATTTTACAATCAATCCAAAAGAAATGATGACAACTCGCACACCTTATGAACTGTACTTCTTTCCAAGGCTGTTTTCGCTTCGCACCCTGAAAAAGATACATTTTCTTATCTTTTTTTTCATATATTCAGAAGGTGGGACAAATTTTGATACTGTGAAAATAGTTGATTTCATTACAGGCGAGAGTCTCTGTCAATTCATCTACACTGTAATGAATTGCTGTAAAAATTACAGCATTATTTTACAGCCGCTGGCTGTTTTTGTAATAATACAGTATATTGCTGTAAACTGCAATGCATTCTGGGGTCACATGTTGGTTTGACTCAAATTTACAGAATATTGCTGTAAACTGACCCTTCATAATTAAAAAAAAATACAGTTATTTACTGTAATCAGAGAATACAGGGAAATTCTGTCAATTAAATTACAGTAACACTACTGTAAATTTTACAGTAACTGGCTGGCAACCCTGCTGCCAGTATTATACTGTAAAATTTACAGTAATTTTTTAACAGTGCTGTAATGAATTACTGTAAAAATTACAGCATTATTTTACCGCCGCTGGCTGTTTTTGTAATAATACAGTATATTGCTGTAAACTGCAATGCATTCTGGGTCACATGTTGGTTTGACTCAAATTTACAGAATATTGCTGTAAATTGGCCCTTCGTAATTAAAAAAAATATACAGTTATTTACTGTAATCAGAGAATACAGGGAAATTCTGTCAATTAAATTACAGTAACACTACTGTAAATTTTACAGTAACTGGCTGGCAACCCTGCTGCCAGTATTATACTGTAAAATTTACAGTAATTTTTTAACAGTGCTGTAATGAATTACTGTAAAAATTACAGCATTATTTTACAGCCGCTGGCTGTTTTTGTAATAATACAGTATATTGCTGTAAACTGCAATGCATTCTGGGGTCACATGTTGGTTTGACTCAAATTTACAGAATATTGCTGTAAACTGACCCTTCATAATTCAAAAAAATACAGTTATTTACTGTAATCAGAGAATACAGGGAAATTCTGTAAATTAAATTACAGTAACACTACTGTAAATTTTACAGTAACTGGCTGGCAACCCTGCTGCCAGTATTATACTGTAAAATTTACAGTAATTTTTTAACAGTGCTGTAATGAATTACTGTAAAAATTTCAGCATTATTTTACAGCCGCTGGCTGTTTTTGTAATAATACAGTATATTGCTGTAAACTGCAATGCATTCTGGGGTCACATGTTGGTTTGACTCAAATTTACAGAATATTGCTGTAAATTGGCCCTTCGTAATTAAAAAAAAAATACAGTTATTTACTGTAATCAGAGAATACAGGGAAATTCTGTCAATTAAATTACAGTAACACTACTGTAAATTTTACAGTAACTGGCTGGCAACCCTGCTGCCGGTATTATACTGTAAAATTTACAGTAAATTTTTAACAGTGTATATCTGATAGAAAAGAGCCTAGTTTTTTCTTCCCCTATGTTACGGCCCCTCCGCCAGGACCGAGGCCCTAGGCAACTGCCTATAGGTAGCGCCGGCCCTGCAAGTAAGAGTCCAAAAACGTTAGATTCATTTCACACTTAATCGTATTCTTTTACAGTGCATTAAGTACTCGTTTTAAAAGTTTGCTAAAGCATATTTCTTTTCACAAGGTAAGGTTTAGGGTTAGGGGTTACTATATATTTAGGAGTGCTTGTTAATTTGTATTTTAAAAAAAGTATGTTATTTGTTTGTTGGTTTTCCTGATCGGGGTAGGAGATGTGTTCATTTAGGGCTTAGGCTTATAGGTTTAAGCGTTGTGGTTCAACAGTAGGGTGTTATTTGGATTTTTCGCTTTGTTCACATACCCACACAAACATCGATATCCTCATTTTTTTTCTTTTCTCTCTGTCTCATGAGAGCATGGAAACTGAAATTATAGTGGTTTTGTAGCAAAAGGCCAGAACACACAGACGCACACACAAACACACTGGTATATTTGTCTTGTAATGTGTCTATTCCGTCTGTCCTCTGTCTCAAATTGAAAAATTACAAGCAACGGATTTCCACTCCGACATGAATAAACTGCTCTTAACGTCAACAATCCAGGCAGCTGACATATCAACACTCATATTTTCCCTAAACATTATCAAGCTGGCTGTTATAGCCAGCAGCTATGAGCGAGCCGGCGCGGAGCGGACGGGCCGTCTGGCAGATGGAAACACTAACTGGCCCTTATTTAAATGTCAGCTTGGTGACAGACCTGTGATATCAGCACTAGCAGCTATTTGACTTGAACATTTGCTTTTTGAATGTTGATTATTGAGAGGATTGTTTTTTTTTTTTTGTGTTTTTTTTTTGTGCCGGCAGAAAAAGCAATGCAATTTCTAGGAAACAACAACTATATACAAAGAAAAAAACGCATTCATATTTTTATTTAATCAATTCAAAAAAATTTAATTAAATTTGGTGAACTGAGAATATGTACTAGCCCTGCAACTGTACTTTATAAAAAGTATGCTAAGGGAATTATTAAGGTATAATTAATAAGGTTTTCTTTTTTTTTCTTGTTAATTTTTTTTCAATTTTTTTTTTGATGTGTCACCAAATAATAATAATAATAATATTAAATAACAACCTGCTTGTACATTTTCCAGTGTGAAAAAAATTAGGTTTTAATTTTATATTTTCAGTTTTTTGTCTTAATATCAGTTTGTGTTAGTGATTTTATGTTCTTATGTACCTTTGTTTTTTTTTTGTTTTGTTTTTTAATATTTAGCTTTCTTTTTTCAGTTCTAGTAATTTTATAAGTCCAACTTAAATTGATAGTTCACTTAAAAATGAAAGGTATACATATTTTTTACACATTATGTTATACAGGTATACATGACTTTCTTCTTTCAGCTAAACATAATCAGAGTTATATTTTAAAAAAATATCCTGACTCTTCCAAGCTTTACAATGGGAGTGAATGCTACCCAAAATTTTGAAGGGCAAAAAGCACGTTCATCCATTATAAAAGTAATCCATGTTTAATAAATGTTAATAAATGCCTTCTGACGTGAAGCAATGGCTTTTTGTAAGAAAAATATCCATATTTAAAACTTTCTAAACTGTAATCACTACCTTCGGGTAAGCTTTCAGAGGTCACTCTCTGCCGGAGCTCGACTTGCGTACGGCTGTTACCAGAAGCCAGTAATTATAGTTAATAAAGTTTTAAATATGGACATATTTCTTACAAAATTCCATCACCTTGCTTCACTTCAGAGGGCATTTATTAACCCTTTGGAGCTGTATGGATTACTTTTATGATGGATGGATGCGCTTTTTTGGGCTTGAAAATCTCTGGTGCCATTTCAGTTTCCAGTTATAAAGCTTGGAAGAGCCATGATATTTTTATAACTGTGAAAAGTCATACACACCTAGGATGGCTTGAGGGTGAGTAAATTATGGAATAATACTTTATTTAATTTGATTTTATATTTGATTTTATTTCAGCTTTATTTCAGTTAACAAAAAATATTTTTAATAGCTTTAGTATAATTTTGGTTTTAACAACACAACACTTCACATCACATATATACACACACACACACACACACACACACACACACACACACACACACATTTGATTCAAGCCGTATTGCCTCTCTAGTCATCAGCATATTGAATCGACAAAGGCAATTTTCCCCTCATTTGGCGGTGTTCATTTTGGACCCTGTGTCCAGGTGTTCTTAAAGGTGAATTGGTATCTACAGTATTCATAGTTTTGTCTGAGCGATTCAGTCGAAGACATTAGTGGACAAAGCTAAAGCAGAGCATTACTATTCCCTTTCCAAATCTGTACCGATTTATTGATTGGTGTCTTTTGAAAAGCAGTCCGCCACACAGACTGTGTGTTTTCAGGAGTGGGAAGCAGTTAGTTGGAGGTAAAGAGTTGATGGTGGTTTGATAATTAGGATGTTTCTCGACACATAACTAGATGTAGGCCGGTTTGTGGTTTTAATCAATACTGCAGCATCCTTGCATTGATTTGTGTCATTCTAATTTCCTCAAGCTGCACGATTTTGTCTCGGAGATGTTTGCATTTGGGCTTCACGTGGCTGTTTGTTCTCCAGAGCATCAGTTTGGAAAATATCCCATCAGCGGCAGTAGTCCGTGCGGAATCGAAGGTCTGGAATCCGGGATTTGCAGTGTAATCCTCATTGTGTTGCATAATTTACTCTAATCTAAAACAAATCCTCTGGATCCCGTGCTGAAACCTGATTAAATTCTGAGCTTGACCTCACCTGACCCGGCCCGGCCACGTAAACAGGTAGCGTTTGTTTTTGTCGGACAGAGCGGATGCATGTTGTATTGGCAAATTCAATGTGGGTGGATGAATTCTGAGCGGATTTGCTTCAATACTCTTAAACGCTGATGAATAATTTATCCTTGTTGAATTTCAAAATGTCATCATGATGAGTTGAGTTGTGTATTTTCTTGTGGCACAATCTCTCCTCGTAACGCGATCCGACTGCCATCGTAACAATTCCCTCCATAACTCACTATATTTTAACTTTTTGACTAGATTCTTTTGTTTTGTTTTTTGGAAAAAAAAAATGACTATATAAAGAAAAAGACATGCATAGCTTTATGTAATTATCAGAAAATTAACTTAAATTGGGTGAGGTGATATTTACTGGTCATGAAACTGTACTTAATGAATGTTAAGGGATTTTTTTATTTATTGTATATTTATTATAGTAGAGGACATTGTTAGTGTTTATCATATTTTTAATGTGAGGAATAATCCAGAAATGTGTTAACAAATAAATAAATAAATACATTAATAATAATAATAATAATAATAATAACAACATATATATTTATCTTAAATCAAGATGATTTTTTTTTTTTTTTTATACTTCTATTTAGCTTTAATTAATTTTTTTAATTCTAGTTTGTCTAGTATTTTTAGTACTAAAATTTATTTCAGTTAGTTGCTAAAGCCAAACATTTATGTTTTAATTTTGTTTAGTTTTTTTTCAACTAATATTTATATTTTATTTTTATTTCAGCTTTATTTCAATTAACAAAATAGTTTTAAATTAAAATTATTTAGATAGTAAATTTGCATATATGCTATACTTTCTAACATTCTATTCATCCAAAAATCCTGAAAAATAAATAAATAAATAAATCACAGTTTCCACAAAAATATGAAGCAATGTTTATTCGTATAAACATACATTTACATTAAACATACATACATTTTTTTTTGTATATTATTTATATCATGATATGTACAGTTATAATGACTATTACTATAATTCCAACAATGCAGAACGTATCCCCGTTAAGTTATAATCGGCTTAAAAGGTATGTTGGGATTCCTCATTTAGATAGCTAAGTAAAGGTGTATTTGCATAATGAAATGGCAATAAATACGTTCAGTCTGATTTTACACATGGGTGCTTTTGTCCTCTAAATATTAGTCACAGTTTCACATACACACTGATCCACAGACTCTGATACGCTTTGCACAGAAATACACACTCAAGGTCTTGTCACACTCACACCCCACCACTCAAAAACCATTTGTTCCCCCTCATTAGCCACATGCTAACTGTTCAATCAGCCACAACTGTCTCAGGTGTTCGACTTTCATCACACGCTGCTCTGCTGACATTATTCTGACATTGAGCCTCATGGAAGATTTCATCTTTAAATGATCGCCATGATTCTTTTAAAACTCGATTTGAATCTGTAATGTGTTTTCGAGGAAAACTGAATATTCAGCAGAAAATAATGCAGGGTGGATCATAACTGATAATCTACGATACGGTAACAAGTTTCAGCGTACAAATGTGTCATCCAGTGCAGATGTTTGCTGTACTCTTGCTATGGCATAATTATTTACATGACATAAACAAAGAAATATGCTAAAATACAGAGTTGAACCTGCTCTGCAATGCGTCTTCAGTGTCTGACAGGGATGAGGAACAAATTGTTGAATAAAGTTATTTTTTTTGTTTGTTTCTGTACACAAAAAGTATTCTGATCGCTTCATAACATTAAGGTTGAACCACCGACTATTTTAATGAAGTCTTTACTACTTTTCTGTACCTTGAATGTGGTAATTTCGATGCATTGTATGCAGGGTTGGGTAGGTTACTTTTAAAATGTATTTCACTACAGATTACAAAATACATGCATTTGTAACGTATTTCGTTACTCAAGTTTAGTAACTTAATCTAAATACTTTAGAATACTTTGGAATACTAATAAGTGTGGAACAAACACAAAACAGGTAATTCCAAGTTTTTATCACAATTCTGATTTCTTCCCTCAGAATTGCGTGAAATAAAGTTGCAATTGTGAGTTATAAAGTCAGAATCATGAGATATAAACTCATAATATTGAGAAAAGTCAGAATTATGAGATATAAACTCATAATATTGAGAAAAGTCAGAATTATGAGATATAAACTCACAATATTGAGAAAAGTCAGAATTATGAGATATAAACTCATAATATTGAGAAAAGTCAGAATTATGAGATATAAACTCACAATATTGAGAAAAGTCAGAATTATGAGATATAAACTCACAATATTGAGAAAAGTCAGAATTATGAGATATAAACTCGCAATATTGAGAAAAGTCAGAATTATGAGATATAAACTCATAATATTGAGAAAAGTCAGAATTATGAGATATAAACTCACAATATTGAGAAAAGTCAGAATTATGAGATATAAACTCGCAATATTGAGAAAAGTCAGAATTATGAGATATAAACTCATAATATTGAGAAAAGTCAGAATTATGAGATATAAACTCACAATATTGAGAAAAGTCAGAATTATGAGATATAAACTCATAATATTGAGAAAAGTCAGAATTATGAGATATAAACTCATAATATTGAGAAAAGTCAGAATTATGAGATATAAACTCATAATATTGAGAAAAGTCAGAATTATGAGATATAAACTCACAATATTGAGAAAAGTCAGAATTATGAGATATAAACTCATAATATTGAGAAAAGTCAGAATTATGAGATATAAACTCACAATATTGAGAAAAGTCAGAATTATGAGATATAAACTCATAATATTGAGAAAAGTCAGAATTATGAGATATAAACTCACAATATTGAGAAAAGTCAGAATTATGAGATATAAACTCACAATATTGAGAAAAGTCAGAATTATGAGATATAAACTGACAATATTGAGAAACGTCAGAATTATGAGATATAAACTCACAATATTGAGAAAAGTCAGAATTATGAGATATAAACTGACAATATTGAGAAAAGTCAGAATTATGAGATATAAACTGATAATATTGAGAAAAGTCAGAATTATGAGATATAAACTGACAATATTGAGAAAAGTCAGAATTATGAGATATAAACTGACAATATTGAGAAAAGTCAGAATTATGAGATATAAACTCATAATATTGAGAAAAGTCAGAATTATGAGATATAAACTCACAATATTGAGAAAAGTCAGAATTATGAGATATAAACTCATAATATTGAGAAAAGTCAGAATTATGAGATACAAACTCACAATATTGAGAAAAGTCAGAATTATGAGATATAAACTCACAATATTGAGAAAAGTCAGAATTATGAGATATAAACTCACAATATTGAGAAAAGTCAGAATTATGAGATATAAACTGACAATATTGAGAAAAGTCAGAATTATGAGATATAAACTCACAATATTGAGAAAAGTCAGAATTATGAGATATAAACTGATAATATTGAGAAAAGTCAGAATTATGAGATATAAACTGACAATATTGAGAAAAGTCAGAATTATGAGATATAAACTCACAATATTGAGAAAAGTCAGAATTATGAGATATAAACTCACAATATTGAGAAAAGTCAGAATTATGAGATATAAACTCACAATATTGAGAAAAGTCAGAATTATGAGATATAAACTCACAATATTGAGAAAAGTCAGAATTATGAGATATAAACTCACATACTAAATTCACAAGTGCAAGAAAAAAGTCAGTATTGCAAGTTTATATCTCATAATTCCGACTTTATAACTTGCAATTGTGAGTTTAAATCTTGCAATTCTGAGAAAAAGAAGTCAGAATTGTGAAGCGCAAACTAACAATTGTGAGGGGAAAAAACAAATTGTGAGAAAAAGTTGCAGTGACGAGTGAATTATAAAATGACTCACAAACAACTTTCACAAAACATGAAAACAGTCAAAAACTTGAATCTGAACTCTGCTTTTTCAGACTGTCAGAGTCAGAGAATCACCAATTGCTGTTTAAATGACATTAAAATTCAAAGTAATCTAAAACACTTTTCAGATGTAACTGTAATCTGATTACCACCCATTTAAAATGTAACTGTAATGAAATACAGTTACTCAAATTTTGTATTTTAAATACGTAACTAAGTTACTTGTATTTCGTTACTCCCCAACCCTGATTGTATGGGAGATTAAAAAAAATCCTCTCGGATTTCCTCAAAAATATCTTCATTTGTGTTTCAAAGATCAAGCGAATGTCTTGCGGGTTTGGACATGAGGGTGAGTAATTAATGACAGAAATTTCATTTTCAACTTGCCCTTTGATGAGCATTTTTGCAAGAAGCAACACAAGCTTGGCATTTAAAGGGATAGTTCATCCTCAAGTTGTTCCAAACCTGTATGAATTTCTATCTTCTACTGAACTCAAAAGAAGATGTTTTGAAGGATATGGGTAACCAAACAGTTGAAGTATTTAGTACTTAGAAGTATTTATGATTGCACTTTATTTTACAGTATGTGCACTTACATGTACTTACAATCTACTTTCCTAAGAAAGTACTGGATAATATAAGGGTTAAGGTTATGTTTAGGGATGGGTTCAGGGTTATTACCTAGTTATTACCCAGTTATTGTAATTGCTGTAGTAAGGACATAGTATGCACATGTGGAACAGGACTGTAAAATTTATTACAACAAACAAACAAAACAAACAAACACAAAAAACTGTACTTGCAGATAAGATAATATTGAAATTAAGTGCATTTAAAGAGTACACACTAATAACTGTTTTTTCTAGCACACTTAAGGTTTTTAGCACACTTCTGGATGGTTACTGACCCAAGTCTGTATTATGCTCTCGTGGGTCAATCCCGTCAAAGTCAGATTTTTTTTTATTTTTTAAACAGTGTGTGATGAGTTACAGTATGTGCCAAAGTGCAATTCTAAAGGTTAGAAATGTCATCAAACCCCTAAAGCTAAGTATGAGTAATAGTAATGACGCCACTAATGATCTTTGTTCCATCTGTTTGTGTGTTTCCAGGTGTAATAACCGGACGCAGTGCGCTGTCGTGGCCGGACCGGATGCGTTTCCTGATCCCTGTCCTGGAACGTACAAATACCTAGAAGTCCAGTATGAGTGTGTCCCATACAGTATGTATCTATTTAACATTAACACGTCTGCATCGAAGTATTTTTTTCAGAGATCACGTAACCCAAAGTCTTTTTTTCTTGCTGCTCAGTGGGAGCGGTGGCATAAATAACTGATTTATTCCCTTCTTTTTTCCTGCAGTTAAAAGTCTCTCCTTCATTTGAACTCATCCATTCCTATCTGCCGTATGTGTTTGTGCGTGTGTGAAAGTTTGTGTGATGACTTTGGTTACTGTGAGTTCTGTGATAAACTATGTAAGCGCTGCACTTTGTCAAAATGAGTAAGTTGCCAGATAGCTAATGATAGCGTTTGGCCATGATAGATTCGCTCTTCTGTATCTTTAGTTATGAGACCGAAGTGTCGCATCCATCTACCTGCAGGAATACCTGCGCATGAGCTGCGGTATTTACTCTGTTAGCTTTTTCTTACGCCAGTGTTCAGCTTTTCTGATAAATGAAAGCAGCAATAGCTTCACTGTTCAGTGAATTGAGTTTAATTGTTGCAGACAAAAGCTGGAGGAATCACTGAGTTTTATGTCAGCTTTTTTGCAAGTTTGAATTCATTTACAAGAAAGATTTCAAGGAAATGAATACTTTTAGTCAGCAAGGGTGCATTAAATTGATCAAAAGTGACAGTAAAGACATTTATAATGCTATAAAATATATATATATATATTTTAAATGAATGCTGTAATTTTGAACTTTCCCTTCATAAAATTATCTTGAGGGGAAAAAAGTACCATGATTTCCACAAAATTCAATATTGATAATAATCAGAAATGTTTCTTGTGCAGCGAATCGGGATTTTAGAGTGATTTCTGAAGGATCATGTGACACTGAAGACTGGAGTCAGCTTTGATCACAGGAATAAATTACATATTCAAATAGAAAATTGTTATAATATTTCACAGTATTACTGTTTTACTGTATTTTTATCAACCAATTGCAGCCTTGGTGAGCAGAAGAGACTTCTTTAAAAAAAATAAAAATAAATAAATAATTGCACTGACCCCAAACTTTTAAATGGTACTGTATGAAATGTGTGTAAAAATATTTGGTTTGAAATATTAGTGATTTAAAAACAACAACAAAAAAACAGTCCTGTCAATAACGGACTTAGTCAACAAACTTGTTCAACACAATAGAACTTTGTTCTTCATTTAGCTCTTTTCCTTTTCCATAAGGCATAAAAAGAAGAGAAAACATCACTCCATATTACTCATGCACTATATAGTCTTTTTTCCTCACATAAAACGACCATCTTCAAAAAGCATGGAATTTAACAACTCTTATTGTAGTTTTGTACCTTTTTGAGCTCATCCAATAGATGCTATTCTGAACTTTTGTTACATTGAAATGCAGCACATTGCGGATTTTTGTATTTAGAACGTTTGCAAATGTATTTGTCATGCCGGTATTTCAGAATGACAGAATGTTTTTGGGTGATCGATTCCTTGAATATCAAATTGTCAATTAACACAACACAAACAGAACAACTCGTCTGATGGCTTGAATCCTCACAGTCTCACATGTGTAATTTAATCGGAGTTATCCAGAGGACGTTTGAGATAGCGCTTATTTATCACTGTCAGAGCGCATTCACGTGTGTTTATGCGCGAGAGAGACATCGACTGTTTATAATAATATTATCAGTGACAAATGCACCTCAGCGCATATTAAAACTGTCATTCTGCGGTTGCATGAAAGGAGAGCGGAGAAGGGTTGGAAAGCTTGATGAAGAGAGGACCAGATACCGGAGGAAGACTAGATGAATGTACTCATTAACGGAGATGGAGAAAAGGGCGGAGCTTGTAATCGCAGTGCAAGGCGGTATACAGCAAGATTACCTGGGAAAATCTACTGCATTTTACTCTACCATTCAAAAGTTCGTGGTTGGTGAGATGTTTTAATGGTTTTGAAACAAGTCTCTTTGCTCATTCAAGGCTGCATTTATTTGTTCTAAAATACAGTAAAAACAGTAATATTGTGATATATTATTACAATTTATACAACATTTCATTCTGGTTTTTGAATCGAATTGGCTGAGAGCCTTTTCCAGCAGTGTGATATTCCTCAAGTATCAGCACTAGAACCATTGCACCGTTTGTAGCACTCCTCTTATGGCAACTGTCATGGCAAATCCGCTATACTTTCCTTTTTACAAATACTACTGTCGTTGTGTCACTGAATGGAGTACTAAGAGTTTTTTAGGCGGTCTTGGCAGAATAGAATCTGTACAGAGACTTGCTACTGCCAATAAATTAACAGGCATTGCTGTGAGCGTGTAAGACATGCTGCTGCTGCTGCACATGGAACATACATGAATTAAGCCCATAGCAGATCTATACAGGTGGAGCTGGGGAAGGAGGAGGGTTCTGAAACCGCAGACGGCAAACAATGCCAAATATTTGAATTTTTTGAGCAGCAAGCTCATTGGCCACTGATGCAACAGCAACCAATCAACTTTTATTGACAACATCTCTGAAATTATACTTTTTCTTCTTGAAGTCACATTGAAACTGTATGATTTTCATAGTGCACCCTCTAAGCTCACCTTACAATTATATGAAGCCTTTAACAATTACAGCAGTGTAAAACCATAGACCATGCAAATTGATAATATTATGGATTTAAATGTACAATTCAGTAATGCCTGTGAAGTAATATATTAGTGTAGCACACAATCTTATACAGCTTGTAAGCTAACTATGTAGCATTTGTGCTATTTGGCTCTCTTTTGGATCTAACTGTAATTAATTCCCACATCCAGGTTCCAGGTTATAATATGCACAAGTCTAAACATTAATCACTTTTAATTTTGCTGGAAGTAGTTATACTTATCCAAAATAAAGGCTTAGACATCTTTCAAAGTGGCCGCCAGAAGGTGTGAACACATAGATACCCATATCTCAGTGGGCAATGGCCTGATTGGCTTGAAATTACAGGAGGTATGTAGTAACAAACACGTCAATTGGTTAAGACATCAAATAGGATAATACATTTTTTTTTTTTTTACAATCCCAGATCAAAGATGGTAGTGTGCTTAATAGGTACATTTACCTTATGCTGTATCGCACAGTACAGTGTGTGATTTGACCCTTGATTAGTGTGATAAATGAACCAGAAGTAATAGCAGGCATCATTTGTTTCTCTTGACTCATTTGACCAGACAAAATTTACACAAAATTATATTAAATTGCAAAATAACAATTTTTGTCTGTGAGATGTCTGGATGAAACTCACTGAATTAAACATGCAATGTGTGACACATGTAATGAGGTCAAGTCATCAAATAACAGTGCAACCGTTGTTGCATTATGGATGCTGTTTCACACACTAGTCTGAGAATAGTTGTATTCAGTATGCAGTGTGCATGACAGGAGAGAAGTGAAGAGGGCGGGGCTTTGTCAGCATTGCATTACTAAAATATGCCGTATACGACAGCTTTGAATAGTCTAACCCACAAGTGGTTTTATCAATTTTGATGAGCAAAATCAACTTTGATTTGTTCTCAGATTGAGCTGCTGAGAATTTTTACTCAAAATTAGTCAAATGCGAGATAACTTTTTTCTCTGAGACAATAGGAGGACAAAACAGATAAGGGAAAGGGTGTGGCTTTTGAACTCTAAATAGATAAGAGAAGTGGGTGGAGCTTTTGAAATCCACAGAGAGAATGGAGATGGCGGGGCTCTTGAAATTTGTGGGCGGGGCATCTAAGATCAGGTCAAAGTGATGTCGTGCGTAGATATTTGTTATTTGCTAAGATTCCAAATATTCTAGAGTGAAGACATCTGTACTGATGTATAACTTTCTCTTTTAGTGAAGTTTTGAACTTTTTTACACAGGTCTTGGCTTGAAGTTTCACTTGTCAAAGAAAGAGAAAAGACATATTGAAGTCAGAAAGGGATATTTGGTGGACAAATGTGAGAGAGCGAGAGAAAGGCACCCTTTGGCGGATGGTGGTAGGTATCATGTGTTTGCTGTAGGGAAGGCGTTTGATAAGAGAGTTTGACGGGTGTTAGTATTCATTGAGAAAGACCACCAGTGAGTGTCTGACTGACAGCAAGCGTCTCTGCCTTTACACATCAAATACAAAACCCACCGGGACAGTGAAGGTGATTTTGTGTTCACGCTGACCCTGAGTGATGGACACTGCTGTTGGTGTCTGGAGCTCATGGTGGCATTATTATGTATTTCAGGTTTGACCTTGAGTTCTTCTGCAGAGTTTTTGAAGCGCACACACGCAAGCACACAGTCACCATCATCACACTGTCTTTCAGATAATCAATTTATACAGTTTCCGTTTAAATAATAAGTATAATCTTTCTGATTTTAAAGGACCTTTTATCCCACTTTTCACAAGATGTAATATAAGTCTCTGGTGTCCCCAGAATGTGTCTGTGAAGTTAACATACACAAAAAAAGCTTTTTTGTGTATGTCACTTTAAATACAAATTAGCTGGTGTCCCAGCCCGCTTTCCAAAAGAGGACAGAGCTTCTTTAACGGCTCTCGCTTCGGTTGTTCAGCAACAACAAAGCGGGGGAATCTCACGCAGCCAAAACGACGAGTCGGACACTGATGGAGAGTCTCAGGAAGAGGTTACAACTTTTAGAATGCAACTTGACGTTTCTAAATAGTCAGTGGATAAATTTATGTAATTGCTGTGGAGTTGATTCAACTCATTGACTAGAATGTGCCGTTACTACGTTAACTCTTCCTCTTCTCTAAAGCAGCCAGACATGGCCTCACACCGTTGTTGTGTGTTCCAGGGGGCAGGATTTATGTAAATTTCATTTCATTTTTCATCATTTAGCAAACGCTTTTATCCAAAGAGACTTACAAGGGGAGCAATTAGGGGTTAGGTGTCTTGCTCAAGGGCACTTTAGTCATGGTATCGTAGGTGCTGTTTATTCACAATCCCCACTTTCAATTCCTGCCGGCGTGGGAATCGAACCAGCAACCTTCAGATTCAGCAACCTTCAGACGACGGATACAGTCAATCACAGGCGATCCATGCTCCAATCCTGAAGGGGGCGCATGTGGTAACTGCCACAACAAGAAAAAGACCAGAAGAACAACAGCACTTATGTGAATGGCTTGAGCGCTTGAAAACAAAATCCACTGGACAGTGCGACAAGACTCATGCACACATGAGAATACGGAGCGTAACGCCGAAAATGAAGCCTATAGGAAGGTTGGGCTTAAGCTTTGATTGTTTAATTATAGTTAATGTGGAGCATTAACATTCCTAAAGCACAAGTTTTATTTTTCCTTATTCTGTTTATTTTGTACTTTTATAACATGACATGCTTTTCAGATTTGTAGCTGATTGTGACCAAATACCTTTTTTTTTTCTTTTTTTTTTTAAATATGACCTATCCAAGAGCGCTTTATGCACTATAGGAGGCTCTTCTATGCCAACTAGTGGACTAAATGCCACTTTTAAGTCACTATTAACTAGTTGCTTGTTAGCAAGCATATGACCTGGACATTTTGTATTAGTACTTATAAAGCAGCTATTAATGCCTTATTCTGCATGACAATATTCTACATTCCATAATCCTACCCAATACCTAAACTACCTTACCAACTATTGATAAGCAGTAATTAGGGGTTTATTGACGCAAAAGTCATACTTAATAGTTAGTTAAAATTGAGAATTGGACCCTTAAACTGAAGTGTGACCATTTTTCTTATTGTACCAAAATCGTACCGAACTGTGACCCCAAAACCGAGGTACGTACCGAACTGTGACTTCTGTGTACCGTTACAGCCCTACACACTAACTAAAGTTAAAAAAGTGAAATCATAATCAAGGATCATTTTGAAATACTCATTTGGCAGTTTAATGTGCAGAATATTCTGACATCAACTTCTGTTTTTAGTGTATTTCTAAGCAGTTGCAAGCAAATTAAAATCTAAAAAATGGAAGCTGTTCCACAGTGAGCGAGGGACAAATAACGTCTGTCTTCATATTGACTGCTGATATTGAGCCAATGGTCTGTTCAGACTCTTTACCAGGTGTACCACAGATATTTAATTAGCGCTTAATTACTTTTGCCTTAAATCCAGTTCCCAATAATGCCGTTTCAGCAGGACCGAGGAGAATGGCTGGCCCAGCATGCATTGTGCTCGTGTGTGTTCAGATGCAGCCCTTTGTCTTTTGTGCGTCTGCACAGAGTGAATCGCTTTATGGATTTTGGCCTTTATGAGGGCAATAGAATCAAAGCTGATTGTTTTGGCAGGTTTTTTTTGCACCTGCGTCTTTCTCTCACCATAATCAATCTTCCTTGCATAAGCTGATATCGTTCTGTGCTGTTCGCAGGCAGTGTTCTGTAGTCCTGCCAGACGAGCCGCCATCATCGGCCTTTTAGCAAACAACACCTGCGCTCAATCTGTGAGCGCATGCTCATTTACCTGTCGCAGTGTTACCAGGACGACCCACTGTTTGCACAACACCGCCTTGTTGAGCGTCGTCCAATCAGAGCATGCGCTCCGAGCGTGGAAATCAGTAGGTTGGTCATATTGCCGTCGACCGACCTTTTGCTCGCATGCAGCTGCGTGATGTGCGACCAATCAGCGGTTGTTAATTACCCTGATGCTGAACACCAGTTAATTGGTCTTGGCAGTATCTTCATGCCATCAGGTGTTTATCATACACAGGTGATTACAGGTATCGGTCTGGTTTGAATCCGATTAAAACCAGAGCCAAGACATCGGCTTGTTTCTGGATGCGTTCACCCGGCCCTCTTGTGACCTGCCAAGCTGCGCTGAGAGGTTCAGAGGAGATTTGGAGAGATCAGAGCCTCCAAATAAGCGTCCACTGGGCTTTCGCCCCAAAATCACAGAATATAATCAATGTGGACAGCGCTGAAGACCGCCGCCACGCTGGAAAACAGATTGTGCCCACAAGCAGCTCGCGGAAATAATCTAAATCTCCTTTCCAACCGGCTTGGCTCTTCTCAAAGCTTTTCGATCCAACTGTCCACAGAGGATGCGGAAAAAATCAGTATCAGATTATGGATATACAGAGACTGAAACGATAGCCTTGTGGGTTTATTAATTTAGGTTGTTTTTAGGTCAGTAATTGAATCAACGAGGACCTAATGAGTCCCATGTTTCATCTGCTTGTCTGAATTTTGACCCTGAAGAGGAAATGTGGCCAGAACAGAAGTCGAGTCAGCGTTTCAACACAATAACTCTGGCACAGATGCTTTAACACTTTTTTTTAAGAATATGGTGCACTTTGCACAAATCCTATTGTTGTTTAAACACATCAAATTATCCTGGCATTAGCATTGGCGAGTATATGAAATCGCCAGTTGGCCGGTAACGGTTTTTATGAATTGCAACAACGCAATGTTGTGAGAACATGAATGTGAACAAACATGAATGAGGTTCGGGACAGAAGAATTCCAGTGCTGAATTGTCACAAGAATACACAAAAGGGAACTCAATTAGCGCAGAATTGACAGCACTCAAATACACAATTGAACTCTCTTCTACATCTTCTTGCACTTGAACAGACATATTCAAACAGAATTATGTCAACATTTCATCTTGGGAAGTATCCTCGTAAGCATAGTAAGTTATGTCTTAAGTGAAGAAGTGAGAGAAAAACATGTGCATCAGTATATTTGATCCATGCACTAGCTTTTAAAGTGACAGCAGCCTAATATTCCTGCTGCCGTTTGTTGTTTTTATTTTTAATCAAACAACAGAAGACAAAGAAGTCACTCACTGCTCTTGACTGAATAACATTTGTAACTTTACTAAGGAATAATCTTGATGTTTCATGGGTGGTAAAAAAAAATATTTATGGCTGGAAAATTTTCTTAAGTTACCTGCCATAGGCAGGTGTGGCAAAAAGTTAGTTTTAGGCCCTGCCTATAGAGTATATCAAACAATTACAATCCAACAACCAGTATATAATTTTTGACATCACTTGAATTTATAATTCATTACAGTGAAAAACAAGAACCAATTTTTATTGCCATTAATAATAATAATATTAATACATATATACAGTGGGTATGGAAAGTATTCAGACCCCCTTAAATTTTTCAGTCTTTGTTGTATTGCAGCCATTTGCTAAAATCATTTAAGTTCGATTATACTGATTGGACTTGATTAGGAAAGCCACACACCTGTCTATATAAGACCTTACAGCTCACAGAGCATGTCAGAGCAAATGAGAATCATGAGGTCAAAGGAACTGCCTGAAGAGCTCAGAGACAGAATTGTGACAAGGCACAGATCTGGCCAAGGTTAAAAACAAATTTCTGCTGCACGTAAGGTTACTAAGAGCACAGTGGCCTCCATAATCCTTAAATGGAGTTTGGGATGACCAGAACCCTTCCTAGAGCTGGCCGTCCGGCCAAACTGAGCTATTGGGAGAGAAGAGCCTTGGTGAGAGGGATAAAGAAGAACCCAAAGATCAGCTCCAGAGATGCAGTCGGGAGATGGGAGAAAGTTGCAGAAAGTCAACCATCACTGCAGCCCTCCACCAGTCGGTGCTTTATGGCAGAGTGGCCCGACAGAAGCCTCTCCTCAGTGCAGGACACATGAAAGCATGCTTGAAGTTTGCTAAAAAACACCTGAAAGACTCCAAGATGGTGAGAAATAAGATTCTCTGGTCTGATGAGAACAAGATAGAACTTTTTTTTACCTTAATTCTAGCGGTATGTGTGGAGAAAAGATGTGGCACTGCTCATCACCTGTCCAATACAGTCCCAACAGTGAAGCATGGTGGTGGCAGCATCATGCTGTGGGGGTGTTTTTCAGCTGCAGGGACAGGACGACTGGTTGCAATCGAGGGAAAGATGAATGCAGCCAAGTACAGGGATATCCTGGACGAAGACCTTCTCCAGAGTGCTCAGGACCTCAGACTGGACCGAAGGTTTACCTTCCAACAAGACAATGACCCTAAGCACACAGCTAAAATAATGAAGGAGTGGCTTCACAACAACTCCGTGACTGTTTTTGAATGGTCCACCCAGAGCCCTGACTTAAACCCAATTGAGCATCTCTGGAGAGACCTAAACATGGCTGTCCACCAACGTTTACCATCCAACCTGACCGAATTGGAGAGGCAGAGGATCCCCAAATCCAGGTGTTGCATCTTTCCCAAAAAGACTCATGGCTGTATTAGATCAAAAGGGTGCTGATACTAAATACTGAGCAAAGGGTCTGAATACTTAGGACCATGAGATATTTCAGATTTTCCATTTGAATAAATCTGCAAAAATGTCAAGAATTCTGTGTTTTTTCTGTCAATATGGGGTGCTGTGTGCACATTAATGAGGGAAAAAAAAAAACAGCTTAACATTAACATTTTAACAACAGTAACATTGTAACATCATTACCGTTCAAAAGTGTGGGAAGTGTAAGGGGTTTTTTTTTGGAAAGAAATAAATAGTTTTATTCAGCAAGGATACATTAAATTGATCAAAACTGACAGTATAAACATTTAGAACATTTAGAACAGTATATAACATTGATAAAGCTTTCCTTTTCAGATAAATGCTGTTCTTTTTAGCTTTCAATTTATCAAACAACCGTGAAAAGAAATTGTACAACTTTTCTCAATAATAATAATAGTAATAATAATAATAATAATAATAATAATAATAAATGTTTCTTGAGCAGCAAATCAGCATATTAGTATTATTTCTGAAGGATCATGTGACACTGAAGACTGCAGTAATGATGCTGAATATTCAGCTTTGCATCACAGGAATGAAAGACATTTTTGTTGTATTTTTGATTAAATAAAGGACCCTTTGGTGAGCAGAAGACACTTCTTTTAAAACATTAAAAAAAACGTACCATTTTGATACTTACAGGCCACCGTTGTATATCGATCGATCGATGTTTTTTCTTATTATCAATGTTAAAAACAGTTGCTTCATATTTCAGCATACTTTGAATAAAAACCTTTTAAAAGAACTGCATTTATTTGTAGAAATAGAAATTGTTTGTAACATTATTTATGTCTTCACTTTAACTTTTAATTAACTTAATGCACTCTTGCTGAATAAAAGTTTTGATTTCTTACAATAATGTAATATAATATAATTAGACAAAAATTGCAGACCTCATAACAAAATGAATGAATCGAAACTAAAACTGCTCATGTGATATTTTATTTGATCTCCTGAGGTTAATGGTAGACATTAAGCACTGATCATTTGTAGGAAAAGAAGAGAGAAAAAAGTTTCAGACCCTATTTTGTTCCCCTTTGTGGAAAAACGGGGTTATGTGCTTATATCAAATCGCTGCATGGTAACGCTTTTAATCTTGTTAGTGTAGTTAGTTTTCGTTATTAGCTGGCCATATTTGATTTTAATTCAGAGAGATTATTCACGCATCAACGCCTCTAGCTCACACCTGCTGTTGAACATGTTCTGCCTATCTGTGTGTGTGTGTGTGAGAGAGAGAGGGGAGTTCATACACCTGACTGGTATTTTTGTGTGGTTTTGATCAAGTGTGAAGAGTGAGATTGACTTCAGACAGCAGCTAGATATATTTGTGCATTTAGCTGTATAACCGTGCACAAAATAAGTGGCCAAATGTTTCGAGTTCCAGTGATCGTGTTTCTGTAAGTTAATGCAATTACTGAAATGAGTTCCAGTCGAGTGTCATTAAGATGGCGCTTTAGAGAAGTACACTTATTTTAATGTGTTGACCAACACAATAGAGCACATATTTTTATGTTATTCGATATTAGATTTAAACTAATATATTTTAAATCCACTAAACTTCAATTTACTCTTTACAAGTGTGTAATTGCAAAAATAAAAGTTTATTTTAGTTTATGCTTAACCATATTTAAACATATCAAAGACAATTGAAGTAATTATTAGTAATAAAGATGTACTTAAATGTGTCCAAAAGTATAAGAATCCAAAAATAAGCTATAATGCATGTTCTGTTGCAAATGTTTCCAACCGGAAGTTCCTGCTAATAGGATGCAACAATGTTAGCATTTGCATTTCTCATTGTTGTCGTTCTCCATAGTCCGTGTTTTTGTGTTTGACTTTGTAAAGAGCTGGTGTCAAGAGTTAATTGTTGATCCTGCAGTTCGGTGGAAATCACAGTCCCAAAGCACTTAATTTCCCTTTAACACACACACTCACAAACCCTCCAGACACACTACAGCAATCAAGCACAATCACCACCATCACGACATCCATTCATTTTTAGATTTTTAAGTGCTGTCAGGGTCTCCTGTGTCTGAGATGGGTGAATCTCAGCAAATGTCTGGGTCACATTTCAGAACAAAATAAAAAAAAAAAAAAATGACATTTGGCATTAGGCGTATGCTTTATCTGAAGCGATGTATGCAGTCATTCATGGTACATTTTCACTTTGTGTCTGTGGAAACAAAAGCATGACCGTGTCTTGGCGTCGTTAGTGTCATGTTTTTCCATTGAGCTTCAGGGATTAAAATTCAGGAACAAAATCATGAAAAAGACCCTGGCATAACATAACGTGCTCAAATGCTTTAGTTATGAGTTTTGTTTTGTTTTTGTTCGTTTTATCCTGATGATGACTGGCCTTAAGATGTATTACAATTAAAATAAAATACAAAAATGCATTTTTATTCACTGTAAATCTGCATACTGTAAATATCAAAATGTAACAAAAATGTGCATAATTGTCAGGAAGTTAATGCCTTAATATAAATAATAGTGCAACTACTACTACTAATTATTATTATTATTATAATTATATGTTAATTAATATTTTTTTCTATTACAGAAATAGAATATAATTTTATCTATTTATTTTTTTACTAGAAGATAAATGTTATTAATTTTCATTACGATAATTTATTCATTTAAATAATAATAATAATTAATTATTATTATATATTAAAAATATTATTAATAATATGTGAATAAAACATTTATTTTTTTACTTGAGGATAATTGTGATTATTTGTCTTCGTTTTATGAAGATAATGCTTTAATGTTAACAATATAATAATAATAATAAAATTAATGTACTTGGAGAAATGTGCCTAATTGTCATAAAGATAACCTTAATGCAAATAATAATAACAATAATAATAATAACAATAATAATTGCTGTTGTTATTATATATTAGTAATTATTATTATTGATAATATTTAAAAAAAAATTACATTTTTTCTTTATATAATTGCTTTGTTGTAATGAGGATATCTTCTGGATGCATATAACAGTAGTGGTTATAAAATGATATAATGCAATATAATATAATATCATATAATAGAATATAATATTTATTAATAATAATTTTAATATGAAATGAATAAATATGTTGTATTTGCTTTAAACAAGATATAATTACTCATTTATTTGATTTTTGTCTATTTCTTTTCTCAGATATGTTGTTGACTGCCGTCATGACCCCTCTCTGTCTCTCTCTCTCTCTCTCTCTCTCTCTCTCTCTCTCTGCGAGTCAGAAATGATTGCCATGTATTGACACGCTAGTTGTAACATGGTTGACTTGCTGATTGATACATTGACATGGTTTGAGTGATGTAGTTGCCCATAGTGATGGAAGACACCTGGACACTTGAGGAAATGTGTTGGATTCAGTGTGTGTGTGTGTGTGTGTGTGTGTGTGTCTGCTCAGCTCGACCAGTGAAACACCTGCAGCCTGTAGTCGCTAAATCATCTGTGCTGACATGCTCTAATATGTTTACTCTTATCAGCTACACACACATTTCGATTCATTCATAATTCACTGCATAAAGACAGGCCACAACAACATTTGCCCCCGTCACCTTAGAGGTTAAATAGCAAATGGTTTAATCCAAGTTTGAGGCTAGTTTGAACTTTATCTGACATCTAGAAAATGGCCCTCAATCCGTATGTTTTCTTGCTCTTTCATTTCACTGCAATCAGGAAATAAAACACTTTTCTAATCAGCTGTTTAGCACCGACTTAAAATCAGTGTGAGATGATATTCACATTTTACTTTCGTAATGTGATGTATTTCACAGTGAGGCAGCATATTCAAGGATAAAATGTGAGATGGATCTTGATTTTATCCATCTGAAATTGATTGGATCATGAACAGTGTCTATATGACAGGTGGTGGGTGACAGTAGGTGCATTACTCACTAGCCGAGAATTCAGCCCTGAATATATGCCAAATAAAAGAGTATTTTATGACTGTTTCCTAACACACTTAAATAGACTTTTAAAAAGTGCACTTTGTAGTGTCAAATTAAGTATTGTACTTTTCAATACTATAGTACTGAATAAAATAACCACCATCAGTCTCATTCCTTGTGGACTGTATGTACTGTAAGTTTTGCATATATAATATTAATGAAAGCAGGAGGCCGAGGGCTCAGAGGTGGGCTCACCCATCACCCAAGCTGAGGTCACTGAGGTAGTTGGAAAGCTCCTCGGTGGCAAGGCAGTGGGGGTGGATGAGATACGCCCTGAGTACCTCAAGTGCCTGGATGTTGTGGGGCTGTCTTGGCTGACACGCCTCTGCAGCATCACCTCTGGACTGGCAGACCGGGGTAGTGGTCCCTCTTTTTAAGAAGGGGGACCGGAGGGTGTGTTCCAACTACAGAGGGATCACACTCCTCAGCCTCCCTGGGAAAGTCTATGCCAGGGTACTGGAGAGGAGAATAAGGCCGATAGTCGAACCTCAGATTCAGGAGGAACAATGCGGTTTTCGTCCCGGTCGTGGAACACTGGACCAGCTCTATACCCTCTCTAGGGTGCTGGAGGGTTTATGGGAGTTTGCCCAACCAGTCCACATGTGTTTTGTGGATCTGGAGAAGGCATTCGACCGTGTCCCTTGTGGCACCCTGTGGGGGCTGCTCCGGGAGTATGGAGTCCGGGGCCCTTTGCTAAGGGCTGTCCGGTCCCTGTATGACCAGAGCAGGAGCTTGGTTCGCATTGCCGGCAGTAAGTCAGACCTGTTCCCGGTGCATGTTGGACTCTTGGCCTTTAACGCCGGTCCTATTCATAATCTTTATGGACAGGATTTCTAGGCGCAGTCCGGAGGGAGTCTGGTTTGGGGACCACAGGATCTCATCCCTGCTTTTTGCGGATGATGTTGTCCTGTTGGCTCCATCGGGCCTGGACCTCCAGTGTGCATTGGGACGTTTTGCAGCCGAGTGTGAGGCGGCTGGGATGAGGATCAGCACTTCTAAGTCTGAGACCGTGCTTCTCAGTCGGAAAAGGGTGGCTTGTCCTCTTCAGGTTGGTGGAGAGCTCCTGCCTCAAGTGGAGGAGTTCAAGTATCTTGGGTTTTTGTTCACGAGTGAGGGAAGGAAGGAGCGTGAGGTTGACAGACGGATCGGTGCAGCTTCTGCAGTAATGCGGTCGATGTACTGGTCTGTCATGGTGAAGAAGGAGCTGAGCTGCAAGGCGAAGCTCTCGATTTACCGGTCAATCTACGTTCCTACTCTCACCTATGGTCATGAGCTTTGGGTCATGATCAAAAGAATGAGATCCCGGATACAGGCGGCCGAAATGAGCTTTCTCCGCAGGGTGGCAGGGCGCTCCCTTAGAGATAGGGTGAGGAGCTCGGTCACTCGGGAGGAGCTCAAAGTAGATTTGTTGCTCCTTCACATCGAGAGGAGTCAGCTGATGTGGCTTGGGCATCTGTTTCGGATGCCTCCTGGACGCCTCCCTAGGGAGGTGTTCCGGGCATGTCCCACCGGGAGAAGGCCCCGGGGAAGACTTAGGACATGCTGGAGAGACTATGTCTCTCGGCTGGCCTGGGAGCGCCTCGGTGTCCCCCCGGAAGAGCTGGACGAAGTGTCTGGGGAGAGGGAAGTCTGGGAATTTCTGCTCAGACTGCTGCCCCCGCGACCCGGCCCCGGATAAGCGGTAGAAAATGAATGAATGAATGAATGAATGAAAGGTCACTTAAGTGAACTTAATATGGAAGATTTTTTCTGCCACTTTAATAAAAAAGGGTAATTGTGACTTTTTGTCTCTGAATTCTGACAGTTGCAAGTTTACATCTCTCAATCTCTGACTTTTTGCTCAAAAATAGGTGACATAAACATACATTTCTGATTCTTTTCTCAGAATTGCGAGTTTATATCTTGTAATGCTGACTTTATAACACCTTTATGGCCACCTTTTATTACACTTTTTTTATTTTAAATTCAATTTAAGTTATTCCATAACTTAAAGATATTATTTTATGACTGTTTCTTAACACACTTAAGTACACTTCTGTAAAATTTCAAATATATATTGTTATTTAAAAGTACATTTTAAATCATCATGTTTTAATAATGTTTTGTTTCTCGTACTTTCGAGAAGTACACTTGTTTTGATGTGTTGACTAAGATGCTAAAGCAGGGCAAATGCTTTATTATAATTGTGTAATATTTTATATAATATAACATGTATTATAATAATAATGTAATAGTATCATTTGAAATGTGAAATGAAAAATATATTTCAATACGGTCTTTAGTTTACCATAAAAGTTCAACAGTACACTTTGATTTTATTTTTAAAAACCTGATTATAATTTTGTCTTTAGTGTGTTATGTGAAATTATCTTTAAAGTTAAAATATTTCAAATTGCAACTTTTTTTATTATTATTTAAATAAGTGTATTTGAGTGTGATTACCACTGAACTGAAGGACCAACAGTGTAATTATGAATAAAGACAAATTTGAATATACATTTAATATAAATATGACATCGAAGCTTGTGGGTGGGGCCTGTGTTCACGTTCTGTTTCGTGTTGAATTTGTGTAGCGTGATTTTGAGCTGTGCTACAGACACGCTTCTAAAAATAATCTCCCTCAACCAGTCTTTGAATCTCTAATCGCTTTGCTACCCACTGGTTTGAGATGAATGTGTTTGTGTGTGTGTGTGTGTGTGTGTGTGTGGTATAGAAATGACCTTGTCTCAAAATTACATGTTTTCTTTTGGACAATGAAACCCAACTGGTATCCATGGCAGCAGAGTGGTGTCCATGGCAACCTGCTGGTCTTCGCTATGGTGACCTTTTGAGTTTTAGGTGTCTTCTGACACCTTATGTTAATAAGCTCCACCCACACTGCCTCATGCCAACATGAGGATATTTATGAATGAAACAGAAATAGACGCTCAGTTCCACAATCTAATGAGGTGCCTGTTTAGATGGCATTTAAAGTGGAAATGAAGCAGTCAGTGAAGTTAACATTATTGAGTGCAAAAGCGTTTTTTTTCTTTTATTGTTTTAAATGCATTTATCCGTGTTGTTTTTTTTTTTTTTTTTTTTGATCAGAGTGTACTAAATAATGTTAATTTGACTGACTGCTTCATTTCCAATTTAAGGCATGCAGTCAAAATCTAAAGGCAATATTGTGTGCATCCTTTGGGCATATGGCAACCCCAGAATGCATTTAGAAAAATTCACATGTATATTTCATTTAGTGACAAAAAGTGACTGTAAATACTATTTCTACCAGATTTAAAGGGTTATTTCACCCAAAAATGAAAATTATGCCATTTAGTACTCACTCTCATGTCGTTTTACACCCATAAGAACTTTGTTCATCTTCAGAACACAAATGAAGATATTCTTTGATGAAATCCTATGGCTCAGTGAGGCCTCTATAACCATCAAGCTAATTAACACCTTCAGATGCCCAGAAAGCTACTAAAAACATATTTAAAACAGTTCATGTGACTACAGTGGTTCAACCAAGGATACTTTTTGTGCGCCAAAAAAAACAAAATAATGACTTTTCAACAATATCTAGTGATTCACAGTGCTTCAAAGCAGAGCTTTACGAATCTTTTGATTCGAATCAAACAGTTTTACTGTCCTGTAAAAATAACCAGGACAGTAATTGTCTTAATAACTGGAAACAAAATTGAGTACACCCTAAGTGAACATGTCAAAACTGTGTCCAAAGTGTCAATATTTTGTGTGAGCACCATTGTTATCTAGCACTGCCTTAAGCCTCCTGTGCATGGAATTCACCAGAGCTGCACAGGTTGTTGCTGGGATCCTCTTCCACTCCTCCATAAGGACATCAAGGAGCTGCTGGATGTTAGACACATGGCGCTTCTCCACCTTCTGCTTGAGGATGCCCCACAGATGCTCAATAGCGACTCGATCACCTTCAGCGACAGCTTCCTCAGCAAGGCAGTTTTCATGTTGGTGGTGTGTTTGGGGTCTTTTTCATGTTGGAAAACTGCCATTCGGCCCAGTTTCTGAAGAGAGGGCATCATGTTCTGCTTCAGAATGTCACAGTACATGTTGGAATCCATGTTTCCCTCAACGAAGCACAGCCCCAGACCATGATGCTACCACCACCATGCTTGATTGTAGGCAAGAAACAATTTTCTTGGTAATCCTTACCAGGGCGTCACCACACATGCTGGACACCATCTGAGCCAAACAAGTTTATTGTAGTCTCATCAGACCACAGCACATGGTTCCAGTAATTCATGCTCTTAGACAGGTTGTCTTCAGCCAACTGTTTGCAGGTTTATTGAGAGCCAGCTTCAGAAGAGGCTTCCTTCTGGGACGACGGCCATGCAAACAGACTTGTTGCAGTGTACGGCATATGGTCTGAGCACTGATAAGCTGACCTTCCACTTCTGCAACCTCCTAAAGCAATGTTGACAGCACTCATGCGTCTGGCTTTTTTTTAAAGTCAGCTTCTGCACCTCACGCACAGAACAAGGTTTCAACTTCTTTGATCGACCCTTGCGAGGCCTTGGAAAACCTCTATATGACCCTGGCCATTGTACTGTAACTCAGTTTCAGGGTGTTACCGATCTTCTTATAGCCTAGGCCGTCTTTAGATCATCTAAGAACAATAGCTCTAATTTGAAAAACTTCAGACTTCTTTGCCATGAGGTACCATGTTGAACATCCAGTGGTCAGTATGGGAGAATTGTACTCAAAGCACCGAATTTTAACTGCTTTAATACAAGATACACACACTTGTATGGTGCTGTCAAGCAGACAAAAATATGAACATGATGAATAGGACCTGTGGTTTAAACGGTACATGCTGTTATCGCTTAGGGTGTACTCACTTTTGTTGTCAGCTATTTTGACAATAATGGCTGTATGTTGAGTTATTTTCAGAGGACAGTAAATCTATACTGCTATGCAAGCAGCACATTGACTACTTTAAAATATATCCAAGTTTCATTTCTATAGTATTGTCCCTTGAGAAGAGATACTAAAATGGTTGCTGAAGGGGTGTACTCAACTTTTCTTTTATTCCGTGGCTTCCACAGACTGTTACTTCAGAACTGTCATTTTCTGCCACTAGGTAGGCTCTGCCCACAGCTCTGAAGAATTTAGATCCAACCTTGCTCCCCCACGCATACCTGCAGTTTTCAAGTAAGCCCCTGAAAGACATAGCTGGATTAGATTTATGTTCCATAAAGTATGCTTAGAAATGTGGGGATTACTTGAATTAACCAAACAAATCAGTGGGGGCTGATATGCAGTTCCATAAAGGACAATTCCACTGTTCAGACCCAGGTTCAATGAGCCAAGATGCACATCAATTTGATGTACATGCTATTCTTAAGCAGCCCTAAAGGTCGATCATGGATCACATTGACACACCATGGCAAACAGCATATTATTATTGTATTTTGTGGTGTTTTCCTCAGTGCGCACACACACACACACACACACACACACAGGTTTGTATTGCTATCTTAGTGAGGATATTCCATAGGTGTAATGGTTTTTTATACTGTACAAACTGTACATTCTCTCCCCCTATGCTAACCCTAACCCTAAACCACAGAAAACATTCTGGATTTTTACATTTTTAATAAAACATTGTTCAGTATGTTTTAAAGCTATTTTATATATGAGGACTGTAATGTCATCGTAATACCAGTGTAATGCCCATATCTTTATACACATTTTTGTCCTCATAAATCATGAAAACAAGCACACACACACACAAACACACTTATATAATTATACATAATTATATAATAGAGTTGTAATTTGAACACGTTTCTATATAGGTCTATAGTCTACCATTTATCATTTTATTTGAGTTATTGTTTTGGTTGATTTTCTGTATATATTTTTGGACTGATAGTTGTTAATAATGGTCGAATAATGATCAAACAAGTCAAATAATGGCACACAAAAGAGTCAGTGGTAATATCATTGCGTTCCTATATTACAGAACCTCTTTTAAGCCCAGGACACACCAAGCCAACTATTGACAGTCGAGCAAGGTCAGACCGTATTTAAGGGTCGACTAAGTTTTCTAAACCGTTGGCTCTAGTCGGATGGCGTCAGGTTTTTTGGGCAGATTCAGCATGTGGAATCGGCGTGGAGAGAGAGAGAACTCTGGCGCAGAATGCGTGTGCTGGCTGACAGTCGGCTGTAGTTTTCTTCATGTGTTCACGTGCAGTTTTTTTGCCCCGATGTAGACGCGAGGTGACAAAACAGTCAGCTTTTATCAGTGCTAGTTCTTTGGTGTCGGTTTAGTGTGTCCCTACCTTTACAGTGTTACAGGAACTCTGGTTAAACATCAACTCCAGCTTAGCCTGACAGTTATCCTGCCCTGTACCAGGTTAGTTTTCCAGCATAGGTTGCCAGAGCGACTAAGCTTGAGCGATGTTAAATTTGCTTTGTGGAACCAAATCAGCTGACAATTACTAACTGAAGAAAGCCTGGCTTATTTGGTAAACTTGTTTTATGGAACAGGCCTCAGATGCATTTAATTAGGGTTGAAGTTCTGCAGGGCTGAGATTTGCACCCCTGATATCAATCCTTAAAGGGCTCTTTCAGCTGCTTCATGTATAGAATTTTTTAATGCAGGGGTGTCCAGTCCTACTCCTGGAAGGCCACTGTCCTGTAGAATTCAGCTCCAACAATTACACACACCTGAACTAGCTGATCAAGATTTTACTCCAGGACCGAGTTTGGAGACCCCAGTTTTAGGGGTTCCACCATGGAATCATTTTATGGATTTAGTTTTAATTATTGAATTAATTTTGTTTTAATAATTTTTTCAAATAAAATTTTGTGAATTAAAAAAAAATTAATAACCCATTAAACATTATATTCCTCCTTACATATTTCTTTAAAACTGAGTCAAGAGTGCTTCTTTTGGAACCTGGACTGAACTTTTTTTTTTTTTTTTTTCAGTGTAGGATGCTACCTTAAAAGGTGTCTACCAATGTTTTATAATAGAGTTCTTTCTTCGGCTGTATTTCTGGACTGTTTGGATGGTATTCTCCTTAATCCTGTTTTATCAAACTAAAAGATTATAGAATAGATCATGCATACTTGCACACAAACACAGCCTTAGATTAGCCATAGTGTGTGTGTGGGCGGGTATTCCCTACGTTATGGGGACCAAATGTCCCCACAAGTATATTAATACTAGTAAATTTTGATCTTGTGGGGACTGAATATACAGTTTGTGCTGTGTAAAAACCATTACAGCTATGGAATGTCCCCATTAAAAATGAAAACACAACGTGTGTGTGTGTGTGCACGTGCTTTTTTGTGATTTATTACACAAATTTGTATGATGACGTAAACATGAAATATGAGGACGTTTCTCATCTTTAAAATAGCTTTAAAAACATACTAAATGTATTAATAATGTAAAAATGCAGAATATTTTCTGTTATGGGTAGGTTTTGGAGTAGGGTTAGTGTAGGGGGAGAGAATGTACAGTTTGTACAGTATAAAAAGAATTGTGCTTATGGAATGTCCTGACTTTGAGGGAGTTTATCACATATCAAATATCGTAGAAGTGTTGTAGAACATTATGACATTAATATACAATAATGTCAATTGCATATAAATTGTATTTTGCATAAATTACAATTTACAATAACTGTTTTCTGATTGAGTGTATTGTATATAATGTCATTTATTCCTGTGATGCAAAAGCTGAATGTTCAGCATCATTACTCCAGTGTTCAGTGTCACACGATCAATCAGAAATCATTCTAATATGCAGAATTGAAGAAACATTTCTTATTATTATCAACGTTGAACACAGTTGTTTTGTGGAAACTGATATGTTTTTGATGAATAGAAGTTTCAGAAAAGCAGCATTTATTTTAAATAGAAACAGAAGTTGAAAAAGGGGGGTTTGTGAGATTTCTCTCACTAAGCTGTTGTTTGCCCTTAAACTTTAGTTAAGTAAACCTTACACACGCATTAACAAATTACTGTGTGAATGTTGTTTCATAAACAGATTTATGTGATGAATGGTGTGACATGTTAGTGTGTGTCTCACTGTTTGATTTAATGCCTGTCATTTCTGAATTCTCTGAATCTTATTCATTTACTCCTTCCTTAGACACACATATGCGCACTCATCTCTGTAAACTGAGTTCTTCTGTTTCTCCACAGGACCCTGCTCGATGGTTTGCTGCTACGCAAATATGTTTTATTTCTTGTGTTCAGTTGGGTGCACACTGGGCAAGTTTTTAGACAAATCCTTGACGCATTTTATGAATCTTGCTTGAGTTTGACACAAGACATAACGTCTTCACACAATCTGACAAGCATCAATCATACACAGTTTGCACCCGACTTTATTGTGACACAAGAACAGATGCTAATTGTTTCTTCAGGTTGTTCTGGAAAAGAAGAAAATGTCCAGTCATTATTTCATTGCTCTGATATTCTCTCTTTGTCTCTGTTTTTCTCCTCCATGCCTAAAAATAGAGGTGGAACAGAAAGGTAAACAAGTGTTTCTTTCACCCCGTATAGCATCTTTATGTCGGTTCCCTCGCAACATGTTTAACATTTTCTCGAGTAAACCATCATACATTTATTTATTACTAAAGGAATTATTTTTTGACACTTGCTTTGTGTTATGCTGATATTTAAAAGTCAAACACACCGTTCAGTGGCATGTGTGTTTGGTAATCATAGCTATATGTTATTGGAGGAAATGTTATGTATGTGGCGGAGATGGTGCTGTGGTGGGATCTTGTTTTCTCGTAGTGTTCGCGCTTATTTCAGTTCATGTGTGTTATAATGCTCTTCTTCTGGTGCTGCTGAAAACGTATATATATTAAAAAAAAACTTGTGTCATCATGTGTCATCATTCTTATTTTTTAATCGATGTTTTTAAAGAGGAAAGAGACTGTACATTTAAAGGTGTGTATATAGATTTTTATTTTATTTATTATTTTTTTTATTTATTATTTAATTTATTGCACTAGCATTGTAAATGACCTCAAACCAGAGATCGACTACATCTCATTATATCAGTAATAATATTTTCAAACAATTACATAATTTAAAAATGTAAAGCCACATTTAGCAGTATCGCAAAAAAAAGAAAAAAAAGAACCTCATTAGGAAGACAGCATAACACTATGCAAATGAGCTAACACTCAAAATTACTGTAAATAGTAATAAAACAAACAAACACAACTTTACATAACTGAATTGAAATTAGAAATTTTTTTTCTTTAAATATTTATTTAACAAAAAAAAAATATGAAATGCTTTGTAGGGACTTCTGGGGAAGCTATTGAGAGATGACTCACTTTATAAACCATTTAAAAGCAATTTAAATGAACAGTCCCATGGAACTAATTCAATCAAATGAATCAGATTTATCAATTTGACTTGAGAGTGGGATGTTTCATTATTGAGTCAGACTACGATAATCTGCAAAAAAAGATCCATTGAAAAAAAGGTATTATAACTGGAAAAGCTACACAATATATGAAAAGTGTTGCGTTAATGTCACACTTCTGAAAATGTAGTTCTGGTAAATTAGCTGTTAAATTTTTAGTAAATCCTTATTAGTGAGGTAACATGCACAACAACATACTGATGTTTATTATATTTCAGTATAAAAATACAGATAAAGATAAAAATAGGTCCAATCAGGTAAAAAAATATACAATGCAAGAAAAAAAAAATCATGTTTTCATTTACAAGAAGAGAAAAATCAATCACTTTTTGTTTAAGTGATTAAAGGTATAATATGTAAAAATTTTATATTAAGATATCAAAAAACCACTTGCACAGTGTTATATATTTTGATCAGCTGTGTACCAACATAATCCTAAATGTTTCCAAGAATTTGTAATTTCATAGAAAATCACATTTTTATATAGTGCCCCGTTATTAGACAAGATAAGCAAATGTGGGCTACATAAGACTAACCAATGTTATACAGCTCAACATGAAGAAATGTTAGAATGTCATCAGTAATGTTGATCTAGCTTACAGTTAAGTCTCATAGAGACAACAAACTAATACACAGTATAATATTACATATTACATATAATAATAAAGAATATAATATAATATAATAATAATATTACATATTATATTATAATATTACAACTTTCAACACGTTCAAATGCAGTTTAGTGTGATAGTGAAGTGTTAGAACAAGTGAAACAGCGCTGCGTTACCTCACAGTTTTAATTACCGTAATTTCCGGACTATTGAGCGCACCTGAATATAAAAACATATATTATTTTGAACATAAATAAGCCGCACACGTCTATAAGCCGCAGGTGTCTACAGGTACATTGAGACAAATGAACTTTACACAAGCTTTAATTAAACTCTAAAATCCTCAAACTCCATCGCGGTGGCGATTGTTTGGGCTTTCAGTCGAATGTTCGTTCACATTCTGTGACGTGCTCAGTTTTTTGGCGGCATTTTTACTGTTTAGATTGAATCGAGCGCGCTCAAACTTCGCATCATTCTGATTACGGTAGTCATTTTGTCACCCTCATCAAGACAAAGACACGGAGAAATGCATATGATGCTGCTCTCGAGTTGATCTGGCTGTTGGAAAAGGAAATAGAGCTTCATGAGTCGATGAGAAGACGTTGGAAACAGCAGCGTGAGGAATTGACTCGGACAACTGAGGGGCCGTTCGCATATCGCGTCTTTTGCGCGCGCTTGCCACGCGCCAACATAGGAAATAATGAATATGCGCGCGCAAAAGACGCGATATGCATCATATGCATTTCTCCGTGTCTTCCTCATGATGAGGGTGACAAAATGACTACCGTAATCAGAATGATGGGAAGTTTGAGCGCGCTCGATTTAATCTAAACAGTAAACATGCCGCCAAAAAACTGAGCGCATCACAATGCTTTTTTGAATGGAAAAAATTTGAAAGCGGGAAAAATCCATAGATTAGCCGCGTCTTTGTTTAAGCCGCAAGGTTCAAAGCGTGGGAAAAAAGTTGCGGTTTATAGTCCGGAAAATACGGTAGTCAAATAAACTTTCTTTATATCCCCTGGGACTTGCATGTCTGTCTCTCATTATCAATCGCGTCCACGATTCTCGGCCACGCCCTGCCTCATACCACAGTCATGATAAAAACATGCATTCACTCATCCATAAACATTATTTCCCCATAAATATTATTAGATCCATCGGCATGACGACAAGTTCCATGATTCCATATTCACTGCGTCATCAGTCTACACCTTTGTTATTGTTTTGAATTGTTTAGCGCCCCCTAGCAGACAAAAAAACTACATAGTGCACCTTTAATGTGATTATGCTTAATAACTTTACAACACCTAAGGTTTACAAAATTGACATTAAGATTGCGCAACAAGACACTCAGACAGAGAGAATGCCTGAAACATGTTTCATGGTTATTAGTGCATTTATAACAAAACTTGTATAATTTTGCTTCTAATTCAGCAGAATTTGTTGTTAAATTTGCTTCGGCATGCGTTCACACTTCACGCGTGTGTTGGGTTTGTCTGTTCAAGCCTATAAATATTATGTATCCTTTTTCATCTGCCAGATAATTAGATCTTATAGCATCAGTATATCGGCTAAGTGCTCACAAACCACCGTTAGCACTTTAACAGTAATGATATTCATAATCTAATTCCCATTTAAAACATCCAGTGAAGCCCAATCAATAATCCAGCCAATGAGCTGTCAGCATTTTAAATGACATCATTATGATGATAGTGCAGCTAACCTTCAGGGTGACACCATCAGGCGAGAAACAGAACATAAGAACGTTTATAACTTTCTCTCTCTCTCTCACACACACACACACACACACACACACACACACACACGCACACATACGCGCTCAAGGCTGAATCTATTAGTTAATACTATACACGTTATTACAGCTTTCCAGATGTGTGGATCTCAGGCAGTTGTTCTGAATCAGTGTTTCTCAGCTGGTTCGGCTTCAGGACTCAGACTTTATATTGAAAAATCAAGTGCCAAAAGTAAACCAAAATGCCCTTAGAAAACAAACTTATTAATATCCCCATGAACTGCACGGGCATAAAATATTCAAAAACATTAACTTGGCAGGCTGAATAGGAAATTTGACCATTTTGGTTTCCAACGGTCTCTTGAATTTTGATAGTTTCGTGTTCTCAGCAGCCAGTGAAATATCACACAAAACACATTGGGGCATGATTTTTTTTTTTTTTAGCACATCACGCATCCCATCAATGTTGCCATTTGTTTAATGCTTCTCTCAAATGGCAGATAAATTTGAACCAAAATAGTTTAGTGTACAAACACAACCACACATACACACATTTTTTTTTTTTTTTTTTTTTTTAAGAAATTGGCAGTGTTGGGGAAATTTACTTTTATAAAAGTAATGCATTACAAAACGTTACTCCCAAAATAAGTAACTAATTGCATTGCAATTTTGTGTTAATGTAATACATTTCACAGTTTTTATTCATTCTGAGGAATAATGAATATTTTCTTGCAAGTGAGAAGAGTAAATGCAAGTTCACATTTAGCCTAGAACTACAATAACCATCATGTTACTTGTAATGCGTTACTCTCAACACTGGAAATTTGTATGTCATTCGGATTAAATTTATCAATAATTAGATTCCTTGCCAAAGATGAGATTTTATGGCTTTCTGTGTTTTCAGTGTTATAAGGTAGGGGGCGCTATTACGCATCTTCCGAAAAAGCACTGAATCTTCTGATCAAAACACAGTCAAAGAAGAAGCAGAAACAAGAGATAGCATGCGGTATGTCATCATATGCATATGTAAAATAACGCAGTCTTCAGCATTAAACAGCATATTTATCAAAACTGCCTAACGTTACTGAAAAAAATGGTGACCCATGACGAGCTATAGGACTGCTTTGGGGGTGCTAATGGACTCGATCTACTCCATTTTGCTCTGAATTCGATCTGTATATAGCCTTTCACAAAAACGTGAGCTTCTCAGCTTTTTGCTCAAAATGTTGCTTTTTATTAAACTTAGCCACATTCAAGTGTGGCTAAAAAAATAATGCATGAAGCTAGAAAAAAAATATTAATTATTATCATTATTATTATTTTTTTTACTGTTCTTTGTTTTGATGCATGTTCAATATTCATACAACAAAACACTATGGCGGGAGGCCATGAAATTTTTGTGAAAATGTCAAAAACGCTGGCGGGGATAGAGTTAAAGTCATTTTAAACCACAATAAATGGGAAGTGCTTCTCTTTTAAAAGTTGTTATTTTTGGGCTATTATCGTAACTATGATTATATGGTTTACTGCATATTATTTCGATTTAGCTTTTGGTTTTGCTTTTGCCTGCTATCAGAGCAAAAACATGATCCACCGGAGGTCGATCAACCAATTGAGAATCACTGCTGTAGTTCGTCAGATCAGGGACTATAATAGCCAGCTGTTCTGAGATCAGAGGTTCAGGATAGATTGGTGATGTGGAGACGAGAGATGAGCAGCAGAGATGAGCATTAAAACACAGAGTGGCTCGGCAGATGGTGTATGTTCACTCTTATATTCCTCTTGTCCTACAACTGCTTTCTTCTGCTTCTTCTGATCTCTTTCTGATGGTTTCCTCTAGCCCACTCTCTCTATTGGTTTATATTAAAAGCAATAGTTCACCAAATAATAAAGCCTCTTTTACTCCCCATATGACTTGTCTTCCGTGAAACACATTTTGGAGAATATGCACATTGTGCTCTCCCATTAAATGTAAACACAATAGAATATCATACAAGAGGTCCATATGAATTGTGTGGTATTTACCAAGTGTTCACAAGTCAAACCCAGCCAGACTGATATTTAAGGATAAAATGTGTCAGCAGTTAGCTGACTTAAATTTGTCTCATTCAAAGCTGTCATATGACTTCAGAAGACGTGTAGCCATCATACTTGACTGATAAGGCCACTATGAACTGGGGCTTGCTCAAAAAATTGCTCATTTTTTAGTCGACTAGAGCTCACCCTTAGTATAACTTAATATGTTGTGCAGTATCAGCAGTCTTTGTTATTTCTGGCAAGTACAAAGCTGCAAACTACCCCAAAAAACAAACAAACAAACAAACACAAAAATCCCATTTTCCAAAAAAAACAAACAAACTCTAAATATCTTTAAAAACAATAGAAATTTATTACAGCAAATTTGCACAAAATAGTAAAGCTTGTTTTAATAAATCTAAACAAGAAATTTCAGTGGGGGAGGAAAAATAAAAAGTCAATGTGAATGTTTTGCTGGAAAATATGGCAAAGATATATATATATATACACACACTCACCTAAAGGATCATTAGGAACACCTGTTCAATTACTGTTCAATTACTAATACTGTGTTTGACCCCCTTTCGCCTTCAGAACTGCCTTAATTCTACGTGGCATTGATTCAACAAGGTGCTGAAAGCATTCTTTAGGAATGTTGGCCCATATTGATAGGATAGCATCTTGCAGTTGATGGAGATTTGTGGGATGCACATCCAGGGCACGAAGCTCCCGTTCCACCACATCCCAAAGATGCTCTATTGGGTTGAGATCTGGTGACTGTGGGGCCATTTTAGTACAGGGAACTCATTGTCATGTTCAAGAAACCAATTTGACATGATTCGAGCTTTGTGACACGGAGCATTATCCTGCTGGAAGTAGCCATCAGAGGATGGGTACATGGTGGTCATGAAGGGATGGACGTGGTGAGAAACAATGCTCTGGTAGGCCGTGGCATTTAAACAATGCCCAATTGGCACTAAGGGGCCTAAAGTGTGCCAAGAAAACAACCCCCACACCATTACACCACCACCACCAGCCTGCACAGTGGTAACAAGGCATGATAGATCCATGTTCTCATTCTGTTTACGCCAAACTCTGACTCTACCATCTGAATGTCTCAACAGAGATCGAGACTCATCAGACCAGGCAACAGTTTTCCAGTCTTCAACTGTCCAATTTTGGTGAGCTCGTGCAAATTGTAGCCTCTTTTCCCTATTTGTAGTGGAGATGAGTGGCACCCGGTGGGGTCTTCTGCTGTTGTAGCCCATCCGCCTCAAGGTTGTGTGTGTTGTGGCTTCACAAATGCTTTGCTGCAGACCTCGGTTGTAACAAGTGGTTATTTCAGTCAAAGTTGCTCTTCTATCAGCTTGAATCAGTCGGCCCATTTTCCTCTGACCTCTAGCATCAACAAGGCATTTTCGCCCACAGGACTGCCGCATACTGGATGTTTTTCCCTTTTCACACCATTCTTTGTAAACCCTAGAAATGGTTGTGCGTGAAAATCCCAGTAACTGAGCAGATTGTGCCGTCTGGCACCAACAACCATGCCACCCTTGCTTAAATCACCTTTCTTTCCCATTCTGACATTCAGTTTGGAGTTCAGGAGATTGTCTCGACCAGGACCACACCCCTAAATGCATTGAAGCAACTGCCATGTGATTGGTTGATAAGATAATTGTATTAATGAGAAATTGAACAGGTGTTCCTAATAATCCTTTAGGTGAGTGTATATATATTGCAGTCGTCGCAGATCTGAAAGACTAGTATGTGGAAATAAATTTAACAATTACATTTAAAAAAGTTTTGTTTCTAACATCATTGAAACAAGGTAAATTTACTAAAGCAAAATTTCACAATATATTAAAATTTATTTTCAGCAAATGTATTTTAAATACCTTTATTTTTCTTACCTCACTGTAATTTTTGAACGTATATCTAAAAAAAAAAAAAATTCAATGGAGGAAAAAAACTCAAGCTAAATTCCTTTGAAAACATTTTTCCCAATTTTGTAAAGTTAATTTTCTATATTTTACAATATTGTTTAAATTTTGTTTTGCAGTAGTGACAGACCTAATAGACTAGTTAATCAATAAAAAGTAGTCTTGTTTTTCAGAAAATAAAGCATCTAAACATCATTAAAACAAGGTAAATTCACTTAAGCAGTTTACCAAAATTTTACAAGATATTTAAACTTGTTTTTGTAGTTTTGCATTCATGTTCTTCCATCGCTGCTGTGTCATACTCTAAACTAAAAACAAGTGATAATGATGGAAGTAAACAACATCTCAATTACTGTTCCACTGATTAAAAAAGTCACCGTGGTTTTGAAATGACATTTTCAGGGAGTAAATGAAAACAGACTGCTTATTTTTGGCTGAACTATTCCTTGAAAACCTTTTCCTCACCTTTCTTCACCCATTCAGAATCCTCCGTCTCTCGCTCCTGCAGCCCATCTGGAACAGCATCTGCTGCTTTTAGACTTTCTAGAAAGACTTAAATCTGTGTTTGTAGTTGTGCTCCGGTCAGCATCAATAGAGCGCTGTGATGTTGCTTGCAGTGGGGATTCGCTTTAAATCCAGGTTTAAGATACAGACTAGCACGTTTCCTGTTTTCTCATGTTGCCGTTCACTGTATATCACTGGACAGTCAGAGAGTATGTGTGTATGTGTTCTTCAGCGCTGCACGGTTTGGCTCTGTGTTTGTGTGTTAGGTTTCAGATACGATACAGGTTTTAGCAGGCTTATAATGGGGCTGACGCTGGAGCCGAACGACCCACTTCATTAACCTTTATAATACCTGTGTAAGCGTTCAGCGCTGTATCATTTTCTCGCTCAGAGATGCTCAGACTTCCTAATGGAGCTGATGGACTCAGTCACAGAGTTAAAGGAAGATTTATTTTTCACAATATAAAGGTTTCTTCAACCATGGCCAATTTTGGACCTGTGGATGTGTGGGAATTTAACTAATTTACAAAACATTTTCCAAACTCATAAGTTTATTTACTGCACTGTCTATCTAGTAATGTGAACAGAAATACACCACCTGTAGAATTCTGTCATTGTTTTTTTTTTATTTTTGTTTTTTCATGGGCCGCCTTGAAGAAATGTCATTTCCTCAACTACAACCATCAAATTAAATGTTATATTATATATTTTAAATATATTTTTCACTTTTCTTGAATAATTCTTGCAAAAAAGGTAAGATGTAACTTTAGATAAAGCTTTATTTGGAAATTAATGATCATAATAAATTATGAATTATCGGCAAACAATTTATTTTCATACAATAAATATTGAAAGTTACACTTTCAAAGTTACAATTTTACTGAAATTAGTTTATACATCATATATTTTAAATATAATAATAACAACAATTACAATAAACTTAATTATCTTGGCACAAATAATTTTCATATATATATATATATATATATATATATATATATATGAAAATTATTTGTGCGAAGATAATTAAGTATATATATATATATATATATATATATATATATATAAAGCTTTGTCAGGGATTAAAATAAATGGTTTAGTTTTAGTTATATATTTTAAAATACATGTTCACTTTTCTTGCATAATTTGGTAAAAGAAAATGTTGTAACTTTATATAAATCGTTATTAAGGGAATAAATTATCTTTATAATTATGTTAAAATATTATCTTCATGCAATAAATATTGAAATGGTTTATTTTACTTTTTTTATTCATAGTCCTTTTTTATTCACCCATATTATATTTTCATGATGGATTCTCAGTTTAGCTTTGAAAGTAAAAAATAAAGCAATAAAATCTGCATGAAAGGCATTTGTAGTAAAAATGAAAACTAAAGGGAAAACGTTTAACAAGACCATTTTAGTGTGATTTTTATTGTTTTCATAAAAAGCAACCCCTGGGACACGAAAGAGCCCATAGTCGAAAAAAAACACCGAGACATGCCGGAAGCTTCCAGCTGTAGGAAGAGCATCGTTTAGTTTAAATTTATTGACCGTTCTGAGCTTTTCTGCAATCGTAAATATCATAGATTTAGTAATGCAATCACAGACACACGCGGCCCGAACCTGCTGCTCAGTTACCGCTGTCTCTGTAGATTACACTGTCTTTGGTATCAACAGATTTGACCCCTCGCAGGAAATTAATTGGAATGAGTTTATATATTTCTAACCTAATCTGGTTAAGTGTATGGATCGCCGCAGTCAGGCTTTGGGTTTAATCAATTTCTCCGGAGCTAAAGCCCTGGAAAGAAACACAATCTTTCTGTTCTGATGCTGCATGGCTGGTTAGAGCAGACCCAAATGGAGGAAAATACTGTTATTATTAGTTTTGTGCGCGCAGACGCAATAAATCAAGATGACATAAATTGACAATATCTTAGCATCGGGATGGAATCTGTTCAGATTGTAATAAATATAAGCTCATTATTATGTCTCGGCGGCCTCTGGCCCCTTTGACCAGCTGTCATTAATGAGCTCGCTCTTATTTATCAAAATTTGAAATGCCAACTTCGAGTTGAAATGAAATCTTTCTGCATGTGCCCAATCCTGCTCCTTGAGGGGAGAGAGTTTAGCGCCAACCTCCTCCAACACACCTGCCTGGAAGTCTCTGGTAACCCCGAAGACCTTGATAAGCTGGTTCAGGTGTGTTTAATTCGGGCTGGAGCTTAACTTTGTGGGATAGTGGACCTCCAGGAGCAAGGGGTCGTTTGCAACTAAAAACGGAAAAGTTTCATTTAAACATCATAATTGAAATGAAAACGCAAACTTTCGAAAATGCACATTTTTGAAAATAATACCATTATTTTCTCTGTGTCAACTACTGAATTTGTGAAAAAGGTGACGTCATGCGCATGCATATTAGGTGTTCAGTCTATAGGCTCGTAGTGCTTCTTTAGAAAGTGACAACGCCATCTACTGGCCTGGCATGCATAATACAGTGTTTTTAATCTTTATTGCGGATCGGTGTGACAACGGATAGTTTTGACAACGTTGTCGTCTGTTTGAAAAAACTGCAAAGGAAAAAATTTTTTGGGTTTTTAGTACATCGTTGTCGTTTAAAGCACGCTTAAAGGACTTGCTCACCCAAAGTGGAAAATCATTTTCTCAAACTCGTGTTTTTCCAAACCCTTGTGAATTTCTTGCTTGCTGTGGAACAAAAAGAAGAAATTCTGAAGAATGATCATACATCTCTCATATAGTCACTGCGGGTGGCAAGCTTAAAAAAACCCCATAAAATATCACAAAATATCGTCCATGTGACACTGTATTTTAAGTTTTTTAAAGTCCTAAGGCAGCTTTTTACTCATTTCTAGAATTTATTTCTTAAAGTTACATCATATGAGGAAAGAAGTATCTTCTGCTCACCAAGGCTGCCTTTACTTGATCAGAAATACAGTAAAAGCTGAAATATGGTGAAATATTTTTAAAATTTAAAATAACCGTTATATATTTAATTCTAATTTCAATACATGATCTTCTCACAGACCATTTTAAATACTGAAATGGTTCATTTTACTCATGTTATGCTTTATATTTAACATAATTTTTACCTTCATGCATAATTTGGTAAAAAAAAAAAAAGAAGAAGAAGATAAAGCTTTTGTATTACATCTTTACAGTGCTTTTTCATAGTTTAGCATTTAAAAAGTAAAGCGTAATATGATATAAAACACATTTATTGCAAAAATGACAACTAAAGTTAAGTCATAACAAGAGTGTGATTTTTATTGTTTTAATAAAAATCAACCATGGGATGCATTAGCATGTTACTAATCATGTACAAATTCATATATATGATACTGCTCTCTTGATGCACACTTGTCTTTCACCCATAACTGATATTTTAACATCCGTCAGTCAGTCAAACAATATCTTATCTGAATGAATGCTTCTTGGGTAGAAAAAGCTACAAGGATACAGTATGCAGCAGGGCTAATATGTCACATTGTGAGAGTATCAGTCCTTGTCTAGTGAAGTGACGTGGCGCAATCTAGTCGAGCAGAAATACAAGAGAGTATCAATGGTTTATTAGAGCTGCGGGTACGTTTAAGTACTGTGAAAGATTGTCATTCTCCCCCTAACTTGGCATAATCTATCCTTTTATGCATGTAATGGATCATTGAAAGCAGCCCAAATGTGTATAGCGTCTACTTAACAACACATTTCTAACCTATCATGTCATTGTGAACACAGACATGAGATCGTATCCATCTTATCCATCCAGATAAATGAAAACGGTCATGAAGTGAAGAGGCTTGATGCTTTCAAACCCACGCTCACTTGTCTTTCTCTCTCTGTGTGTCTGTAGTTTTCTTGTGCCCAGGGCTCTTGCGTGGCGTTTATCAGAGCGAGCATCTGTTTGAATCGGACCACCAGTCGGGAGCTTGGTGTAAAGACCCCCTTCAGGCATCGGATAAGATCTATTACATGCCCTGGACGCCGTATCGCACGGACACCCTCACCGAGTACTCCAGCAAAGAGGACTTCGTTGCTGGCCGACCCACGACCACCTACAAACTCCCCCATCGGGTGGACGGCACTGGGTTCGTCGTCTATGACGGCGCGCTGTTCTTCAACAAAGAGCGCACGCGGAATATCGTCAAGTTCGATCTGCGCACTCGCATCAAGAGCGGCGAGGCGATCATCGCCAGCGCGAACTACCACGATACGTCTCCGTACCGCTGGGGAGGCAAGTCGGATATCGATTTGGCGGTGGACGAGAACGGCCTTTGGGTGATTTATGCCACAGAGCAAAACAACGGACGCATTGTGATCAGCCAGCTGAACCCGTACACGCTGCGGGTGGAGGGAACGTGGGATACGGCCTACGACAAACGCTCCGCTTCCAACGCTTTCATGATCTGTGGAATCTTGTATGTGGTCAAGAGTGTCTATGAAGATGACGATAGCGAATCCACTGGAAATAAAATCGACTACATCTACAACACGGAGCTGAGCAAAGATGGCTATCTGGACATATTTTTCCCAAACTCGTACCAGTACATCGCTGCCGTGGATTATAATCCAAGAGATAATCTGCTGTATGTGTGGAATAACTACCACGTGGTCAAATATTCCCTGGATTTTGGAGTGCTGGACAACAGATTAGGTAAGATCTGGAACGTTTTCGTGAATTTTTGTCATTTATATTGAAACTGTGATCTTTTTTCTCTTGGTGAATTGCACAAAACAACCTATTTCACGGCAAGATTAAAGGAAAATAACATGAAAGACCCTATGGAATCAATGTTGTTTACGTTTTGTTGCTTTTAGTTCAATTATTATGTTAAAGGTAGAATAGGCTTTATATATATATATATATATATATATCTTTGCAATTGACCGTTCACAAAGACCCGCCCCCTGTCCGACAAGCCATGCCGTTCTCACGCCACTCATCATGTTCTCAGAAAGTGAAAAAATACATTGTGGAGCAAAGAGGACACTGACAAGACAGAGCAGGTTACTTTTCATATAAAACAACGTTTCAAATTTAGAATATTGTAATTTTTTAAATAAGTTTAAACAATAAATACCATATAGTGGCACTTTAATGTAAATAAACATGATTGAACATTTTAAAGTTCAATTTTTTAAGTTCAAGTTCACCAACATTAATCTACTAACTCCCCTGACTGCTTTGTCAGACAAAATTCCGGATTCAGGGTTATGATTGGTCAGATCGCCTGTCAATCAAACTGCCGGCGAAGGGTCAATTGGTCTGAATACAGTGGTATGATGTCCTACCCATCAGTCAACATACAGTGGGTACGGAAAGTATTCAGACCCCCTTAAATGTTTCACTCTTTGTTATATTGCAGCCATTTGCTAAAATCATTTAAGTTCATTTTTTTCCTCATTAATGTACACACAGCACCCCATATATTGACAGAAAAACACAGAATTGTTAACATTTTTTCAGATTTATTATAAAAGAACAACTGAAATATCACATGGTCCTAAGTATTCAGTCCTAAGTAGTTTTTTTTTGCAGTAAATCTGCAAAAATGTCAACAATATATATATATATATATATATATATATGTGTGTGTGTGTGTATATATATATATATATATATATTCTGCCCCTAAATTCCTGTTTCTACAGTAAATATGTCAGAGCAGGAGAAAAACAATGCACTCATCAAGTGATTTCATGGGGTCTTTAAAGAAAATTAAGCCTATTTTTAGGGCTTAGAACATTCTTTTGAAATGATACATGAAATTAAGCACACAATTCACACACAACTTCCGTTTCCATAATGTATATATATAAAAATTCTCATTACTATATAATGTGAAGGAATTACATCTTTAGTTATTTGTCCAATTCTAGAATAGATGTAAAGTATGTAAAAACTGTAAAGTATTTATTCAGTATTTTACTGTATTTCAGGAAAAATATACCATGAAATTGTAAAAAAAAAAAAATATTTTAAAAGAATGTCACAATGCAAAACAATAAATAGTCTTTATGTAAAATATGATACTTAATTTCTTTTGATTTTGGGATGAAATTTGGCATGTTTTCATGAGATTCACCTCTCCTTCTTTAAACTTGCGCAGCTTATAATAACATTTTAGTGAAACGTTTTAGGGCTGGTGGGAATGCTGCAGTTGGAAACATTCCCTTTTGATTTCGTGAAATGAGTTGTTTAGAGTCTGCGGGCAGCACAGAGATAGAATGAGCTTCAGTGGTGTTTGCTTGACTTATTGGTTAGACCAGAAAGTTTGGAATGTCCACTTTAATTGGAAAGCATCGAGCGAAGTTAGTGTAAGGGTGTTCACAGCTACTTACTGAAAGTCGGAATGTCGTCGCCTGGGCTAGCAGTAATTACAGAGCGAATGTTAGTCAATGTGTGACATTCCTTTCGCTGTTTAATTAAAAGCTTTTTAAAGAACTTTTATAAACATCTTCACTAAGACTGTGGGAAAAACATTGACTGCTGCACAGTAATATGCAGTAGATTCATTTGGTCATCACTAAAGGAAAGTAATTCAAATAGCTTACAAAATATTCTAATTGCATTCTGCCAGTTTTTTTTTTATTCTGAGTCACCCTCATTGTCAGGCAAAGTATTGTAATTGCCAACACATTTTTTTATTTTGCAAAATTTTAACTTTTTTTTTTTTTTCTGGAAAGAAATTAAATTGATTAAATTGACAATAAAGGCATTTATAATGTTCTAAAAAGTTCTTCTGAAAATGTAGCAAAGTTTCCCCAAAATATTTAGCACCAGAACAGTTTTCAATATTGATAATAAATATTTCTTGAGCAGCAAATCAGCATATTATTTTGATTTCTGAGGGATCACGCGGCACTGAAGACTGGAGTAATGATGCTATGAATTCTTCTTTGCATCACAGGAATAAATTACATTTTATTAAAATAGAAAGCTGTTATTTAAATTGAAACAATGTTTCAGTATTATTGTTAAATAAATGCAGCCTTGGTGAGCAGAAAAGACATTAAACACATTAAATACATTAAAAATGGACCCCAAATTTTTAACACACACACACACAGAGTTTGTTTTGCTATCTTTGTGAGGACATTCCATAGGCGTAATGGTTTTTATACTGTACAAACTGTACATTCTCTCCCCCTACGCTAATCCTTACCCTAACCCTAAACCTACCCATTCTGCATTTTTTTAAAACATTGTTTAGTATGTTTTTATAGGTATTTTAAAAATGAGGACTCATGAAATGTCCTTGTATGTCATTATACCCATGTCATTATACAAATGTGTCCTCATAAATCATGAAAACAAGCACACACACACACACACACACACACACACACTCACACTTTTAGGAATAGTGATATTGTCTTAGCAAATAAGCTCTAGCAAGACGATTATTTTCTGAACTGAAGCCTTCATTTTCAGTGACAGACAAATCTATGTTCAAAGTTACAATTATGTCTCCCTGAAGACAGCAGCAGATTGGACATGGTGCATTTAAATATATGTCCTTGTTACATTTGATCTGTAGGCCAAAATTTTGGACACAGTTGAATGAAAGTGTTTTTGACAGTGACGGCCTGTCATCAGCCGTCAGCACTCAAGCTCCTGCTCTTTACTGACTGCTTTCAGTCAGTGAATCCATGTGCTACTTGATTATGTATATATATATATATATATTTATATCTTATATATATATAATAAAATATAATGAAAAAAAGGTAATTGTGACTTTTTTCTCACAATTCAGACTTTATGACTCCCAATTTTGAGAAAATAAAGTCTTTATTACGAGATTTTTTATTTTTTTTGCCATAGACTGATTATTCCTTGAAATTTTGCCAATTTTTATCAATAATTTTGGTAAAAAAAATTGTTGCGTTGGAAATAAGCTTTCATAGTTTGAAGAGAATCTTGCTGACCAAGTTTAGAAAATGTTTAGAACTTTGAATAATAACACATCCAGTTCCCATTTACACATCCGTACCCATTATGTTGTGTGTCTGACTGTGGTGTGTGTTTCTCTGTGGCAGGCTAGACATGAGGTTGTGTTGCTTTTATTAAATGATTGTGTGATTTGAGACATGCCACAGAGACAGACACTCAGAACATTCTCAATTTACACATGCAGAGAGAGCAGCAGTGTGTGTGTGTGTGTGTATGCGCTCTGTCCTCTGAACGCACAAAACCTGCGGCATGTTTCTCCTGGAATTAATCTTCATCTGAAGGTGACTCTTTTGATGTGATTCTGTTCATCACGCATTATTACTGCTTCAAGACCTTGTGTCCATGCATACTGTATGCATAGATGCTTCGCAAATGCAAAGATGTTCCAGAAACTGAATTATAAGATGTATTTCTTTATAAGATTTTTATTTTTTTTTTTTTAGATATTTAAGGTTTTAGCCTTAGTGACATAATTAAACAAAATGACACAAGCAACAGTGTTGCTGTTAATATCAGCACAGCTATAAATACCCGTGGCCGAATTACTGCCATTCTGATATTCAGAACAACAACATACTTGCGATTGTGATATTGCTTTTTGTTATTGATTTTTTTACATTAGTTTTGAAATAATGAAAGCTATTGTGTTGGTAAAAACTACAGTTATGATAAACAAATGGGATACATCATTAAGAACAAAAATTGACACATTTTGGTTATGAAAATTCGGGGAGGGGGGAAATGTGCTTAAATGTTTTTAAAATGATGCCACAATGCAGAAAATCTTAATGGTCCTGAAATAAGCTTTTGTTGATTGATTTTCCAGTGAAATATGACTTGGACAGAATCTCGACTCGCCTATTTAATTCATACAGTATTGTGCGTTTATTTTTAGGTCCTCTATATGTTTTAGGTTTCAGGGAGCGTTTGGCTGGAGGCTGGTTTTATCACTGCTCACAGCTCCATTACTCACTGTTGAAAATCCCCTGGCTCATGGGCACAAGTGTGTCGCACTTTATCACCCCCTCCCCGCATACCCTCTCCAGCTTTAGTTCCTCTATAGAGGCAGTCAAGAGAGAGATGAACACTGTGCTTACAACCTCTGTTCTCATGCCCTGCTCCTGTGGCCTTGTGTGAGTGTTTATTGTGTTTGTGTGTTCACTCCTGTCTCATGTGTTTGTCTGTAACTGTGTAACATTCAGAAACCAGTATAACAGGATTACCTTTGAATGTCCAAAATCAGTGAGACAATATAAATCATTTCAAATCTCCAAAATCAGCATCTGATTAAATAATCACACAAGAATGTCCACAATCAGCATAATATAACATAATCAGCATGAAATATCTGAAATCAACATTAATCAGACTTAGTCTTAATTAGAATTAGTATGGAATCTTTACAACTACTGTGATATACAGAATGAACAGTGGTTTTCAAATGCAGGATCAGTTAACATATTTACCATGGAATTACCATTAACATTATGAATCTCCAAAATGAGCATCGGATAGGAATGTCATGAAATCAGTGTCTAATTATGAATTCGTCATCAGATCTGTAACTCAGCTTTTAGAATGCAAAATCACCAGTCTCAAATTACAAAACTGGAATATAATCTTCAAATAGTATCAGACCACAACAAATCTCCATCATATAACACATGTGGAATATATGAAATAAGCATCAGTTAGCAGAATCAAATCAGAATCAAATCTCTGAACTCAAATTCAGATAGTAGAATCAGCATGGGATCTTTAAAAACGGCACCAAATAAAAGAATCAGTTTGAGCTCTCCAAAATCAGCATCAGATAACACAAACAACCTGAATTTCCAAAATCGGCATCAGATAACACAAACAACCTGAATTTCCAAAATCGGCATCAGATAACATGAACAACCTGAATTTCCAAAATCAGCATCAGATCACATGAACAACCTGCATTTCCAAAATCAGCATCAGATAACATGAACAACCTGCATTTCCAAAATCAGCATCAGATCACATGAACAACCTGCATTTCCAAAATCAGCATCAGATAACACAAACAACCTGAATTTCCAAAATCGGCATCAGATAACACAAACAACCTGAATTTCCAAAATCGGCATCAGATAACATGAACAACATGAATTTCTAAAATCAGCATCAGATCACATGAACAACCTGCATTTCCAAAATCAGCATCAGATAACACAAACAACCTGAATTTCTAAAATCAGCATCAGATCACATGAACAACCTGCATTTCCAAAATCAGCATCAGATCACATGAACAACCTGCATTTCCAAAATCAGCATCAGATAACATGAACAACCTGAATTTCCAAAATCAGCATAGGATCACATGAACAACCTGCATTTCCAAAATCAGCATCAGATCACATGAACAACCTGCATTTCCAAAATCAGCATCAGATAACATGAACAACCTGAATTTCCAAAATCAGCATAGGATCACATGAACAACCTGCATTTCCAAAATCAGCATCAGATCACATGAACAACCTGCATTTCCAAAATCAGCATCAGATAACACAAACAACCTGAATTTCCAAAATCGGCATCAGATCACATGAACAACCTGAATTTCCAAAATCAGCATCAGATAACACAAACAACCTGAATTTCCAAAATCGGCATCAGATCACATGAACAACCTGAATTTCCAAAATCGGCATCAGATCACATGAACAACCTGCATTTCCAAAATCAGCATCAGATCACATGAACAACCTGCATTTCCAAAATCAGCATCAGATAACATGAACAACCTGAATTTCCAAAATCAGCATCGGATCACATGAACAACCTGCATTTCCAAAATCAGCATCAGATCACATGAACAACCTGCATTTCCAAAATCAGCATCAGATAACACAAACAACCTGAATTTCCAAAATCGGCATCAGATAACACAAACAACCTGAATTTCCAAAATCGGCATCAGATAACATAAACAACATGAATTTCTAAAATCAGCATCAGATCACATGAACAACCTGAATTTCTAAAATCAGCATCAGATCACATGAACAACCTGCATTTCCAAAATCAGCATCAGATAACACAAACAACCTGAATTTCTAAAATCAGCATCAGATCACATGAACAACCTGCATTTCCAAAATCAGCATCAGATCACATGAACACATGAATTTCTAAAATCAGCATCAGATAATACGAACAACCTGAATTTCTAAAATCAGCATCAGATAACATGAACACATGAATTTCCAAAATCAGCAACATCAGATAACACAAACAACCTGAATTTCTAAAATCAGCATCAGATCACATGAACAACCTGCATTTCCAAAATCAGCATCAGATCACATGAACACATGAATTTCTAAAATCAGCATCAGATAACATGAACAACCTGCATTTCCAAAATCAGCATGAGATAACATGAACACATGAATTTCAAAAATCAGCGCCATCAGATTACACGAACAACCTGCATTTCTAAAATCAGCATCAGATAACATGAACACATGAATTTCCAAAATCAGCATCAGATAACATGAACAACCTGCATTTCCAAAATCAGCATGAGATAACATGAACACATGAATTTCAAAAATCAGCGCCATCAGATTACACGAACAACCTGCATTTCTAAAATCAGCATCAGATAACATGAACACATGAATTTCCAAAATCAGCATCAGATAACATGAACAACCTGCATTTCCAAAATCAGCATGAGATAACATGAACACATGAATTTCAAAAATCAGCGCCATCAGATTACACGAACAACCTGCATTTCCAAAATCAGCATCAGATAATAGAATAACCAAGAATGCTTCCAAATTTGCATCAGGTAACAGAATCACACTGATTTTCCCAAAGTCAGCATCAAATAATAGAATTACTTTGAAATCTCCAAAATCAGCATCATAGAAGAGTCAGAACAGGGTCATGAATTCAGTGTCTAATAATGAAATCATCTTCAGATCTGCATCTGGGATTCAGAATGCAAAACTATTAGCCTCAAAATACAAAGCTGGGATATAATCATCAAAATGAGCATCAGACAACAACAAAATCTGCATCAGATTATAAAATGTAGTAGACTAGTAGTAGTCTCCAAAATAAGCACCGAATTACAGAATCACCTTGAAATTTCAAATCAGCATTAAATAAAACAATCAACATAAAAGCCCCACAAGAGGTGGAGTACATTTTCATTTTCATCATTAGATCTGCAACTGGGATTCAGAATGCAAAATCATTAGCCTTAAATTACAAAACTGGAATATAATCTTCCAAAATCTGCATCAGATGATAAAATCAGAACGTAACCTCCAAAATAAGCACCACATTACAGAATCGCCTTGAAATCTCAAATCAGCATTAGACAACACAATTGACATAAAGAAAAGCCGACCTGAGGTGCATTTTCTTTGATCTTTATTTGTTCCAGATGACAGTTTCATACCTGTGCCCATAGCAGCAAGCCAAACACTTCATGCTGTATATGAACATGAAATTAAATTTGCCTTAAAACGAATGTTTATTTTTGTGCCACACACTTTTTTACTAAAGCGGATTACGCTTTAGTTATGAAGTCTCAAAATAGTGAATGCTGTTGAACATGACCTTGTTTTTCTTTGAAACCTGACATGTCTGAGGTGTCCTTGTTGAGCTGTTGTGATAGACAGTTCCGTGTGAGATACCGATCTCCCGTTTTGACCCGCTGTGTGGAAAAGCAGCTCTCTTCCTTATAGCTTTTGCATGCCCCATCTGCTGATATTCAGACCATGTGAGGGAATGTCAAAAGCAGTGATGTTTGGGGCTGGTACGGGACACACCGTGAGAGCTGAAGTGTTGCCTAGCCTCACCGAAGCTCTCCGCTCTGCAGGGCCCCTTCAGGCAGACTGTAATTGACCTAATCTGGCCCATATGTAGAGTGGAATATGTTTAGTCGTGAACTCAGAGGAACGATGCCTTGTGCCATGACTACTTGAGATCTTTTGACTTGCTCTGGCATTCGCTATGATATAATACGCTGTTCGATGTGGAGTCGAGACCTGCAGACTCCTGGGCAGATGAATTGTAGCTCACTCACAAAATAGGCTGGAGAAGTGGAAAAACAAGTGTACAAATACGTGTACATGCAGAGGATTTTCAATTTAATCTGATAAATGTAGTATGTTCACCAATCTCCTATTCTGTTTAAAGTTGGCATGTTGCTAGGTGGTTTCTAGGGTATTGTGGGTGGTTGCTAGGGTGTTGCTAGGGTGCTTTGGGTGATTACAAGGGTTTGCTGACTAATAGACTGACAGAAGGACAGATTCTGAAAAAAATACATGCAAGGATGAATCTTTCACATTAAGACCATTAACATGCATTAATAAAATAAATAATCAATTTTGATTTAATGATGACTTGAATCACAAATGCAAATGGGGATTTTTGAAATGGGTCAAATGCAGATAAAACCTTCTAATTCTAAAAAAAAAAAAAAAAAAAGAAAAAAACATGTTTTGCTTGGAATTACAAGGTTCTATCCTGCTAAACATTAATTAAAGCAATATTTTTCTTGAAATTTGAATTTGTTTTAATTTTTGTTATAATTTGCGTTGCAGCAATGTGTTAAGAAAGTTACTTATTTATTACATGCTTTCTATGACATATCATATTTTAGAAAAAATATGTTTTTACTTGTTCAAGTTAAGCATAAAAGGCAGCGCTAAATATTTTGTTCAGTGCAGATGTTGTTAAATTTAGGTAGGAATATGATGGGTAATTTAACACATCATTGCAGGAACCATTTAAGTTTGAGTTTCCTTTTGTTTAGACAGAAAGCAGCTACTGTAATACATCTTATCAGGACTTTATTCCTCAGAAAGGGAACTGGTAAAATGGTGTTCTCTCTGTGGGTGAAATATCATGCTTACGTTTATTGTTGTAATTAAGACCCCATCAATTAAATTGTTGACTAATTGACCTTTAAGGCTTAATAGTGCTGTTAGCGTGGTGTCTAACTATGAAAATAACTCCTCAGCAAAACACACACACAAAAAAGACTTACATTCCCGGAATCTGGGCTGCTGTCATTGACAAAATTATAATTAAATAGTCTATCATGAGGTTACTAATAAACATTGCATTGTTTAGTCGCGTTTTCTGCTCTCTTTTCCGGTGTCAAGGAGCAGTCTGGGGACATGACAAAGAAAGCTGATTGTTGTGGCAAAAATTTAACTCATACTGCATAAGAGACAAACTCGTGAAAATTGTCTTTATAAAGAATTTATTCCTTGCAAGGAAGGCCAGACAGTCATACAGAAACACAGAGTGTGACCAAGAAGGGCAGATTTCCTCAGTTTTTATACCACACCGTACCCTTCAAGGTTACATCTCTAAACGTCAGTACTTTTCCACACATGGTAAAAAGAAAAGACACCGTACCATGACATAAGGCCTATACAGGATGACCTTTGTAGGCCTTACACCCTAGATTTAGGACAGGCTGTCCCCCAGGTCATGGGCGGACTCCCTTTAGTCCCCCAGCTGCTCTTTCACATCTCAATAGTGTATTCACAGCAGAAAAGAAAAGCGTTAACTCATAGTAAACCCCTTAATACTAAAATTTCTTCCACACTTGATCCTCACTGGTTCTTGTGTGTGTATTTGAAGTGCTGATTGGCTCACAGATAGAACCTTATAAAAACAAGTTAGAGTTAGACTTTGTAGATAGAACCTTTTTGTTTAAAAAAAAAAAGATCCTAAATGTACACACCTTAAAAATAGAAACATCACATAATGTAAATAAGTGTTGAATAAGTTAATAAGAATATGTGAATAACTCAATTTTGTTAAAAATGTCAGATAGAACCTTATAATTCAGTGGAAACATTTTGATCGTTATTAAAGTGCGTTCTTCAGCGAATGCAGGTGTAGTATGTTGGCATTGTCTGGAAGTGTGTGTGTGTGTGAGACCAAATGTCCCCACAACGTAATTAAAACCAGTAAATCTTGACCTTTTGTTGGTCCCCACAAGGAAACAAGCTTATAAATCATTAAGAATTATCTTTTTTGAAAATCTAAAATAGCAGAATGTTTTCTGTGATGGGTAGGTTTAGGGGTAGGGGTAGTGTAGGGGGGTAGAATATACAGTTTGTACAGTATAAAACCATTACGCCTATGGAAAGTCCCCATAAAACACAAAAACACAACATGTCCAACATGACCTTATGGAGACTTTTTTGGTCCCCACATTTAGGGGAAGGGTTAGAATTGGTGGCTACAGTTTGTACAGTACAAAAACAATTAGATTTATGAATATCCCCATAAAATATGGAAGCCTAACATGTGTGTGCATGTGTGTGTGTGCACCTTACCCTGAAAAACCCTAACCAGCCATGATGAGAACTGTGAAAACGGTCCAAATGTTAATTAAAAAAACGGCTTTGACAGAGCAATGATAGAGATGCTTCATCTTTCTGCCAGACGTGAATGAGCCGAGCCAGTTCTCACTCACACTGATAAGACACCAGAATAGAGAGACAATTCAAAGTAATGAGCTATTTCTGACAGGAAGAGAAACTTCTCTTCATTTTCTTTGGTGTTGAGAAGAGGAACGAGAGATAATTATGACAAGAAGAGCACTTCAAATTAAGTGTAATAGCACATCGGCTAAAATGCGAACCATTGGCGCGGAACGTGCCGCATCTGCCGTCAATCCTGATAATGGACGGAGTGTTTTAAGAATGTTTCTTGCATGGATTGGAAATTACTGAGAGGCGGATCGAGACAGATTTACAGATTGACCAGTTGAGTTAATTGAGTTTCCTGTGAGATAAAAACGGTTCATTCTTGTCTAGTCTCGTGCCCACTGACCGTCTAAAGCATATTGCACACACAGCTAAAAAAAAAAAAAAAAAAAACGTGAAAATCACAAGCTCCAATCAGTTCCAATCAGTCGGTTGTTCATCCAAGTGGTGCTCACCAAATGACGTCCGGCTCCCCTTCTCTGGACGTAATGGGTGGAGTTATGTTTAGGAATAGGGTTATGGGTAGGATAGGATAGGGTGCGATTGGACTATCTAGCTCCACCCATTGGCTCTGCAGTGAGCAGCATCTCGATAGATAGATAGATGGATAGATAGATAGATGGATGGATGGATGGATGGATGGATGGATAGATAGATAGATAGATAGATAGATAGATAGATAGATAGATAGATAGATAGATAGATAGATAGATAGATAGATAGATAGATAGATAGATAGATAGATAGATGGGATGATTGATTGATTTGATAGATAGATAGATAGATAGATAGATAGATAGATAGATAGATAGATAGATAGATAGATAGATAGATAGATAGATAGATAGATAGATAGATAGATAGATAGATAGATGGATGGATGGATGGATGGATGGATGGATGAATGGATGGATGGATGGATGGATGGATGGATAGATAGATGGGATGATTGATTGATTGATTTGATAGATAGATAGATAGATAGATAGATAGATAGATAGATAGATAGATAGATAGATAGATAGATAGATAGATAGATAGATAGATAGATGGGATGATTGATTGATTGATTTGATAGATAGATAGATAGATAGATAGATAGATAGATAGATAGATAGATAGATAGATAGATAGATAGATAGATAGATAGATAGATGGATGGATGGATGGATGGATGGATGGATGGATGGATGAATGGATGGATGGATGGATGGATGGATGGATGGATAGATAGATGGGATGATTGATTGATTGATTGATTTGATAGATAGATAGATAGATAGATAGATAGATAGATAGATAGATAGATAGATAGATAGATAGATAGATAGATAGATAGATAGATGGGGTGATTGATTTATTGATTTGATAGATAGATAGATAGATAGATAGATAGATAGATAGATAGATAGATAGATAGATAGATAGATAGATAGATAGATAGATAGATAGATAGATTGATGGTTGGATGGATGGATAGATAGATAGATAGATAGATAGATAGATAGATAGATAGATAGATAGATAGATAGATAGATAGATAGATAGATAGATGGATTGATGGTTGGATGGATGGATAGATAGATAGATAGATAGATAGATAGATAGATAGATAGATAGATAGATAGATAGATAGATAGATAGATAGATAGATAGATAGATAGATGGATTGATGGTTGGATGGATGGATAGATAGATAGATGGTATGATTGATTTATTGATTTGATAGATAGATAGATAGATAGATAGATGGGATGATTGATTGATTTGATAGATAGATGGATGGATGGATGGATGGATGGATGGATGGATAGATGAGATGAGATGATTGATTGATTGATGGATTGATTGAATTTTAATGAGCAGTGCTGGAGCCATGATAAAATGACACTCTAGTGCAGTAAATTGTGCAGTAACATTACAAATTATGTTCACACAAAAATTTAATATAATTACTTTATTCAACAGTTTCTTCTCTCCCGTCATTCTCCTACGCTGTTTTCGTTGCAGCGCTTTTCTAGGTTCTACATCCGAATGCCGGCTCAGTATTGGCCGATCACGTGTGATTCATGTGTGTGATGCTGACGCAGGAGCCGGCCAATAATGAGCCGCCTTTTTGACGTAGAACCTGGAAGTGCTGACAGGGGAGAGAAGAAATTGAGAAGAAATCTCATCGCTTCGTAACATTAAGGTTGAACCACTACTAGTCACTTTGACTATTTTAACAATGTCTTTGCTACCTTGAATGGACCTTGAATGTGTTACTTACATTGCTTTCTATGGGAGATGAGGAAACCTCTCTGATTTCATTAAAAATATCTTAATTTGTGTTCCTAAGATGAACTAAGATTTCATGGGTTTGGGATGACATGAGTACGGAATGTCATTTTTGGGTGAACTAACCCTTTCATTTTAAGCCGCCCATTAGTTTAACAGTACCAAATTAACATGATTGAAATGTAACAAAAGCCATTAACTTGCAGTGTGTACTTAATCTCCTTTAGATCAGCGACATCAGCAAATATCAGCATGTGCTGAAGTGTTTTTGAGGATTCATTTGGTCATGGTCAGCTGGGTTTGGGAGGAGTTGGGCAGTATCTATTTTTTTTGTCACCCAGATCTGCTGCGTATGTGTGGAAGGGAGAGTTTTTGTTGAGATGTTGGAGTAAGCGTTTTCCACCCACAGTGCCTGATGATGCGTTTCTGTGCGTTCGTGTTTAATGATGCAGAGATGCTGGAAGCTGCGCTCATGGCTGTCATTGATTCACAAGCTGCGGATGTTTATTATGGAGTCACAAGATCAGTATGTTTGCATGTTTGATTGTTGCCATATGGTTGGTTATAACAAAGGCTATTATTATAATGTTTTAACATATTATTAATTAAATATTATGTTTTATTAGTTACTTTTTTGTTGTTAAAAGAGTTCCTTCCACATATTCATGGGAATGCAAAGTTATTACAAATGCAAATGCGTGTTAACTAATAGATTCTACTCAAAATACAAATTGTGTTAAATTGAAACTGATATGAGATATCATGCATAATGTGGGTGGATTGCACCAAATTTGCAATTTTAGTTTAAAACAAATCAGTGATGTGGGCTGATGGACAGTGTGTGTCGTTAGCTGATCCCATTAGCCTCTCTTCTCACTATCATCGCTATCCTTATCTATAAAATAGCAAAGGCCAAAAATAGAAAGAAAAATTCATAATCAGGTTAATTTGCTCTTTTTGAAGTATAGCAGCCCTCTGGGCATGACTTATTAAAGTTTTAAAACCGAATTAACTCATGCAGCAGGTGATGCTGAACTTTTAATTGCTTATTAATTGTGGGCAAGTGCAGGGTTTATGAAATTAATAAACAATATTAGTTACTGAAATATTTGTATATATATAGATGGTGTAAAAACACCAGAGTGAATATTAACATGCAGATCTGCTTTGCATGCTACCAGACACTCAAACAATAATCAACATGAACTCCTCAAAAGTGTAGCTTTTTTACTGCTGAAATATTAATCTGGTTTGAGTCAGATCTACTGAATAGAAAGTGCTGGTCACTACACACAAAACTTAAATCAAGCCTTGGCATATTTTTTAAACACAGTATATATAGTTTGCTCCATTTTTGTGACAACATAAAAACCTATATTACATCAATCGACTGTTTACAGACCATTTACAGGAAAGCCCTGTTTATGCATGACCTATACTGTGACCTGATAATATCAAAAACTATAGATATAGAAAGACAGTTCACTCCTATTAGTAATGAATTGGAGAAACTACCACAAGCAATATGGCGGAATACATCCCGCCTTCTAAGTAAAAGAGCCAATCGCTGATTGATAAAGTAATTACGTCACTGGCCAAAGGTTTTGAGAATTCCATAAATATTAGTTTTCAGAAAGTTTGCTGCTAAACTGCTTTTAGATCTTTGTTTCAGTTGTTTCTGTGATGTACTGAAATATAATTACAAGCACTTCAAATGTTTCAAAGGCTTTTATCAGAATTTTGTCAGAATTAGTGGGTTTTTGTTTGTCCACCCGCCTCTTGAGGATTGACCACAAGTTCTCAATGGGATTAAGATCTGGGGAGTTTCCAGGCCATGGACCCAAAATTTCAACGTTCTGGTCCCCGAGCCACTTAGTTATCACTTTTGCCTTATGGCATGGTGCTCCATCGGGCTGGAAAATGCATTGTTCTTCACCAAACTGTTGTTGGATTGTTGGAAGTGTTTTGGTACCATTCTTTATTCATTTCTGTGTTTTTGGGCAGAATTGTGAGTGAGCCCACTCCCTTGGATGAGAAGCAACCCCACACATGAATGGTCTCAGGATGCTTTACTGTTGGCCTGACACAGGACTGATGGTAGCGCTCACCTTTTCTTCTCCTCACAAGCCTTTTTCCAGATGCCCCAAACAATCGGAAAGGGGCTTCATCGGAGAATATGACTTTGCCCCAGTCCTCAGCAGCCCATTCACGATACTTTCTGCAGAAGATCAAACTGTCCCTGATGTTTTTTTTGGAGAGAAGTGGCTTCTTTGCTGCCCTGCTTGACACCAGGCCATCTTCCAAAAGTCTTCTCCTCACTGTGCGTGCAGATGCGCTCACACCTGCTGCTGCCATTCCTGAGCAAGCTCTGCACTGGTGGCACTCCGATCCCGCAGCTGAATCCTCTTTAGGAGACGATCCTGGCACTTGCTGGACTTTCTTGGACGTCCTGAAGCCTTCTTTACAAGAATTGAACCTCTTTTCTTGAAGTTGCTGATGATCCTATAAATTGTTGATTTAGGTGCAATCTTAGTAGCCACAATATCCTTGCCTGTGAAGCCATTTTTATGCAACACAATGATGGCTGCACGCGTTTCTTTGCAGGTAACCATGGTTAACAACGGAAGAGCAATGATCTCAAGCATCACCCTCCTTTTAACATGTCAAGTCTGCCATTCTAACCCAATCAGCCTGACATAATGATCTCCAGCCTTGTGCTCGTCAACATTCTCACCTGAGTTAACAAGACGATTACTGAAATGATCTCAGCAGGTCCTTTAATGACAGCAATGAAATGCAGTGGAAAGGTTTTTTTGGGATTAAGTTCATTTTCATGGCAAAGAAGGACTATGCAATTCATCTGATCACTCTTCATAACATTCTGGAGTATATGCAAATTGCTATTATAAAAACTTAAGCAGCAACTTTTCCAATTTCCAATATTTATGTAATTCTCAAAACTTTTGGCCACGACTGTAGCTGCCGTTAGAGGTTCCGGTTTGTGCATAGCACTCGCTCATAGGACTGCTCATAGGCTTCTCTAGCCTGAAAAATATTTAATGCTATTTTATCATAAGAAACAACATTTGTGGGGAGGTTCATATCAGATTGTGTTGCTGATTTGAAATATGTAATTGAATTGCGAGTTCTGCAAGCGGTTTTTGAGATTTCAGGATTCTCCCTTTCAAATAGATTGGACTTGGTCTTTGATGCCCGAAATAGCTGGCCAGAGGCGTTGCAAATATGGCCGCCGAGTAAACAGACTTTGAAGGGGACTTTGATAAAATGGCCATTAGTAGTTTCACTGACACAAAGCTTTTGAGAAGGAACTATTTGCTGTCTCATATTCCCTGGCTTGTGTTATTTTTTTATTTTTTGGACTTTTAGTTTGCATTTGACCTAGTTTCTCTTCCCATTTCCTGTCTTGAGTGCTATGTTTGTAGTCCTTTGTAGTTGTTCTAGTTGTTTAGTTCTGTGATCATCCCTAGGTGTGTCTTGTTTACCTATCACCCCTCTAGTATTGAAACCCCAGTGTTTCTTGTGTTCCTCGTTGTCTTACATGGATGCATGTTTTTTGCTGCTCATTCGGTTCCCTGGTTCTCTGGTGTCTGTTGTGGTTTTATTATGTTTATTTTGTTATTAAACTCTTTGCATTTGGATCCAGCTCTATTTGTTTTTGAGATTTGAGTTTTGTTTCCGATGCAGTACTCCCGCAATCCTGAATTGTCCAGGGCTGCAGTCAAATCTCTTTTGATCAGAACCACCATCATATTTACTCGCGGATATGACAAATGAAAATATGCTTCACTGTTTTGTTGCTGTTGTTGTTGTTGTTTTTGGCGTCAACTTTTTAATAGGTCAAAAATGTATATGTTGAGGGCCAATAGTAAACCGTAACCTTTGCATAAATCTCACACGCTCTGTCTCACATGTGCTCACACACTATCACCATGTTATTTAAAAATCCCAAAATCCAAAATCTGACATTTTTTGGAACAGTATCCTGCTCAAATTAAGCACTGGGTGTGACTAGGGGTGCTCAGATCTGGATTTTTGCAGCCAATACCGACTACCATTTTTTGTCATCATCATCATCGGCCAATACTGATCCCAGTCATTCAGACTTTATATAAGCTATATAAGCTTTTTGTTGACTTTCACTGTTAACCCCTTACATCTTGAAGCCAAGATTTTAATGATTTCACATGATTTCAAGTGGTTCATTTAACCTTTAAAATGTTGAAGAAAAATGGCTCTGACGTTGCAACACTGCAGAAAAAAAGTGATGTATTTTGTTATTATTCATACTTGACATTAGGACTATTAGAAAGTGTATTTGACAGATCATAAAATCCAGGCTTGTTCACAGTCATGTCAACCGCTTCTGGTCCGAATTTTGTATTGATATCTCAAAGCAATCAAAAGTTATGGCATTTGGAACAACGGTAGGCTTTTTATCAAAAGTCCAAAAACCAGTCCAAACAAATGATCTGTTGAGATTTTTACTGAACAATAGAACTACTTACATGGGTAAATGCCACAAAGCAAAAAATGTTCATAATTATAAAATAAGTAACAAGGAATAAGATCCTGGTTGATGAGTGTGACTGTGGTGCATGGCAAATCGAGACCTGAGCAATCGATACACTGTTCGATTAATCCCGACATATCGTCCCTACCTGAGATACAGTGGTTGAACTTTCAAGTAACGTTGGAAATCACTGCATCATAAACGCGACCCAATCGGATCCAAGAAGTCCTATAGCTTTAGCCAAGCAGCATTTCATTTCTCTCTGCGAGGATCTCGGCATCATGTTATGTTGTGTGTGGGCTTGTTTGAATTGAGACACCCTGTTGATGTGTGATTGTTTACTAATGTTAGCAGAATGTGGCGCAAAAGCCTGTTACATGTGCATCAGCCGCACCTTTTTTATAGTTTCATTACATGGTTCGTGGGGATCGGTCAAATTTTGTGACTACCGATCGAGTCATAGAATGTGATTATCGGCCAGTCCCAATTGATCAGAGCATCCTTAGCTGGGACTGCTGTACCATAGGTGAATGTTTTTCATGGCTATTAATATAGGATCATTGATGTCAAGTTCTCGTGTCCCTAAATGGTGCATTAAGATGAAATCAAACTACGGTTTTACATGTTGGGCAGGTAATGTCTTCTTGTCCAAACGGGCAGTTCTTTGCCAGAATTGTCAACCGCAAATAGTGAAAAGGAAACTATGCAGGAGACTATATTACCAGTAAAGTTCACGGTAGTGCTGGTGGCCGTACGCGGTTAGTTCTTGAAAACGCCAGGAAATGTAATTTTCTGTAATGTAAACAATTATAGATCGGAATAGATGTTCTGCCCACACAAACACAGAGCCATTAGGATCACATCACCCTGCAGCACAAGAGCGCGTGTGTGTATTTCCTGGGTCGTGGGCCTTTTCTTATAATTCCTCCAGAGTCTCTTCTGTTTGCTTATTGCTTTGTTTTCCTCTCTCTCTCTCTCTCTCTCTCTCTCTCTCTCTCTCTCTCTCTCTCTCTCTCGTTTCTGTGTTTATTAGCACATTATCTCCCTTGGAGGGTCTGTGTATCACAGACTCATACAACCCAGCCAGATCATTTTAGCCCTTTATTTGTGTTTGGAGGACTGACAGCAGCAGCATCAGCAGATCATTCTTTCTGTTTACTGACTTCATGGATGTTGAAATATACAGATATATTGAGTATGAATGCACTTTGGAGCCTGTAATGCATGCAGGCCGTACATGTATTTAATTTAATTACAACTTTTTGCAGTTGAATACAGTTTTTGATTTTTTTTTTTTTTTTGATTGATTGTGCAGCAGCTCTACTTTGTAAAATGAAATTGTATTTATTTATTTGCTTGCTTTCATCTTTGATAATTGCACATCAAATGTAAACCAAGTCTGTTTCTGTATTTATGGATGAGCAATTACTGGGATGAAAACAGTTTGGTGTATTGAAGCTTGTGTTCCTCAGAATAGTGTTGATCTGCACTGTTTTGTTTGTTTGCTTGTTTTTTTACACGTTCTTTCTTTAGTGTAATGTTTGAGCATGTAAAAGTCAAAGTGACTGAGTTTCTCTATATCAGTAAGCACTGTTTCTGAAATCCCTGAAACGCCTTGATTGTTGTCTTGAGATTTCGCACGTCACAATATTCTTCATTTAAATAATTTGTGCCCAAGGTATACACAAACAAAGGGAGCAAGGTCTGTTTGAGCTGCCTTAGTAGTATGTTGAAATTCACTTTTATGGTAAGGGCCGTGACATTTCCCAAACACGCCTGAAGGGGTTGACCAATCACAATACACTGATCCAGCCAACCAATCAGAGCATATTGTGCTTTTCAGGAGGAGGGGTCTCTTCGAGACCGGAACTTAACAGAGCGTTACTGACAGACTGGGAAAAGTGGTGCTGCAAGTGGTACTGCGTATATATATACGTATGTGTATGAAATGGCTGGGATTAATTCTGAGCTTAGTTTTTAACAGAAGATGGCACTCTAGCTAGCTTTTACCATAAGCCCAATTGCTGACGAAGAAGAGAGCACCCGTGCGTTCAGCTGAGTCTAAGAATGTACTAGCACCTCAGAATGCTTTTATGACGCAAGATTAATGTAAACAGCCCACTGCAAACACCCTTGTAATTCAATTCAACCTTTTCGAACTTTATGACTGATTATTTTATAGAAAGTTCAAGTGGTGTGTGTAAGGAACTGGAAGAGAGCAGAGTACGGCTGTTTCTACAGTGCATAGCGCCATCTGCTGTTAAAATCTAAGCTCAGAATCGTTTTTTAAAGATCACGATTCGTGATTGAACGATTTGTTGTCCCAGCCCTAATATATATATATATATATATATATATATATATATATATATATATATATATTCTAGTAACTAAATTTTTTCATATTTTTAAAAAGCATTTCTGTTATTTCAAATAAAGTAAACATTAACTGAAAGAAAGTAAAAAAAAAATTAGTTGAACTTGGCATACTAAAATAAGAAAAAACTAAAACTTAAATAAAAAAAATAATATAAACGTTAAAAAAATAGTCGGGTATAATAGAAGTAAGCAGCAAGATAATATTTTTGAGCTGGAACCTCTAATAATAATTGTTTCTACTGGTAGCAATATAGGTGAGAAAAGGATCTATTTGCAACTGTTTAAAGGTTTATTTAGAAAGAACTAGAACCAAAACACTTTTCACTTTCAAACAAGAACAAAACAACCGGAATAATACAACAAGAACTGACTGTGAAAGAGTAGTTCACCCAAAAATTTAAATTATCCCGTGATTTACTCACCCTCAAGCCATCCCAGATGTATATGACTTTCTTCTTTCAACCGAACAAAATCAAAGTTATCTTAAATAATATACCAGCTTTGAAATGGCTTTGTAATCGCTTACAACCGTTGCTGGAAGCCAGTGATTACACTCTATAAAGTTTTAAATGTGGATATTTTCTTTCAAAAACCCATCGCTTCACTTCTGAAGGCATTCATTAACCCGCTGGAGGCATATGCATTGCTTTTATAATGGATGGATGTGCTTTTTGGAGCTTAAAAAACTCTATTCGATGCCGTTACAAAGCTGGGAAGAGCCAGGATATTTTTTAACATAGGCCTAATTCCCGATTGTTTTCGGCTGAAAGAAGAAAGTCATATACAACTTGGATGACTTAACGGTGAGTAAATTATGGGATAATTTTCATTTTTGGGTGAACTATCCCTTTCAATAAACAGACAAAACCAATCAACAAAATGAAGAACAGGTGTGCAAATTAATAAAACAATGAATAACCAAGGTAAATTAACTAGCGCAAACCCACCCAAACAAACAAAGAACACTGATAAACCTTGACAATAATAATAATTGTTTTAAAAAAACATAATAGTTTGTTTAAAAAGGCTTCATGCTTTCCTTTCTAACAGTTGTTACGACCGTCTAGGGGTCAGCCGTAACAGGAAAAGGATATTTTAATGACGAGTCTCACTACCAGAGAGATCCCAACAAATAATTAACTTTTATTTGATGAAAGGCCAAAATAACAAAGACAACAATCTTAGTTTAAACCTCTTTCATTCCTAACACCAAAAAAAAGAAAACAAAAATACAGTTTAAACTTACCTACCTCCCTAACCAAAAACAATGTGAAAAGATAGACAAAATAAAATGGCGTCAAACCCCCTACGTCCCTTAAAGTGATATAAATATAAACTGGTGTATTTACAGATGGCAGAAAAATCCAAAATCAGAGTTCAGAATCTTGGTCAAACAGGCATGGGTCGAATACGAATAATCAAAGGTACAAATATCACACTCACAAAACTCACAAATAAACTCTCTAATAAAATAAACGACTCTAGACAAAACGACAACTATAAGAAGCAACGAGATACGCGATCAATGAGACGAGGCACAAAGATGGCGGATGTTGATGGTTTGGGGCGGTCCTTATATCCAGGTCAGGTGAGTGGGAGAGCCAATTGCAGCCTCCCACAGATTCTCTTAAGCCACCGCCCACCTGTAACACACAAACATGCACTGGCACATACACAGACGAGATACCAGATACTCACAGGACAACAAAACTAATAATTGACTGGTTCATAACACAGTACTTCTTGAGAAAGTATCCTTGCAGTCTCCAAGGTTATATTAAAACATTTGTTCCCATCTGGTAGAAATAAATGTTCGCACCACAATGCAACCGTTTGGTCTTTGTATCTCTGTATGTGTGACACTGCTTGGCTGATTTTTATTTAAGCAATTTGCCGCTAGATAAGTGTTTTACCGGTTAAATATTTTTTTTCTGATAATGACCATAATTACAGAAAATCTAATTTCAAGTGTGTATTTTTCTGATTTAAATCTCACTATATGTTTCCTGATTCCAGAATCTTCCTCCTCGGGAAACGTCTTAATGGACACAACGACAACACGCACCACAACTCGGCCCATTACTGTCACCACGAGTACCATTTCCACCCCCACCACCACCACAACCACCACCACAACCAAATCACCCGCCACGTCGACGACGCCAGGCACACGGAGCACGACGACAGACCGTCAGTCTCTTCCCGAAGCCTTTACGCGCTCCGACCCGTCCTCTGTCCTTCCCAATATCGCTGTGGAGTTCTGCAGCCCCGTCACCGACTCCACCCTCACCTGGCCGAAAACACGACAGGGTCAGGTTGCCAAGCAGCCATGCCCACCTGGAACCATCGGTAAGTTACGGTTTTCAAGGAATCGCCTATCAAAAGTCCTGTTTTTGCACAAAATTTGAAATATTCATTCATAAATGAAGTGTTACATTCATTGCCCCTGAAGTCAATGCTTTTATCCCTTAAAACACACCTTTGATGATCAAAATGACTTATTCATATGTAATTGCATAGTAATTTAAATAGCTTGAATGTAACTCTACACCCTTGCTTCATGCTCGATGAATATGCAAATAAGTCCCCGCCTCCACTCAATCTCACTAGCTCGGACTATCTGATCCACTCGGTCAACTGTGTAAATGCAATATAACGGCAAGTGGAAATATTGATTCAATTCAGCCATATGTGTTTGAACCAGAAACTGAAGAAGAGGAAGAGCAATTTTTTTGCAGTGTCGTCTAAGTCGATGTGTAACGCAATTTATGTATAGCTCTCTACAATGTTGGGCACATAGCGGTAATTGATATGATTTAGCCTTTGGTTTGACCATGTTATAGTTATTATAGTTACACAAACCATGTTCCCGTTCGACCATTTCAGAGTCAGACAGCTGCCTTCTAAAAATCTGAAATGCTTTGAACATCATAGAAAGTCGGTAGAGTCAGTTTACAGGACTGCTTACATGTTTGTGACACTTTTTGTCACAAACTGCCTTTGGTACACTGTAGCTTTAAGGAGAAAATGCTTGGCAATGGTGTTGACTGATGAATTTGCACATGGTTTGCCTTAAAGATCCATTTCAAAAACATTTTTTTTCAAAAGTTTAACAAGTTGTAATTAAATTCTGAGGAAATATAAAAAACTATTTGAAATTGTAAAAAATAAAATAATACATAACACTTTAGTTTAGGGTCAATTTCTCACCATTAACTAGTTGCTTATTAGCATGAATATTACTAGGATATCGCCTGTTCATCAGCATTTATAATGCACGTATTAATGTCTTATTCTGCATGACGATATTCTACATCCCTTAATCCAATCCAATACCTAAACTTAACAACTACCTTACTATTAATAAGCAGTAATTAGGAGTTTGTGGCAAAAGTCCCAGCTAATAGTGAGAATTGGACTCTTAATCTAAAGTGTAACCAAAGTTTTATTTATGATGTGCTCTTTCCCTGTAATCAATAATCGTATCCCTTAAAACTCTCACAGGAAAAATTCTTCTTGCCTTAACATTGCTTGAATGTAACTCTACACCCTGGCTTCATTTAGTATGCGCAGATTCATGAATATATAATGTACAAATTAGCCCCGCCTCCACTCTCTCTCACCAGCTCAGATATCCACTCGGTCTCAAGTGACTGTAGTAAACGCTGCACAAAAGTATCGCTCTTTACACATAACGTAATTAATATGATTAGCATTTTGCTTTTGTCTTTGTTTCACTGGACTTTTGAACAGGAAACCCTCAGCAATGGCGTTGACTTGAATTTGCACATGGTTTGTCTGAAAGCATATTAAAAACACCACACAGACATATAAACTTGATTTTCACCACAGCATGTCTTTAATATAATACTGCTTCGATTTGTTTATTTACAAGAGTTGCTATTTACAGTTTTTTAATACTGTGATTTTTGATCAGTTGTATTAAATCCAGTTAGGAACATCATCATAATTATTATTATTAATAATAGTGCAATTGTAAAAATGAATGATAGTTGTTGTTATTATTATTATTTCCGCCTATTTTATAACATATTTTATTGCATTTGATCATTTTGCAAAATGTGTTACAAATGAGGAGAACAATCAAATCGATATTCAAGTACATCTAACACTGTACATATAGCAAGTTTTTATTTATTTGTTTTTAACCCTTATTTTGAGTTGAGCTATGCATTGGAATTAGCCTTATAACTTACCGAAACAAGGTATAGCCCACCTTGTTATTCCAGTGAAAAATAACCGACCTACAAAAAACAGCCAATAAATCTCTCGCACCACACCGTCACCAAATATTGTCCTCAATCCCCCTGCGAACCCGTCCTTCCTCAACTAGGACAGCCCCTGCACCATCATAGATAAGATTTTTGAGATTTCAATATTTTGACCAATGAACTAGGTTTCCATTCCAGAAATCTGGTCATCAAAAGCATTCTAGCAATCATATAGTGACGCCTTGACCAGTTTTAATAAAGCAAATAAACCCTCACTACATCTTTAACACCTTGTTTTGGTAACCCAAATGTGTTGTTTGGATTGTATTTTTCTCTCTCAATGGTTATTAGTGAATCTCTGGATGTGCAGCAGACGAGCGGCGCACAGCGTGAGCACAAATAACCCAAACGCAGCACATGCATCAAACACGCCACTGCAGCGCTGCGAGAAACGTCCTCCCTTCACTCTCTCTCTTTCTTTTTTGTCATCTTCTTTCACCTCAGTCTGTCACTCTGGTTCCTCTAGTTTTCTTCCCCTAAATTATTTTCCCCCTCATTGCTCTTGCTGCTTCCTGCTCATATCAAAACATTTCCAAACCTCCCGACTGCAGACTGGCTGGTTTCCATGGTTTCGGGTGATTGGCAGTTTCTTCATGATTAGTTGTTTGTTCTTGAAGTTTTCAAAGCGCCAGACTGGAGCTGCAGTTGGAGGATTTGTCCTCTGGCCATTTCTCAGAGTAGCATGTGACACTGTCACATCTACCCGAACTTATCGATCAAAACAACAGCAACAAAAAATACCAGCATCTTATTGATTTTTTATTTTTTTTATATATATTATATAGCCTACACTAGCATTCAAAAGTCTGAGTTCTTGAATACTTGAATTACTTTGGGTAAAAGTATCTACCAAATTATTGAATAAATGCAAATGCAAATCCATACGTGTATGTGGATGTACATATGTACATGTAAACAATTCTAAAATGAATAAATAGTTAAAAATAATTACAAATGCAATTAATAAATAAACAAATAGTAGAATAAATAAATAAGTAAATAAGAAAATATATTTTTTTACAATGATTAATATAATAATGCAGTATTCCTTTATTGCATAAATGTAAATGTAATAAATAAATAAATAGTTTAAATAAGTGAAAAAAAAAAATAGTTCAAAGCTAAAAGTAATGTAACATAAATTGATATTTTTACAAGGATTAATTCACTAATGGAACGTTTCTTTTATTATACAAATTCCCCTATATGTAGATTTATGGACTATGTTATTTGGTGCATGTGGGACATCTGGAGTGTGTGAATGTGTGTGTCTGTGAGTGATCGCACCTGAGTGCTGATAGAGTCACCCGAGTGGAAGAATATGACATTTTTTCCCCCTTCTGTCCTTCTAATTAGAGCCGAGAATGAGATGTCTCCCTCCACGAGCTTTAATTGACCTTTACCATTGCACTCCAGGGAACACACATACACACACACACCTCTGCATCTGGCTGTAGTTACAGCTCTTTCTCTCTCTCTCTCACACACACACACACACACGCTGCAGTGATTTTATCTCCATCAGAGGAAGTAATTACACATTCTTTTATGATCACAGACGTTTGATCACAGTGTTTCTTGTCATCTCTGGATGCAGCAGTGAAGGACGGGACTCTTTTAATGTTAATGCGCACGTGTTTACTTTCCTGTAACAAAACATGATATGAACTCACAACAGTGATAGACAGTAATGGCTCGTTTCTCTGTGCAGGGACGGCTGTGTTTGCCTGTCAGGGGCCCGAGGGACTGTGGGACCAGCAGGGGCCCGACCTCAGCAACTGCACCTCCACATGGGTCAACATCATCAACCAGAAGGTTTAAGAAACACACACACACACACACACACACACACTATAATAAGGAAATAAAAGGCCTCTTAAAGTAAATGTGGAGAGGGCACACATTCATGACCGTTTAACAGACTTAAATGCACTTTTAAAAAGTTTTACTTTTAACTATTTACTTTTCACTATTACTATTTAATTTAAAAGTACATTTTCAATTGTTTTAGTATTCTTCCATTGTGCTTTCAAGAAATATTCTTATTTTAATGTGTTGACTAACAAACTAAAGTACTTGATTAAAATTTTAACTAGTGTTTTATTCAACATTACATTTAAATTTAATATATTTTAAATGTACTAAATTGCAACTTCGTCTTTACAAATGTGTGATTACAAATATTTAAATGCATGACATCTAAGTTTCAATAGAAATGACATTAAATTATGTTTTAGTTTACCATGAATGCTTGTCAGTAAACTTTAACCATATTTTAAAGACAATAGAACTAATTATGAAATTAAAAATAAAGATGTACTAAAGTCCTCCTCAAAGTTCAGCTAACTGTATTTAATATAAATTTAAACTATAACACATTTTCATTTGATTGTAAGTAGCAATTAAGTGTCTGAAAACATTACATTCAGTTATTATATTCAATTATATTCTTTCATAATATTTCCGTAATGTATATTTTTTTAAAGTATGCTTAAATTTACTTCTTTTTTCACAAAAAAAACTAATAAAAATGACAAAAGCACAATAAATAAAAAAGCAAAATAAGTAAAACTTAAAACTAAAATGAAAACTTGAAAATATAAAAGCTAATTAAAATTATTAATGAATACTGTAATAGTATATAAAAAGTACTAAAACTGTGACTAACTACAGTATCACTTGTATGTGTTGTTCTTGACCCCACACTCAGGTCTGCTCATTCACATTTATTTATATTTATATTTCTCAACAGGTGTTCTTGTTTTTACGAAAAATAAATATATTTAATAAAAGGAATGCAAAACCAGGTATACCTGTTAGCATCCTGCAGACAGCTACAAATAATATGTGTTTTCCTAGCATATTTTGCTTGTTGTTCATGTCAACTATAACAATGTGAAGGCGCTGTTCACTCAAATCAATCCTAAACATTTACTAATGTGAAATGAGTGCTGTGTGTGTGTGTGTGCGCGTGCACATGTTTCCATCATTTATGAGGACACAAATTTGTATAATGACATGGGTTTTACACTGGTATTCAGACGTAAACATGTTTTATGAGGACATTCATGAATCATTAAAATAGCTTTAAAAACATACTAAACAATGCTTTATTAAAAATGTAAAAATGCAGAATGTTTTCTGTGATGGCTAGGTTTAGGGTTAGGGTTACCGTAGGGGGAGAGAATGTACAGTTTGTACAGTATAAAAACCATTACGCCTATGGAATGTCCTCACAAAGATAGCAAAACAAACTCTGTGTGTATGTGTGTGTGTGTGTGTGTGTAGGTGTGTGTGTGTGTGTGTGTGTGTGTGTGTGTGTGTGTGTGTGTGTGTGCGTGCATGTTTCCATCATTTATGAGGACACAAATTTGTATAATGACATGGGTTTTACACTGGTATTCAGACGTAAACATGTTTTATGAGGACATTCATGAGTCCTCATATTTAAATAGCTTTAAAAACATACTAAACAATGTTTTATTAAAAATGTAAAAATGCAGAATGTTTTCTGTGATGGCTAGGTTTAGGGTTAGGGTAGGGGGAGAGAATGTACAGTTTGTACAGTATAAAAACCATTATGCCTATGGAATGTCCTCACAAAGATAGCAAAACAAACTCTGTGTGTGTGTGTGTGTGTGTGTGTGTGTGTGTGTGTGCGCACATGTTTCCATCATTTATGAGGACACAAATTTGTATAATGACATGGGTTTTACACTGGTATTCAGACGTAAACATGTTTTATGAGGACATTCATGAATCATTAAAATAGCTTTAAAAACATACAAACAATGCTTTATTAAAAATGTAAAAATGCAGAATGTTTTCTGTGATGGGTAGGTTTAGGGTTAGGGTTAGCGTAGGGGGAGAGAATGTACAGTTTGTACAGTATAAAAACCATTACGCCTATGGAATGTCCTCACAAAGATAGCAAAACAAACTCTGTGTGTATGTGTGTGTGTGTGTGTGTGTGTGTGTGTGTGTAGGTGTGTGTGTGTGTGTGTGTGTGTGTGTGTGACGTGCGTGCATGTTTCCATCATTTATGAGGACACAAATTTGTATAATGACATGGGTTTTACACTGGTATTCAGACGTAAACATGTTTTATGAGGACATTCATGAGTCCTCATATTTAAATAGCTTTAAAAACATACTAAACAATGTTTTATTAAAAATGTAAAAAATGCAGAATGTTTTCTGTGATGGCTAGGTTTAGGGTTAGGGTAGGGGGAGAGAATGTACAGTTTGTACAGTATAAAAACCATTATGCCTATGGAATGTCCTCACAAAGATAGCAAAACAAACTGTGTGTGTGTGTGTGTGTGTGTGTGTGTGCGCACATGTTTCCATCATTTATGAGGACACAAATTTGTATAATGACATGGGTTTTACACTGGTATTCAGACGTAAACATGTTTTATGAGGACATTCATGAATCATTAAAATAGCTTTAAAAACATACAAACAATGCTTTATTAAAAATGTAAAAATGCAGAATGTTTTCTGTGATGGGTAGGTTTAGGGTTAGGGTTAGCGTAGGGGGAGAGAATGTACAGTTTGTACAGTATAAAAACCATTACGCCTATGGAATGTCCTCACAAAGATAGCAAAACAAACTCTGTGTGTATGTGTGTGTGTGTGTGTGTGTGTGTGTGTGTGTAGTGTGTAGGTGTGTGTGTGTGTGTGTGTGTGTGTGTGTGCGTGCGTGCATGTTTCCATCATTTATGAGGACACAAATTTGTATAATGACATGGGTTTTACACTGGTATTCAGACGTAAACATGTTTTATGAGGACATTCATGAGTCCTCATATTTAAATAGCTTTAAAAACATACTAAACAATGTTTTATTAAAAATGTAAAAATGCAGAATGTTTTCTGTGATGGCTAGGTTTAGGGTTAGGGTTAGGGTAGGGGGAGAGAATGTACAGTTTGTACAGTATAAAAACCATTACGCCTATGGAATGTCCTCACAAAGATAGCAAAACAAACTCTGTGTGTGTGTGTGTGTGCGTGTGTGTGGAGTAGGCAGGCAGCCCAGAACACAACATCTTTAGTTGCGTCTCATTAGCAAATAAACACAACGCTTCCTTTAGCTGGAGGAGTGTTTTGATTAAACTCAATACAAGAGCGTGTGGCTTTTGTCTACGCTCATGTTTTTGCCGTGACTTAAAAGCACAGAGTTGTACTGGCTGGGAAGTCAAGAGCCATTTGCTTCTTACATCTTTGCTCAAGTCTAGCAGAGAAACACAGGAGGAGGATTTGATCTGCAGAGAATGTGCTGTGTAAAATACTGTCGTTGAGATTGATTCATCTGTTTGACCTGATGAGCTGACACATGTGCTCCAGTATTGGGAAAAAAACTAATTACTAGAAGTGACGCTGCTAACTGAAAGCTGAAGCATCAGACTTCCAGCACCAAAAGGGCCTAACAGACTGAATATTTTGGAAATTAAGTCTTGAAGGTTAATATTGGATTATTGCATTAATGATGAAATTGTGTATTTCCGCTGAAATATTCAATTTAAATATACAACCAATGTTGAATTTTAGTCCCCTAAAATTCAATGCATTAAAATGGAGGCACTGTTACTACAATGTTTTTTGTTTGTTTGTTTGTTTTTCAATTAGTGCAATTTAACATCCAATGTATTTGTCATTAATTTACTTCCTTAGGGTTGCTACTAATGCAACAAACATCAACCAAATTTGTCATGAGAATCATCTATGGTTTGAAGTTTGAAAGTAAAGAAGTTATAACATCCATAAATATTTATATTGTAATACCTGTAAGACGGTCCAGTAAGAGATACAATAAGATTATTATTATTATCATTATTTTATTTTACACTATTATCATTTTTTACACTTTATTTTTATACATTAAAACAAATCACAAATAATGAACTGACCATTCCAGCGACTCGAAAAAAGAAAGAGAGGGAAAAAAGTAAATAAATTAATAAAAAGAGTAGAAAGAAAACATATACAACACTGTGTGAAAATCAAATAACACAACAGCAAATAAGTAAAAGTTACTTACTGATCGATATACTGACACCTTTGCATGCAGATGCCCATTTTCAGTTGGAGTTGGGCAGTCAAATATTCAATTTATGTCATTTTTTTAATAATCAATTTTTCTTCTAATATTCAGTTTTTCTATCCACTCGGCCATTTGTGGAGAATGTAGCTGGATCCAATTAATTGTCATGATTTTTCGTGCACTTAAATATATCTACATGCAAAAATATATCTTTTGTTTTTACTACACCAATCTCGGGTATCCCTTCAAGCAAGAAAAACAGAGGAGTAGAAGGCAAGTCTATATGCAAAATTTTCATGATCTCAACCTTTACTCCTTGCCAAAATATAGATATTTTCAGACAATTTCAATATATATGCGTGTGGTCTATATAATTCTGATGTCGCCAGTAGTGTTTTTGTTTTCCAGTCCAACTCCTTCCAGCTATGATTATACATTCCCATATGACATTCTGTGCTTTCCCATGTGTCATCCTCAACAATTGTGTTTAGTTCAGACTCCTACTTTGTCTTTACATTATCATTTTTAAGGTAATATAATTTTGTTGTTGTTTAAATGTTACAGTCTAATAAAACAAAAATAGTTTAATATTAATAACAGTTTTATTTAAATCGATATCAGGGCAAGAGTGTTTATCCAAGTGAGTTATTATCCATCCCTAACTCCATCCTTATGGTTAAATTGACTGTAAATACATTTTTTAAACTGATTTCTACACTTTTATCCAAAATGATTTTCAAGGTATCCATAGTATCGCTCATGCATTTACTGGGAATCAAGTGACCCATGACCTTGGTGTTGTTTATCGTCACGCTCCACTGTTTAAGCTACAGGAACACTAACACCCAATCTAACACCTTCAGTTTTGCTGACTGTCAGAAAGCTACATTTTCATGCAGCATAATCATTTTAGTGAATCAGTTCATTCAGATGGTTCGTGTAAATTAACCAGATGAAATGAACTGATTATTTATTTATTTATTTGTTTGTGGTGAAATGCTTAGTTAAAGGTTTTGTGCTCAATTATACCTACGTTAAACATATTTTCATATGCCAGCTTTCTTACACAAAGACAGCTGTAACTAAGCAACGTGTTGGTTGATTCCCCTGAAAAGTAAAACACACAAAAATGCACACATGTCCGTTTTTCTATTAAAGTGAGGACATTCCATAGGCGTAATGGTTTTTATACTGTACAAACTGTACATTCTGCCCCCCCCCTGCCCCACCCCTAAACTTAACCCTCACAGAAAATGTTCTGCATTTTTAAATTTTTAATTAAACATTGTTTAGTATGTTTTAAAGCTGTTTGAAAAGTGGGGACATATGAAATTTCACCTTGAAGTTGTAATACCAGTGTCAAACCCATGACATTATACACATTTGTGTCCTGATATGTCACAAAAATGTGCACACTCACACACACACACACACATTTACTCAGTGTTACACAGTTTTGTGGGATGAGTTTTGACTCGGTTTTCACAGTGTGTGTGTGTGTGTGTTGCAGATCAGAGCGGGTGAGCCTGCTGCCATCATCTCACGTGAACTTTCCGAACAGACCAAGGGCCACATGCACGCCGGGGACATCACCTACACCGTACGGGCCATGGGTCACCTCATCGACCTGCTGGACGTCCAGCTCCGGAATCTCACCCCTGGGGGAAAGACAGCGCAGCCCGGAGCCTCAACAAGGTACTGTGTGTGTCGTACAACAATAAGATTCCAAATAAAACACAACAGAACTGTAATGGATGTACTGTACAGTTAGCCGGGCATTATCTCAAAATAAATCCTGACCTGGTGCAAAGCTCATTACACAGCTACTTACCAGATAAATAAATAAAGGGACATGAAATATTGATTTGAGATGAAATGATTCTGTTATGCGAGAAGAAAAGGAGCACAAAGAAGTAGCAATAAACAAAATCTCTGCTTCATATTGGGGTCCTGATCAATCTGTAAGTGTTTATCTTGTGATAATGACTGTACATTATCCTGCTTATTACACGGCTACTTAAAGGGCTTTTTTTTCTCATTAGTGAAGGAAGCCACTTAGGTCTCTTATTTACTAAATAATCGGAATGCATTTTATAGAATGCCCTCATCAAAAACACACTTTGAAGCTAAACACTGATGTTTATGATTGGCGGATGAAACCTGTGACAGTTAGTCTACTAATAAAGCATGAATTGGATGGGTCTACATAATATTCACATATGCAGTTCATAGGGGACATAATCTATTGGCCTATAATCTATAACAGTGGTTTCCAAACAGTGGTATGTGAGGTGGCAGAGGGCGTACGCAAACAAAAGTCTCCCCCTTAGCAGTTCGCACTACATTACTGCTATTTTCGACAATGTAAAAGTGGGAATTGAGCACTTATTAGCATGAAGAACGAATAGCCTGTAGACAGACTGTGCATTAAGATCGATTTAAGACTCAAACTGTCTTCAATACAAAACCATAGCCTGTGGGAGTTCTTGTTTTTAATGTTGATAATATATTATCCAAACAATAATGATTTTCCCCCCCCCAAATATCCACACGATTGCAAATGTGACATTGATTTTATACAACAGTTCAACAAAAAGATGGGTAATATTAAGTGATATGTATCAACACAGTCCTGTCAGTATTGGTTGCTCTATTTTGCTACGAAATAATAGTTCCAGTGAATGGCACAGCAGAACTGTTATGCGTCTCCAAGTCCCTTTAAGACTGTGTATAAAGTCTTTGTCTCCAAGCATCACACAGCGGTGTTTCGGGAACAGTTCTGCGGCTTTGAACGAATCGTGAGATTCATTGATACAATTCATAAATATAGCCACTTGCTTCGTTACTGAATTAATGGATTTAAGACTTACTCATTAAGACTTACCGCCACCTACTGGCAGATTTTGTTTAATATTTAAAAGTATCACTTCATTTTTACCTACATTGAATATTTCTGTAACATTTTTTTAAAACCATTTCTTTCATAAAGGTATTTATAAAGGGATAAATGCACTGGGAAATCAATTTAAGGGAGAAAAGAAAAGATTGTCCCTTATAGAAAATGTGTGACTGCAGTGTCCGCCAAAGCATTTTTTTTATTTTTCCAAGGTTAGTATATTTTTCCAATTCAATTCAATAGGAGCGGTGCATTTTTATAACTCCAGGTGCTGAGCATCAATTTCAAAGCGCTTCAGCATTTTTTACTGGTCACCTCGAGTTGAAGAATGATCAACTTTGGACAGCTCATCACTGTTACTTTGTAAACAACCGTCCAATCACAGTGGAGGAGGGGCGGGACAAATACAATACCAACTAACTGCCACATTCTGCTTGTACAACGTCAGCATGTGACAACAACAAGCATAATAACAGAGCAAAACAATTTAAAGCAAGAGCCAGAGAAAATTTTTTATATTGTATTTATTTTTTTTAATAGAATCAGTACAGAAGCAAAGTGTCTGTGAAATGAGATGCTAGTAACACTCCCGCGGATATTCCATACATATCTTAGCAAGCGAAGCGTCTCAACTGAATAAAATGTGGAGCTTCCACAGCTAGGTGTTTTTAAAGCTGGCTAAAGTGGAAGAGAGGAGGTACGCAGAAGGATGTTAAATGCCTTAGGGGGTACTCCACTCTAAAGTTTGGGAATCACTGACCTATGACATTTTATATAGATAACTTTTAAAATATAACATTTTTTTAAACTTTTTTTTTTAATATTTCTTGCAATTGCAAGTTTTGGACTTACAATAGCGAATTTATATCACAATAAAGACAGAATCATCTCGCAATTCGGATTTTCTCAGAAATGTGAGAAATAAACTTGAATGTGCAAAAAAAAAAAAAAAAAAAAAAATCAGAATTGTGGGATATAAACTGCAAATTGCATTCTTTATTCTTTCACTACTGCAGACTGCAGAAATAAATAAAAAAGGATAAATAAATAATTTTATAATTTACACAAAAAACATTATCATTGTTTGCAAACACCTAAATGGTCTATAGTATGATGTTAGCATGTTACTAAGCTGATGACACGATACGCTAAGCATGTATTTGCGTAACAAATTGTCCCTTTTAATTAATACAGTGCATCCCGAAAGTATTCACAGCGCTTCACTTTTTCCATGTTTTCTTATGATACAGCCTTATTCCAAAAGGGATTAAATTCATTATTTTTCTCAAAATTCTACAAACAATATCCCATAATGACAATGTGAAAGAAGTTTGTTTGAAATCTTTGTAAATTTATTTAAAAAAAAACAAAAAAAAAAACAGTATTCACAGCCTCTGCTCAGTACTTTGTTGAAGCACCTTCGGCATCAATTACAGCCTCAAGTCTTTTTTTCAGTGTGATGCTACAAGCTTGGCACACCTATTTTCTGGCAGTTTCTCCCATTCTTCTTTGCAGGACCTCTCAAGCTCCATCAGGTTGGATGGGGAGTGTCGGTGCACAGCCATCTTCAGATCTCTCCAGACATGTTCAATCTGGTTCAAGTCTGGGCTCTGGCTGGGCCACTCAAGGACATTCACAGATTGTCCTGTAGCCACTCCTTTCTTATCTTGGCTGTGTGCTTAGTGTCATTGTCCTGTTGGAAGATGAACCTTCGCCACAGTCTGAGTCCAGAGCGCTCTGGAGCAGGTTTTCATCAAGGATGTCTCTGTACATTGCTGCATTCATCTTTCCCTTGATCCTGACTAGTCTCCCAGTTCCTGCCGCTGAAAACATCCCCACAGCATGATGCTGCCACCACCATGCTTCACTGTAGGGATGATATTGGACAGGTGATGAGCGGTGTCTGGTTTCCTCCAGACATGACGCTTGCAATTCAGGCCAAAGAGTTCAATCTTTGTTTCATCAGACCGGAGAATTTTGTTTCTCATGGTCTGAGAGTCCTCCAGGGCGGTCATATGCCATACAGGCCAGATTGGTGGAGTGCTGCAGAGATGATTGTTCTTCTGGAAGATTCTCCTCTCTCCACAGAGAAAAGCTGGAGCTCTGTCAGAGTGACCACCTGGTTCTTGGTCACCTCCCTGACTAAGGCCCTTCTCCACCAATCGCTCAGTTTTGCTGGGCGGCCCACTCTAGGAAGAGACCTGGTGGTTCCAAACTTCTTCCATTTATGGATGATGGTTGCCACTGTGCTCATTTGGACCTTCAATGTTGCAGAAATTTTCCTTCCCCAGATCTGTGCCTCGATACAATCCTGTCTCAGAGGTCTACAGACAATTCCTTGGACTTCATGGCTTGCTTTGTGCTGTGACATGCTTTCCAATCAACTGAATTTACTACAGGTGGATGAAGGCTGCAGAAGGATGATCGCTTTTTATCCAAAGCAACTTACAATCACAATTAAAAAGGCATATTAGGGGTTAGGTGCCTTGCCAAGGGTTCCTTAGTCATGGTATCGAAGGTGGAGAGAGTGCTGTTTATTCACAATCCCCACTTTCAATTCCTGCCGGCGTGGGAATCGAACCAGCAACCTTCAGATTACAAGCCCGACTCCCTCACCACTAGGCCACGACTACCCTAATCATTTGTGCTTCATTCAGTTTTAGAAACCTTGAGTTTTAGAAACTACTCAAGGATGATCAATGGAAACAGGAAGCACTTGAGCTCAATTTTAAATGTTATGGCAAAGGCTGTGGATGCTCAAGTACATGTGATTTATTTATTTATTTAATAAATTTGCAAATATTTCAAACAAACTTCTTTCATGTTGTCATTATGGCGTATTGTTTGTAGAATTCTGAGGAAAATAATACATTTTATCCCTTTTGTAATAAGGCTGTAACATAGAAAATGTGGAACAAGTGAATACTTTCGGGATGCACTGTAGTTTAATCGAATGAATCCAGGTGTTCTCAAGCATATGCAGCTGATGTGCTGCTAATTTAGCAGAATATCCTTGAATAGGGGCCTTTGAATGTCTTTCAAAGACTCAATGCCATGAATCTCACAAGTATTGTCAAATGCAGTAAATTTTTCTTCCTCAGAAATGCACATTGTATCAATCTGGTAACTTTTAAATGGCATCCAGGAGGACAGATTTGAAAACTTTAACTTGAACATAATGTGTAAAAGCCAGCCAATCAGATTAGAGCTGGTGGACGTTGTGATTTATTTTCTTTTTTTTTACTTACAAAACGGTTCGAAGACGTGCCCCTTGAAGCTGAAAATCAAACCCGTTTGGATCTGGACTGCATTAGACGTCATGAGGAGGCTAATCTTATTATTTATTATTATTAAATTTACTAGAGGAAAAAGAAAAAATAGAAATGGTAAAAGAAAGAACGAGAAAGATAAAGCGTGAGTGAGAAACTTCCTCTTTGATGCAGTCAGTATGGAGAGCAGGAGGAGGAGAGCAGTGGGTGTTTTTTTAATGATGTCCGTGTTTGTCAGGATGAATGATCCCCTGTGTTTCTCCTCGCAGTCAGCCGTCTGTTTAAAAATAGGTTTTACTTGGGTGAAGAAAAACTCTTACCGTCCTGAGGCTCCTATCGCTCTGAGGACATTATGCGGCATGAATAATCACAGCCGTTATTAAAGTTTCCGTGGAGTTAAAGAGGTCTGCTTTGACGTTATTTTCTCTAGACCTGCGTGGAAATTGCCGTCACTCATAGACGACTACATTAGACACTCAGAGAATAAAGATATGAAATTCAGACATTATATGCGAGTGTAAGTGTGTATTAATATTACACAGGTTACAAAATTAACAATTGCAGCAAACAAGTGGCAATACATTTTAACTTCAGCGAGCAAATGAAATAGGTTAGCCGCCGATATCACTAGGAATTGCAATGTTTAAGATTTCATGGATTAATTTGGAATTTTTTGTGTAATTTATATACTGTAACTTTTATATTTTCCATTTTTATTTTAAGTCTAAGTTTTTTTTTTTTTTTTTCAGTTTTAAAGGATTAGTTCACTTTAAAATGAAAATTACCCCAAGATTTACTCACCCTCAAGCCATCCTAGTTGTACATAACTTTCTTCTTTCTGATGAGCACAATCTGAGTTATATTAATAATTATCCTGATGCGTCTAAGCTTTATAATGGCAGTGACGGGGACCAACAAGAATGAAGCTGAAGAAAGTGCATCCATCCATAGCAAAACATGGTGGGTTAATAAAGTCCTTCTGATGTGACGCGATGTGTTTGTGTAAGAAAAACAAGTTATAGAGTAAAACGTCTAGCTTCTGCCAGACCCCTTCAACTCACAAAGAAAGTGTGAATCTCTCACAATTCAAAAAGCTTACTTTACATCCTACACATTCCCTATTCAACTTTAGTTAGCTTTCTTTGTGAGTTGAATACGGAAGGTGGTCTGGCGGAAGCTAGATATTTTTCTTTATAGCTTGTTAAATATGGATATTTTCTGACACAAATGCATCGCTTTGCAATCAGAAGGACTTTATTAACCCCCCAGAGCAGTGTGGAGTATGTTTCGCTTTGGATGGATGCACTTTCTTCAGCTTCATACTGGTTGGTCCCCTTCACTGCCATTATAAAGCTTAAATGCATCAGGATAATTATTAATATAACTCCAATTGTGTTCATCAGAAAGAAGAAAGTCAAATGACAAATTTATACCCCTGACCTGTACATACACTTGCGTATCAGTATAAAATATTATTATGTTTTATTTTTCCAAAACAGTAATACAAATAATGCCTTTTTTTTACGTTTGGTGTCCACTAATTTTCATTTGGACCCTGAATGATATTAATTTACTTACTTAGCAGACCATGCAATTAGTTATAATTTACCACCCCTAAATATAATATATTAAGCCAAACTTTGAAGACCCTTTGTGCAAGCTCAAAAAAACTTTTGTCTTTTGTCAGTCAAAAATATATATTGCTGGTCAATTTTCTCAATTCGTCCACCATTAGCAGGTATGACAAAAAGTAATTTTGTAAATTCTCAGAACTGCCATTGGTTTCTTTAGAAAACATAATTATTAATTATAATGTAAGTGCTTTGCAAACACTTTTATCCAAAGTGACTACAATGCACTCAAAGTAAGCATTGATCAGATCACGCATTTTTTGGGAATCAAACCCATGACCTTCTGATGAATGTGAAAAGTGAAAGTCGTGACGTATTGTCAAGTATGGTGACCCATACTTGAAATTGGTGCTCCGCATTTAACCCATCCCAAGTGCACACACACAGCAGTGAGTAGTGAACACACACACACACACACACACACACACACACACACCCGGAGCAGTGGGCAGCTATTGCGACTGCGCCCAGGGAGCAATAGGGGTTAGGTGTCTTGCTCAAGGGCACTTTAGTCATGGTATGAAGGTGGAGAGAGTGCTGTTCATTCACAATCCCCACCTTCAATTCCTGCCGGTGTGGGAATCGAACCGGCAACCTTCACGTCACAAGCCCAACACCCTCACCACTTGGCCACGACTACCCCAACACGGCAGGCTCTGCTGTCTGTGCTACAGGAATGCTCAAAATGAATTAGCTTGGCTTTTAAGACTGTAATTTTCAGATCGGGAAGCCCAGCCGCGGAACACAAACACCTGTTTCCACGCGTCTTCTGCGAAATTCACACTTTGTTTCCACCCACAATTCTGCAAACTTCGCTTTCCACGTCACACTCACACTTTTTCACAGAGACGTCACACTCACCTTGCCTTCATGCTAGTTAATCTAAGTGGTAATTTTAAACTGAATCTGCCTTTGAATTTCACAGCTGGTTGATTTAAGCTGCTGTGAACGCAGAGGTAAAGCTTCAGACTCAACCGATATCTGCTTCAATACAGAGTTCACCGATTTAAAACATATCAGCTCTGTTCAAACTCTAGTGAGTCCATTGGAAAAATCCCACCGCATAAGTGAGGGAAACGCACTACATTAGCAGCGGTTTGTGCAAAATAGCGATCACAAAAACATGATCACACTAAAGCCAACAATATAACACTTCAATAATGCAATAATAGCACAAACAAACAAAACTATGAAATTGTGCAGTTTTAATTAAATGCGTCTATTCTTATTGATCCTGTTCGGTGTTGAATTCAGTGTTATTTTAGTATTATTTATATACTTTTATAGTGTTTATTCATATTTTAAATTAGCTTTTTTTATTTTTATATTAGTTTTGATCATTTTTATTGCATAATTGTCATTTGTATTAGTTTTTTTTTTGTGCGTGTGTGTGTGTGTGTGTGTATATTTATTTACTTTTTTCGGTTTTGATCATTTTAGGACCGATGTTGAAATCAGTGTTATTTTAATATTATTTATATACTAATATAATGTTTATTAATATTTTGAATTAAATTGTTGTCGTTTCAGTTTTCATTTTAATTTTAGTGGTTTTAGTAATTGTATTTTTTTTTTAAATAATTCTATTTAAATATTCATTTTTATTGCAGTTTTAGTTTTTTTTTTTTTTTTTTTTTTTAAGTTAGTTACCAAGGCAGTATTTATTTTTCATCAATAGTTTTTTTTTTTTATTTCAGATTTATTTCAATTACCGAAAATGATTTTTAGTCGTTTGACAAATAACTGTATTTATTATAATTGCCCATGTTCAAAATAGCATTCTAACATACTATTTCTGAAGTATGTAGTATGTAAGCTATTCAAATCATGCCACATTTTTAAATTTGCAAAAGACACTTTGCCAAAGTAGTATTGCACAATGCAATGCGTTTGACCTTCTGTTTTCCTGCAACACTCATCTCCTTCTTGACTCGTTATTTGTTTGTCCTGCCAAAAAGAAACATATTTATTTCCAAAATGCTAACTGGATGTTTCTCGCTGGATTAATTATCATATGAGAACATCCATTATTCTCATGTGCTTCTCAGAGAATCACAATTGTAAAGATACGGAAGCGCATTCAGCAACGCTGCACTGAAATGTTGTGAGACACTGTCGAGTAAAACTGAGATTCCCTTGATTGTCTCGACGTTGGGCCGAGCCAAAGAGCTTAGAGATGCGATTTGCAAGATCAAGATACTTGATAGAGATTAGGGAACCTGAAGAGGCGTTAACAGGAGCCGCTAAAGACTGAAAGTAATGTGCTGATCTGCAGGAGCTCTATGATCTCAGGCAGGTGCTGTTAAAGATGGCTGCCGTCAGACAGAATCAACCCACATTAACATTCAGGCACCAACAGAGATGGGACGACAGACCTGCCTGCTATTTATTTTTATCTGTTCCCATCCCTCGCTCTTCCTCTGCGAGGCTCAATAATTCATGGACTACACACACACACACACACACACACACACTTGTTCCTCTCAGGCCTCTCTGCTCTTTACTCATGTGGTGACGAGAAGAGTTTGTGCGCAATCACAACTACAATCAGAAGCTGTCAAACTGAAGGCCCGGTCCTTCAAGACGGTCTAAACCAGATTAAAATTACCTTGTGCCCCGTCTAAATGTAAAAAAAAGGCGTGTTGGGAATGAGCTTGTTTTCCTTGAGCTTGAGCCTTTCTCTCATTGGTGACAGCTGAGGTGTTTGAATGAAGTGTCATGGCATGAAAGAAATATATATATATATATATATATATAGTCAATGGTGTATAATAATAATAATTGTTAATAATTTTGTGTCATTATTAATGTCATGTAAAATTATATTTAAATGAAAATGATACCATTTCAATATTATAAAATATATATCCAAATAAAAATGTTATTAAAAAAATAATAATAAAATCAGTACCTGTCAGCCGCTATGCTGCATACATAGAAACTAGGGGTGTGACGAGACCCCTATCCCACGAGACGAGACGAGACACGAGATTGGGTTCACGAGACGAGATTTTTATAGTATTTTTAAGAAATCCTCAATAATGAAACGTATATGAAGGGAAAATAGTCTTTTATTCAACTGAAAATCATAAAAGCAAAAATGTTGGTGCGTTTTGAAATCAACTTGTAATGCATGTCATTTTACTTCTATTTTAATGAATTATTTGCAGTAAAACAACATGCAAACACTGCTAAATGTTTTGCCACAAAATCAACCGATTGTTTTCTGCCCTGTATAATTTCACATGAGAAATCTCACTGAACTTCTTTCTACAGATTGAACATAAATTAAACAGTATAAATAAAATAAACATCGAAATAAAAATTCAAATAACACTTTAAGTGTCACTTTAACTGCAGTACAAAGTTGACCATTTCCCAGTCACTATTGATTGTGTGGCTGTAACTGTGATAAAGCTCTGCGCACACCGAGAAGTCCAACCGTCAGCAGTGATAGCGACGCTTCCTGCCTCTTTAGGGGCCGTTCACATATCGCGCCTAAAAAAGCCGCGTCGCTTCCTCCTTCTTTTGCAAGCGTTCGGGAGCTCGGGGCGTTGGGGATGTTTTCATCTCGCCGCGGCACAGGCGCACCAGGAAAAAACGAGCGCGCCGCACCGCATGCGCGTCGCGACTGCATCGCTTACATTTTGCGCAAATGAAAATGCGCGCGATATGTGAACGGCCCCTGAGAGTCTGTACAACCTTGGCCGAGGTGTACGGCATAGTTTTCTTACAATGTTTACATACTGTTTGTGTCTTGTGTGTTATTCTTTCGCCGTTTAATATTTCTACTGGAAAACCAAAATGTTTCCATACGAACGATTTGTAAGTGGCGGGAGCATCTTCAATAATAATTTCACCCTCACACTGATAACACCACGAGACAAATATTCACCTCGACGAGAAATCTCGTGGTACGAGATCTTGTCACACCCCTAATAGAAACCATTATAGAAATAGGGTTGGGAACTAAGTGACTGGTTACACTGTATCTATACAGTACGCATCACAATTAAAATGTCACATTATTGAGTTTAAGATGTGTTACAAATGCCATTTGGAGTTGATTTTAACCAGCAAGACTATCGTGGTCATCTACCTTCTTCAGAGAGTTGTTGAGTTTTGTATTTGTTAAAGGGATAGTTCACCCAAAAGTGAAAATTCTCTCATCTTTTACTCGCCGTCAAGTTGTTCCAAACCTGTATGAAGGTTTGGAAAAACTTGCGGGTGAGTAAATGATTTTTGTTTTTTGGTGAACTATCCCTATAAGTTTTACTGGTAAACAACCTGGTTAAATTCATCTAACAAGTCTGAAGTCTGATTTTTCACAGTGTTTTACCCGTATTTTGAATTACGCTTTGCATTTAGCTGTGTTTTCAGGTTTTCACTCTTTTGAGCAGGCCATTTCTGACATGTTGAAGTTTTTGATCTGTCTCATACATGCAAAAGTGGATTGATCTTTTCCTCTGGGTTCAGTAGGATGTGATTCATGTAACTGATGTGCTTCCAAAGCTTCTTTCACACCAAACACATATGACACTTTGAATAGAACAGGATAGAAACCATGCGGAGCCATTCACAACGGGGACAAACATTTCGCTTTTAACACAGATTCTGTATTTCTTAAACCCTGTGCAATAATTAAAAACACATTAAATGATACAGATACAGTTCGTGGTGTGAAAGGCACGTTATACATGCTTCAACCATGGTCTTGAATTTGCTTTTGTTCAGCTCAATGATTGTTTGCTTGAATAAATGCTTCATTTTGTTTGGTGTGAAAGACCTTGAGAGTGTCAAATTTTCTGATTGATACTAAAGCAATCCGTTTTCTTTGGGTTTTCAGCTGCAGAAAAGGGAGCGTTCATGTCGATATTTTGTCCAGGTATTTTTCCTCTTTATATTTATACCACTTTCATCCTCACATCACCCCCAACCCCGAAGCATTGCTCTTCATTTCCACTTAAGCCATGTTCCTCATGTTTGTGTAAGGTCATGTTGTTGTCAAATGAGGCCTTGACCAATTTTAATGATAATTATTTTAATAATAATAATAATCCACAGGGTCTTAACCCTTTTATCCATGTTTTTGTTTAAGAGCCAGTATAAACTGAACACATATAGGCAGAACAATAAATCTTTTTGACTTTACACATTCAGATCATGCCCGTTGAATTGTTTTCACCATCTAATGAGTCTTGAGTTGTATGCGTTTATTAACAAATATGTAGATATTGTAATATACTATACACATGTTATAGTGCATTTAAAATATGTTAACTTTAAAATAGGCCTATATCGAAAAACACTACAGTTAAAATTGTAATCAAATTAGTACATGTACTTTTTTTCAAAGTGCTACAAAAGATGAAGCAAACATGATTTAAAATGTACTTTAAAGTAAAACTTTTAATTTCACATTATTACTTTTTAAGTGTACTTAAGTGTTAAGAAACAGAGTCATGAAAGTATTCTCTCTTTAAGTACAATTAAGTGGCCTTGTATTTCATTGATACTATATTATTTGCAAGTACAGTTTTTAAAAATGTACTTTAAAGATTTGAAGTGCACATTCTTTTTCACAAGAACAGCATATGCACGAATCAAGCAAAGGTAATAACTTAAGAATCGGCAATTATAGGTCAACAACTAATCTAAATGCCAGGGTAAGATCAACTTTTGTTCACGGCCTCATTATTGCTCATAGTTTTGTGGGTTTTTTTCCATCAATGAGAGCAGCTGTGCTTCCTGTCTTTAAAGCAGTTTCAGCTCTAAGTAACATTTTTAAGTATTGTGTCAGAATTAACATTGATAATGGTTAGAAATGAGCGGCAAATGCGCATGTTAGAATGATTTCTGAAAGATCATGCGATAGACTGCAGTAATGATGCTGAAAATTCAGCTTTGCAACACAGCAATGAATTACATTCAAAAACATATTACAATAGAAAAAGGAAACGAAGGTTTCGGAAAGCACAGCTGGTCTCGGATCAACAGTCGCCTGCAGCTTTTTGCTTGGGCTCTGCTGCTGCCTACACCCCCGTCAGGTCATGTGATTGTCAACTCTCCCAGCATGCACTTGGCTTGATTGTTGAGCAGCTGTCTTGACCCATCAGAGGTCACGGTTTCTGCCTTCAACATATGACATTGATGAAGCCCATACCCTGAATGTGACGTGTGGTGCGAGTGCAGGCGATGTGTTTTTTGTGTGGAGATCATGATGCCCTTCCTCTTTATGACTTAGTAATGCTGCTTTCACATTAGAGCTTATATTTTGAATGCAAATCTGTTTGGTGGACTGTGAATGCAATTAAGGACTGTGGAAGTGATGGCGTAAAATTTAGAGGTGTCCCAAATATAATTCAATGATAACTGGGAAAATGTTATTTTCAAGCATTTTCAAGCCAATAATGTGCAAGTAAGACCTCACCAATCTCATTTGTCAGTGTGTGCAAGACTGACCTGGAAATATACAAATTATAGCAAAGTCAGTATGCTATGGCACTCTATGAGGAGCATTTCAAGATCTAGTCAATGTGTAGAATTTTTGTTTTCTCTTGAATTCAGTTTGTTTTGTAAAGTAAAAAGCAAAAAAGTGACAAAAAAATCTACATTGGTTGTACATATATTGTTTGTTGTCAGCAATAAGAAGAAATGAATCCCTTTTTTTTTTTAGCAAGGACACATTAAATTGATCAAAGTCATTTATGATTTCTATTTCAAATGAATGCAGTTATTTTGAACTTTCTATTCATGAAAGAATCCTGAAAAATGTATCATTTTACGCACAAATAAGCAGCAGAACTGTTTTCAATAATTATAATAATCATAAATGTTCCTTAAATACGCATATTAGAATGAATTCTGAAGGATCGTGTGGAGAAAAGATGCTGAAAATAAAGCTTTGCGTCACAGAAATAAGTGACATTTAAAAAAAATGAAATATATAAGAGACATTTTTCAGAAACATTTTTATAAAATCGTACCAACCCCGAGATTTGAACGGTATGTATCATTTTATAAAAGTAGTATATAACGTCGGTTTTCCAATTGCACAAATGTTGTTTGAACTGTGAAGATCATTTTTTTTTTGTTGTTTTTTTAAAGTAAAATTGATTGTCGGGGAAATTGAACTCAAGTGAAAAGCAAACTGAGAGCGAAAGTGTGAACTCTGCATAATTTTTTTCAGAAAACTCTTATACGTACATTTCAGCAAGACTTTTTTTCTATGCACTATACTTGATGCTAAGTATTTAATGAGTGTAAATCAATGGGTTTGCTTTCACTGCTCCGTAGAAGAGAAAGTACAGTCATTCTGGGCAAGAAGACCAGTGTATTTCCACTGAGAGCTGAGAAGTGCAGAGATTTATTTTTTTCTTTATTATATTTGTTTCGTGCACCAGCGCAGTGTTTGACTTATTAATAACAGTGATGGATCGATAACCGACCTGATCCGAAGTTAAGAATAGATTTCTTGAGCTGTGTTCAGAAACCCAAGCCCTTCACTGAGCTCCGTGTACATTACGGGTACAGAGTGTGTTTTTCTGAGGGGAAATGGGTTTGATGTTTAAAGTGTTGATGCCCTTTCACGATCAATAAATGGCCCACAACAAACTGAGCCGCATCAGATGTTGTTCTGATGGAAAGAGATGTTTATACATCTGGAAAGCTCTCGCAAGCACTGCGGCCGGTCAAGATGAAAAATATATTAAAGTTATATATTTCTCAGTCTATATGCTCAGAAACAGCAGCCTTCTTTTTCAATGTCAAAATATGGAAAGTGTAGTTCTGAACAGATTTCTCCGTTTTTTCTTACCATTATTTAGCTTTAACGTGACATTGTTGGCCTTGTGATAAATTATTTATGCTTTGGATGAAAACGTCTGCTAAATATAATTATAAACTTTTATATGTACATACCAACTATTTTCCGATGCACTTAAATAGCTCCTCAAGTGGGAATTCTCATCATGTAGAAATTATATGGAGACCAGTTCTTCAAAAGGATGCAGAAGTACCTTAAAAACACAATATAAAAAGTATTTCATATAAAGTGTGCAATATATATTTAAAGTAGGCCTTCGATTTAACACAATAATTATGGAAAACTTGAACATTAAAATAATTTAACGCGCCCGCCAAACCCAGACTTACATAGGTCATCTTACGTTTGATTGGTGACAATTGATTGGTGCAAGGCAACAATTCACTGCGTGATGGAGCCTATAGAATGCAGTTATATGCCCCTAAAAGTCAAGATGTAGGGCAAAAATGCCCCTGTATGAGTTTTTGTCTCATATTTGTATGATATGATACAGTATAGCAATATCTCCGAGGAACACACAGCGGTGCTTTGTTTCTGAATGAATCTGCATTTTGAGTGAATCAATAGGGTGAACCAATGATTCAATGACTCATTCATAAAGAGAGGCATTTACTTCATTCCTGAATTTGTTTATTTGCTCACCCTCATGTCATTTGAAACTTGTATGAAACCTTTCTTTCATTGGTGAAACGTGATATAAAGTCACAATTGCGAATTATAAAATCAGAATTGTGAGATATAAACTCCCAGTTACGTGTTATAATGTCCAGTTCTGAGGGACAAAAGACAAAAGACAAATAATTCTGACTTTATAACTCACAATTACATTTTATAAAGTCAGAATTGTGAGATATAATTCCTCAGCCAAATTTGATGTGCGATTCATTTGTGATTCATTTGATGAATTCATCGGCTCATCATGTAATTAATTCGATTTTTTAAAAAGTTTTACATTCGACTTTGTTCAAGATGATTTGTTCGCAGCAGTTCAATCTGAATTATTATGTACTCAAGTATTGTAAAATACAATTGTATTTTTTGTTACTGAAAAAATGAATAGAAGCAATATAAACATTAAAAAAACTGATAAAAACACAACAAAAATGATTAAAACTTTAACTAAAATTAAAATGAAAACAGAAAAAAACTCATTCAAAATATTTATAAAGAATATAATGATGGTAAAATTTTTGCAGATTGACCTACATAAATGTAGGACACTATGAGAAGTCATTGTATGGGGAAAAAAGCTGCATACAATATCTTCAAAATATCCATTTAAGAAACTTTTTTCATATAGGGATTTTTATGTGAGCATTTCTTCATGACTTTTTTCTTTCTCTTTGTTATTTGAATTGCCATCGTGAATATGTGCTAAATAAAGAAACTGGCCTATAACCTGTGTCAGTGCAGATGGTTTCCTACTCTGCTGCCGATAATAAAGTCTTTCCTTACCTTGAGGGAAAGAGAGAATGTCTGTGTTAGACTGTGCTGAAAAAACATCATCAAAAATACATCATAACACAGCTCTTATCTTTCAGACGCGTAACCATCAGTGCATTGAGATCAGAGAGGGATTTAACCATCATGTGAACATGAAGTGTCTGCAGGCACTCATGTTAGCTTGACATTGATGGACTGAAGCCTGACCAGCCTGTTGGCCACCTTTGTTGCATTGGTCAGATATCATGAAGAGACATCTGACCAACTGCACATGCACTATATGATTAAACCTCTCATCCTTGTGAAATGAATCAAAACGTTCAATACATGTAAGCATCTATTCACATGGGTGGTTACATATGCATGCAAAAGATTGTTTCTGTCACGACAACTCTTGGAGTGTTGGCGTGGTAATGGGTATGACAATGTTGATGTGTTTGGTCTTGGAGGAATAGATCTGCTACACTTCTGTTGCTGCTACTATTGAGCAAATGTGGGACTTGCTACTGCCAATAAGTACACGACATGCTTCTGTGAGAAAGAAAGACATTCTGTACAATATAGCATACATGAATTACCGGTAGCAGATCTATACAGGTGGAGCTGGGGAAGGTGGAGGGTTTCTGAAAACACGGAGCAACTGCTACAGCAAATGCTGACCGAGTATTTGAAGGTTGAGCAGCGAACTCATTGGCTACTGATGCTGCAGGAAATTAGCTGTGCCCTATGGAGAATTATGTGATTACAAACAAATTGAGTTAAGGACTTTTTATTTATTTGAACAACTGTTTTAAATGAATACAATATAGGATTCAGTAATTAAATACATTTAAGTCATTTGGCATCTGTAGTTTAAATAAAATTAATTTAATGCACATACAAATTCCAACCCATTTGCATTTGGGCTTAAATAAAGGTGCTGTTTTTTACATTGTGTGTTAAATTTGACGATTAATAACTACATATTAGAAATGTATGTTGCTTAATTGCCAATAGTTTGAAGGAAATAGTTCATTGTAACCATTTGTACGAGCCTTCTACTTTGACAGTAGGCGGGACTAATGCACAAGCTGTAATTCTATTGGCTTGTGCTCGCCTTTCACTGTTCACGTTTCTATTTCAGCAGCTTGCCGTGTTAAATTGTGCATGAAAAGAAAGTTATGATAGACTTTTTTCCCTCTATTTTGAGTGAAGGAATGAGAAAAAAATAGGGCGGGACTTGATTTCGTCCTCAGGAGTTGATTGGATCGTAGGCATTGTTAGCTAAATGGAGTTTGCCTTCAGATGCGTATGGTATTTAGTCCCACTGAGACAATCGTCTTGAAGAGAACAGATTTGAAGGAGAAGGGGTGATTAGTGTTTTGATTAAAGATTACAAGGGCATATGAAAAAAAAATATGTGCACAGATAAATCATTCAATCTCAAGATTCCCACAATTACGCAAATCTATGCTAAGTTAAAACAAGAAAATATCTATTCACTTTTTATTAAGCTGATTTTTTTTAAGCATAAACTTGAGAAGCAATATTACTTGTCTTGATTCAAGAATGTTTAGGTGTTTTCTAAAACAGAAAGTCATTTTTGCACTGTATTGGAAATTCCAACTTAACCTGCTGCTGCGGTTTGGCACACGGTTGTCATTTAATGGACTTTAATGGAGAATCAGTGTTTAACAGCATGTGATGTTTTAAAGATGAACGTGACCTTACTTAAGTCCAATGTGATGCTGTAAGAGAGACAGACACACTGTTTTATAGGCTGCTAAGATCAGTCTTGTCTGTCTGCCAGGATCATTTGCAAATGCATACGGACACACTCTGCAGAAACTAAAGGAGTTTATTTCCTGAGGCCTTTAAAATGGGCACAATGGGTCTGTCTAGTGTCTATATGCACAGTATCAAAGCTGCATAACATAGACGACATGTATTAAAAACACTATTGGAATTTTATTGTAAAAGAAAACACACACACACATTTATTCACTTTTTCCCCTCAGTACGTCTTTCAAAAAGTACATTGTGAGTCTGGCTGGTGTCTATATGCACAGTATCAAAGCTGCATAACATAGACAACATGTATTAAAAACACTATTGGAATTTTATTGTAAAAGAAAACACACACACATTTATTTACTTTTTCCCCTCCGTACGTCTTTCAAAAAGTGCATTGTGAGTCTGGCTGGTGTCTATATGCACATGAAAAGCAGCATGCAATATGTGTTTTAAAATTAGAACTTGTATTAAAAACACCATATGAGTTTTCTTCCTTTAATAACGATCAGAGTGATCAGTCTCACACACACAGTTGTAATGCAGTCTGGAAGTCATTTGTATGTATGAGAAGGACCACCAGTCTAGCAAAAGCAGACAAACACACACACACACACACTTCAGGAGTTGTCGGAGTTCGCAGAGTTTCTTCTGCTCTGCTGCTGTGAGAGAATGTCTGACCTCAGAAACACATGTGCTGGGTGAACCTGTCAAGAAAACTGTCAAGAAATGTCAAAATGAGCAATCTTATATCCAGCTTATTTTTAGGACCATTAAGATTGCTTGAATTGTTCCATGGCACTTAAGCACATTTCGCCTCCAAATTCTGTAAAGGCATTGTAAAACAAAAATTGTCTACAGTTTTTGTTTTCACTATGTTAATCTGCTTGAGGTGTTTTTAGGTTCGTTTTATTATGTTTGGCAGCTCATAGAAAAGACATTTCTATTCAAAGCATCTCTTGTGTCGTGTTGGATCAAGTTCTCGGTTTTACAGTTGTTTCTAATGTTCTGCTAATACATTTACCTCCCAGAATCCTTTAAACGGCTCATCTGCATCACAAATGTATCTCTCGCACTCACTCGTCTCAGTCCGTATGTATGCATCTCGTTAGCGTAGAACATTTGAAATTGAGTCGTTTAAATTAATTGTGAGCCTGCAATCAGCACCAAATGTTTGCTGTATGAATATTTATTGTGTTGCGCACAATGTGATTCATGATGATTCATAAATTGGAATTAGAAAGCGTTTGCCGCTTTGTGTCTTGGCCCGATTACGTTCCCCTTGATCTCAGACAGCCTGACCTGGGATCAGTGAGTAATCTGCTTGTGTTCTCGCCGGGGTTTGTGGATGATCTGGGGTCAGGTGGTAAGCTGCTCACATTGGCTGGTCGAACCTGTGTAAGCTATGAGACGGAGCGGTTCAGTTCGGCCCAAACTCATAGCCTGAGTCGCTTCAGCGCTACGACGGATTACAGAGATCAGCACTGGTGCATTGAGAGGAAATTTTGGACTTTATACCCGGAGAGCAACAGTAGATTAGTGCGGTAATGGCAAAGATGCATGTACGGCTCAAGGTTCTCCATGCCACCAAAACAAATGAGTCTGCGGGATTAGTTCAACCAAAAATGAGCATTTTGTCATAAAAAAAGTCTGAACATCCTTATTTAATTGTGTGTATTTAGGACACAAAAAAATGCTAACAAATTGGCAGATTTTTCCCTAAAATCTATAAAAATTCCATTTCTGTCGTAAGGTCATTATTGTGAACTATAACTATTAAAACATTTTTTGGACGGCTGCAACCAATGATTATTTCAACAATCGATTAATCTGTTGATTATTTTTCATATCAATCGGATGAAAATTTTCATTTTAGTTCAAGTTAAATTACTACCTGGAAATAAAAATACAAATAAATAAAAACTAAAATGTAAATAAATGAAACCTAAATTGTAATATTTCAAAAAAAAAAAAAATGACAAAAGCACATAACAAAATGACTAAATTATAAAAATAATAGTACATAAATAACACTGACCATACATTCTAAAAAAAAAAATATATATATATATATATAGTGGGTTGAAAATAGACTAACCCAGTGATTGGGTTATTTTAACCCATTGGTTGGGTTAAATGTTTCCCCAAGGTGAACATTTAGCAATTTAATAAATATGTATTGTTTAATTTTGATTCATTAAACTTATTAATAAATGTTCATTTTTTTAATTAATTAAGAAATATTAATTTCCAATATACTTTGGCTTGATTTTAACCAATTCCTATAGTCATTTTATATTTTATTATATTTTCAGTTATAAAACAACCCAGCAGGTTGGGCAAACATTTAACCCAACTGCTAATGAGACCACCAGTACATTCTGGATTCCCAATCCATTGACGGATTCCCCGCTCCATATATAAGCGCTTTGAGTAACCCAGGAAAACCATTATAATTAATGGTACCAAACCAAAGACCAATATTCATGGTGTTGTCAAAAGTCGATGTGGGTTTGAATTGGTACCGACTGATTGGTTCTCGCAATTTTTTATTTCTTTTTGCCACCTTTGAAAGATTTGAGAGCTGCAGTATAGAACAAAGATTGTGATTAATGCATTAAATGTAAGCATAAACATTCTTCAAAACATCTTTTGTGTGAGGGAGGAAAGAAGATTCAGGTTCGGAGTGAGAAAGTGACAATTGTCATGTTTGGGTGACATATTCTTTCAGCATCTGCACTGTGTTGATTCTCTGAAGTGTGACATTGATGTCTTGATTACATAAACACCCATATGCACACTCAGTTCCCGTACAAAAGCCTCGATTCACCTTCTGCTCTGCCTGTAAGTTTATCTTCTCTGCTTCAGAATATTCTCTTTCATACTCCATTGATCAAAAGCCCACAGAGCCGGAGGGTTCACGTGGTCCTTGTGCGGTATACCGCATTATACCGGACCTCTCCTCCCATAAAGAGCTGTGTCTTATCTGCTCACTCGAGCGTACGAGCGTATTGAAAATGAAGCATCTTGAAAAATTCCACAGACGTCGACTTTTAGCCATGGCCTTGGAGCTTCTTTGAAGTGAGCGCAAATCAGCATCTCTTGAAAGTTCGTCGTAAAAGATGCGAGTGAGGGCTGCCGGTTCCCTGAACCTCAGCTTCTGTTTCATCTTCTCTATCCTTCCCCTTCAATGGATTTCAGCAAAACTGAAGTTTCCCATCCGTTATTATATCATTCGTTGCACATGTTTAGGCTCTGCCTAATTAGGATTCCGGTTGCATTTTTCGCCTGTAGCATTTTAAATGTTTAATTGGCGGTAGTGGTGTTGAGCCGAGTGATGAGGTTTTGATGATGGAGGTTAAACATTATTAAAAGCCTGAACGATCGGCCACAGCTGTAGCGCAGTCCTCTTTTCTCAATTTGTAGCTTATAGCGTGGAGCTGTTTCTCTGTAGAGCGTCCACTTCTTGCGAAACTCACAGACAGCAGTTGCTGAAGTGTCGGATTGGTTACTGATTTCAACAACTTGATATCCGGCGTTGCAGAAAGCCAGAGCCAGGTGTTAAATGACTGTGTGTGTGTGTGTGTGTGTGTGTGTTTTGTGCCATCTGTCATGTTATTACCAGTGTTTTGGACTTGGAGCCATGGGAGTGAAGGTTTACATCTTTTGATCTATGGATTTTTCAAGTCATTACCTAACTGTGCATATGCTCAATATGATTTTTTGTATGAAATTGGCATACGAATGATGGTTCAGCTATAGATTTCATACTAAATTTTATTCTAAATTTATGGGGAAAAAATGTAGGAACTACTGAAACCAGGCATACACAAAATCACATAGTCTGGGTGGTGATATAAATGTGTTAATATGAAATTTTATATATATGGATATTTCATCTTTCCACTATATACAGGAAAAGAGTTAGAAAAGCTGCATTGCAGCTCAAGCTATTACAGACCAGATTGCAACTGGTCTGTAATCTGTGTATCTGTAAAAGTTTGTGTGGAAAGCCCTTATATGAAGATGTTTGGGTTGCTCATTTTGTATACTTCAAATTCATTAACATTACAGCAAAGGGTTAGTTCACCCCAAAATTTAAAATCTGTCGTTAATTACTCACCCGTTTGTCGTTCCAAACCCATAAGATCTTCGGAACACAAATGAAGATATTTTTGATGAAATCCAATGGCGCATTGAGGCCTCTAATGCTACCAAGGTAATTAACACATTCAAACGCCCAGAAAGATACTAAAACATATTTAAAACAGTTCATATTTTTTGCAACGACTTTTCAACAATTTCTAGTGATGGCTGATTTCAATCTTTACGAATCTTTTTGTTTCAAATCAGTGATTCGGATCACGTATCAAACTGCCGAAATCACGTGAACTATTGAAATTTACGAAACACTTGTGACGTAACAAAACCTTGTTTACTGAAATCACGTGACTTTAGCGTTCCAAACCACTGATTCGAACCAAAAGCTTCGAAGCAGTGTTTTGAAATCGCCCATCACTAGATATTGTTGAAAAGTCGTTATTTAGTTTTTTTGGCCAACAAAAAGTATTCTCGTAACTTTATAACATTAAGGTTGAACCACTGCACTCACATGAACTGTTTTAAATATGTTTTAGTTCCTCTCTGCGCCTCTGAAAGTGTTCATTATCTTGCTGGCAATGGACTCAGTGAGCCATCGGATTTCATCAAAAAGATCTTCATTTGTGTGCCGAAGATGAACAAATGTCTTACGGGTGTAGAGCGACATGCGGCGGAGTAATAATTCACAGAGTTTTCCTTTTTGAGTGACCTAACCCTTTAACAACAAATTCATGTGTGAATTAGGTGGAGATTTTTCATGACAAGTGCTTATAATCCATGCAGTTATTAGCGAATGAAACCAATTTAAACGACACCAAATGGTTTTCCAAAAACCAAGAACATTTACTACATAATACCTAGAGAAAGTTATCTGTTAACATTCTGATTCATTCCACTAAGCAGGACCAATCATTACCAAAGTTTTTGTGATCTTACTGTACAGTTATTTGAAGTTACATTTACCTCATATGTGAGATGACAAAAATCATATTTGTTGTGTCCCAATACCGTTGGTTTTATAAGTTATTTAGTCATTCAACATCAAAGTTGATGATTTGGACATCAAAAGCTCCTCGCCAGATGTCTAATAGCACCTCCCCTGACGTTTTATATCCCCTCCCCCTTTGGTACGTAATTAAAGCTGTGACAGTTGAGTGCATGAAATGTCCAACATTCAGTTCATTTTTTCTGTTAATTGAGTGCATATTTAAAGGCCAATTCCCACTGCACCAATAGATGGCAACAGACACTTAGTCGGATTTTGTTGGATCAATGTGCTCCCCTTCTTGGCATAGGTCGGCTCTCTTTTTCGCCAATTGAACATGATGAATCACCGCTTGTCCAGTCTTTGAATGTCTGAGAAGTGATGCACTGTAACCTGGTGACTGTCAGTGTCTGACAGTGCAGAGTTAATTTTACTGCTGGCCAAAATAGAACTGGCCCCCTGACTAAGCCTGGTTTCTCCCAAGTTTTTTTTCCTCCATTTTCTTGGAGTTTTGGTTCCAAGCCTTTGGCTTGCTTAAGTTGGGGACACTTGCTTGATATTCAGCAGTGTTTTTGATATGCCTGCATTGGATGCTGTTGTATGCGAACTGAGGTGAGCGGGACGATTAAATCACTGTTTTCTCCAGTGCTGATATACATAAATTAACTAGACTAATAACTATTGATCTTTGCAACGGAATGAATCAATAATATATAGAATAATTTGGACAATGACACCATTTTCTTTGGGAGCTGCTATGCAGCCAAAAATTATTTGCCAATTATTAATGTAAAGCTGCTTTGCCACAATTTGCATTGTAAAAAGCGCTATATAATTAAAGGTGACTTGACTTAATTGCACTATTTCTCTTTGGAATTTTCAGTGTGAACACTATTCACACTATTTAAACTATTTTCAATTGAGGCAGCTGGCCAAAATAAAGCCATTTCTGAGACAGTAATCCACACCTTTGTTACCACTCAGGTAGATTACTGGTATCAGGTAATGCACTGTATGTGGGGGTAAGTGGGTCTTCTATTGCTCGTCCGCAGATGGTACAAAACGCTGCAGCACGCCTTTTAACTGGAACATGCAAATACGAGCACATTTCCCCCGTTTCATTGGCTGCCTGTACATTTTAGGATCCGTTTTAAAATTATTTTGTTTGTTTTCAAATCCCTAAAATGGTCTTGCCCCACCCTATATTTCTGAGCTGTTACAACCTTATACACCTACCCGTTCTCTCAGGTCAGCTGATCAACTGCTCATGAATGTGCCCAAAACAAGGCGTAAGCTCAGAGGGGATCGTGCCTTTGCTGTGCAAGCTCCTAAACTTGGAGTGATCTGCCTCCCTATTAGACAGGCCTCCTCATTGTCTTCTTTTAAATCGCTTCTTAAAACCCACCTTTTCTCTTTGGCATTTGAAACCTGTACTTGACGTTTTATCTATTTAATTGATTGTGTCCGTGGTATTGCTGTTTTTTCTTATGTTCTATGTCTTTTTTTTAAATTTGTATTTTTTTGTATTTTAGGTTTTGTTTATATATATTCTTCTGTACAGTACTTTGGTCCACTTCGGTGGTTTTAAAGTGCTTTATAATAAAGTTTGATTGATTGATATTCATAAAACAAGAACAAAAAGAGGCATTGAATAGTGCACAGATTGGGAAGCCTAATGTGTTTTTGTGTAAAGAAAGCACTCAAATCTGGTCCTGACAAACCTCATGTTGAATAGCCAGCAAAAGAGCTTTCTAAATGTTAATTTTGTCAGTAGTTTTTAAGATGTTAACAGGTTTATCAATGTGCTGGCAGCATCTGACTGCTAACATTGTTTTTCTACTGCAGGCGATGGTGGAAACGGTCAACAACCTTCTTCAGCCGCAGGCACGGACGGCGTGGATGGACCTCTCGACCGGTGAACAGCTCCGGGCCGCCACCATGTTGCTGGACACTGTAGAGCAGGGTGCTTTTGTTCTGGCTGACAACCTGCTCAAAACTGACGTTGTGCAAGAAAACACAGAAAACATCCGTGAGTCATTTACGTTGATGCATTTGGCACATGAGTCTACTTACAGCGCATTCAGGCTTTACATTCACTGGGAATCCATCCTAATGTCACACTTTACTGTTTGAGCTACAGGAATGTACGTCAGCAATATCATAATCGTGCATAATACGACAGACTTATCTTATTATTCTGTTGGAGCGAGTATGTTTTGTGGTCCGTGGGTGGCTCTTTCCTAGAGACATGCTAATTGTCAACCTCAGTAGGTCTAACTAAAGATTATAAGTGCTCTTTTATATATATATATGTGTCTCATAAATTATTGAAAAAAAAATGTGGTTGTATATATATATATATATATACCCCCTTTCACTTTCAGAACTGCCTTAATTCTACGTGGCATTGATTCAACAAGGTGCTGAAAGCATTCTTTAGGAATGTTGGCCCATATTGATAGGATAGCATCTTGCAGTTGATGGAGATTTGTGGGATGCACATCCAGGGCACGAAGCTCCCGTTCCACCACATCCCAAAGATGCTCTATTGGGTTGAGATCTGGTGACTTTGGGGGCCATTTTAGGACAGTGAACTCATTGTCATGTTCAAGAAATGATTCGAGCTTTGTGACATGGTGCATTATCCTGCTGGAAGTAGCCATCAGAGGATGGGTACATGGTGGTCATGAAGGGATGGACATGGTCAGAAACAATGCTCAGGTAGGCCGTGGCATTTAAACGATGCCCAATTGGCGCTAAGGGGCCTAAAGTGTGCCAAGAAAACAATCCCCACACCATTACACCACCACCACCAGCCTGCACAGTGGTAACAAGGCATGATGGATCCATGTTCTCATTCTGTTTACGCCAAACTCTGACTCTACCATCTGAATGTCTCAACAGAAATCGAGACTCATCAGACCAGGCAACAGTTTTCCAGTCTTCAACTGTCCAATTTTGGTGAACTTGTGCAAATTGAAGCCTTTTTTTCCTATTTGTAGTGGAGATGAGTGGTACCCGGTGGGGTCTTCTGCTGTTGTAGCCCATCCGCCTCAAGGTTGTGTGTGTTGTGGCTTCACAAATGCTTTGCTGCATATCTCGGTTGTAACGAGTGGTTATTTCAGTCAAAGTTGCTCTTCTATCAGCTTGAATCAGTCGGCCCATTTTCCTCTGACCTCTAGCATCAACAAGGCATTTTCGCCCACAGGACTGCCGCATACTGGATGTTTTTCCCTTTTCACACCATTCTTTGTAAAGCCTAGAAATGGTTGTGCGTGAAAATCCCAGTAACTGAGCAGATTGTGAAAATACTCAGACCGGCCCGTCTGGCACCAACAACCATGCCACGCTCAAAATGGCTTAAATCATCTTTCTTTCCCATTCTGACATTCAGTTTAGAGTTCAGGAGATTGTCTTGACCAGGACCACACCCCAAAATGCATTGAAGCAACTGCCTTGTGATTGGTTGATTAGATAATTGCATTAATGAGAAATTGAACAGGTGTTCCTAATAATCCTTTAGGTGAGTGTATATATAATATAGCTTGACCATTTTGTCATTTTTGTCAACCCTGTCACAGGTTGAGCTTTGAATGCAGTCACCACTACAGTTTTTGTAAAAATGTGAGAAAATGAATTTAGATTGTCTTTCTGTCACTTCCAGGGTGTTGCAACAACAACAACAACAACAACAAAAGGATTTGTACCTCTAATGCCTTAAAAAAAAAAAAAAAAAAGTAATGTGACACCAAAGAGGGCCTTATCCATGGAACGTGTCAGAGCATCTGTTTTTGATTGTGATCGAGGTTGCCAGTGCCAGAAATCAGTCCAGCCCAGCTATCAGCTGTGTCCATGGACCCCATCAGCCCTGATACACACTGATAAACCTGCTTTTCTCAGAGATAACCTCATACCACTGCACCAATGCACCATTAGCAGATGGATTTGACTACTTTATGTTTGTAAATCGTTTTATTTTCTTTACTGGAAGGCATAATTAAGCATTTTTAAACGAAAGGCTGAGTGAGCATATGCCACGAGCGATAATTTAGGGTCGTTTACGATGCGTTTCTCAGCCCAGGGAGGAATCGGACGAGACGTTTTGAGGACGCCCACGTTTTTCTGTGCCGCTTGCATCTGTTTGTGAATATCACAGTGTGAATGTCAGCATTCCCCAGATCGTGCTGTTGTGTGCGTGCGTATATTCCTCTGGGATAAAAGCGGATGTGTATCCCGTTCCTAAAGAAGGGGATTTAAAGCAATCTGGCTGCCATGGAAACTCCAGAATTTAGGTCTGCCACCTCTCTGTGGAGATGGTCGCATTTTGGGAATTAATAAAACAGAATTTATCGTGTCTGGCATGCGATTTATCCTGATATTAAGGGATCCGGAGCTTGGCTCTGCGGGGGGAGAGAGTCTCTCCTGACAAACTTTTTACGAGGGTTATTTTATATCCTTCGTGCTGCACGGCGATTAATCTGCTGGCTGTGACACCTTTAACAGACCTTCAGGCCCTGTTTGATGGGGTTAGTTTGCGGCGTTATAAGGTTTGTTTGGCCCACGGGGCAGCTGGGTCCGTCACTGGCTCCGCAGAGCTGAAAAACAGCCTTCAGTTAAAGGAATAGATCACCCGAAATTGATAATTCAGTCTTTTATGCACTCGCATGTCACTTCAGACACATATTATGTTGTTTCTTTGGTGGAACACACAAGGAGATGCTTTTCCATATTGATAAAAAGAAAACTGGTGTAGAATCAGTTTTGACTCAGAAATTGGAATTATCACAATTAATTACAAAGAAACAGCAAGTAACACATTGAAATTGAAAGCAGAAATACTGAAAAAATATTCTAATAATCTTTGTTGTATTTAGAATTTTAGTCAAGCTCCAAAAAGCAGTCTTATATGCGCCGATGTGTCGTCCATGCGAGTTTTGCGCTCTATTCCAAGCCTTTTGAAGACACTCAGTAGTATGTCGTGTGAGTAATATACTGAAATGTAATATTTAATCACCTGAGACATGCAAAAACCAATGAAGTTTGACGTTGAAGGGTTAGTTCACCCAAAAATGAAAATTCTGTCATTTCGTTCGTTCGTTCATTTTCTGTCCCTACATTGACAGCCTACGCAACTACCATTTTCAAGCCACTGAAAGGTAGTAAAGAACCCAGGCTCGTTGGAAACAAGTGCTTTCGCTTAACTCCAAAAAACACACAATTGATTGCAGTTTCCAAATGAAATGAACACTGGTGGCACCTTGTATCACTTTTCACACAAATTATGATTAAAAGTCAAGTCACCTTTATTTATATAGCACTCTTTACCATGCAAATTGTGGCAAAGCAGCTTTGAATTAATAATTGGCAAATACATTTTGGCTGCACAGCAGCTCCCAAAGAAAATGGTGTCATTGTCCAGCGTATTCTATATATTATTGATTCATTCCGTTGCAAAGATCAATAGTTATTAGTCTAGTTAATTTACGTATATCAGCACTGGAGAAAACAGTGACGTAATCGTCCGGCTCGAGTCAGTTCGCATGTGAATATTATTGATAAATAATGATTTATTTTGGAGTGATTCCTTGTTCAATACTATGTTATGACCTCGAAACACTTTGACCGTAGAGCATGATTAGTAAACCAGTCCATTTTGTCCACATGTTTGGCTTTTTATTGATTTCTATTTTTTTGCTATTTATATTTCTCACACATCACATGAGGATGAGAACGATGACAGCATTTTCAGTTTTGAGGGAACTATCCCTTTAAGACGACACAGAGTGCCAACGTCGCACCATGTGGAGAACCGGGAGAAGATTAGCGGCGTTGCCATCTGATGATAGTGTTGATGACACAGTTGTTCGGGGAAATAAAAGCCTGTTTGTGTGTGAGAATGGATGCTCATCTTTTGCCAACTTACCCTGAAGTGGTTGTTATCCTCCTCTTTCGGTTTAATATAATGCGCTTTAAAAAACAGTGTGCCATTGTATTTAGATTTTCTTTTTTGATGGAGAGGGTGTTTGTTTGTTGGAGTGTCTGTCCTCACACTCATAATCTGGTGAGCAGATTTTGGGTGATTAACATGTTATTTAAACCAGCTTTTGATTTCTCTTGAGGCACAACAGCGTCTCAGCCCCCTGTTTGCTGTCTTAAGCTTTTCACAGCGACGGTTTTTGAAGAATGAAAAAAGTATTTCCGCCATGCAATAGTCATCTCTTTCTGCTCACAGCTCTTTATCGCTCTCTTTTGTCCTGTTGGCGGCAAATACCTGCAGCGGCGGTAAGCGTGCCCGCACCACCCCTCCACCAAATCCACGTCTCCGTTGGGATTTTAAATGTTAATTTTGGTGCGATAAGTGTTTGTGTAAATGCTCTGGGATTTTGTGGCCGACTTCTTTTCATGTTCTGTGAAAGGATCTTTATGAATGCCCAAAAATGCAGCTGGAAAATCAGGCCTGGTGGAGATGCAGTGAGTCAGTATATTCATACTTTGATTAGAGAGCTGTGCTGAATCAGAGTTGAAATCTCAAACAGCATATGATGCTTTGATTTGTGCAAACAACACAGCAAGAGTTCCATTCTCCATTTGAACTTTTTTTATTAAACTGCAGACTCTACGCAAGTTTGTGACGCAAGTGCTTCTACGCAAGCTGGATGTCATGCATCCTTAGTGTTTTGAACATAACACTGCGTTGTATAAAAGTGAGTTGATACTGGTAAATTGTATTACAGTGTTAGTTCAGCCAAAAATTGAAATTATCCCATGATTTACTCACCCTCAAGCCATCCTAGGTGTATATGACTATATTCTTTCAGATGAACACAGTTATATTTAAACATATCTAGGCTTTTCCGAGCTTTATAATGGTAGTGAATGGGGGGGGGGGGTGATTTTGAAGCTCAAATATGCATATATGCATCTTAAAAATAATCTATGTAGCTCCATAGGGTTAATAAAGGCCTTCTGAAGCAAAGCGATGGGTTTTTGTAATAACAATATCCATATTTAAAACTAAAGTAACCAGCTTCCGGCAGACGGCCGTACGCATACTGCGCAAGTCGACTTGCACCATAAGAGTAAGAACTCATTCGATGTATGACGCAGGATGTAGGCGTATCGTTCGTACCGATTTTGCTACGATTTGCTTGACGTTTGTAAACAACAATGGGCGTCAGGACGCAAGATTTGATCGTTTCAGCTCGTGTAAACCGATGCCGTGTTTGCGATGCTTCACGACTGAAAGACTATCATGTTTAACTTTTTTTTCTCCATCGTCCACGACAAGTTCCGTCATACGTGTGACACATGCCGAAACGAAAGAGAGACAGTGGCATTGTTCCTGCTAGGAGGAATTTACAATGGAGGAAATGTTCGTGGAGCTATAGCAACAATACTCGTTCATGTTTCCTCGAGGGACTAAAAGTTGCCGCAAAATGTTACCTCAGTTCTCTTTTGGAGGAAATCCAGATATGTGTCCACTTTGGGCTGCTAGCCATTATTTTTTTACGCTCACGGCACCTTCTGCCAGTCGATAGTCCCGCCTTCGCGATGCATGGTCGGGTAACAACGTGACATATTTCTTGTCCACAACACGGCAAGATTTTAGGAGTCAAAATTGTGTAATCTGACACAGTGACTATCATGTAAAATATCATGTAGTCTGAACATGGCATTAGACGCCTCTAGTGGTTCAAACAAACAGGGCTGTGTAAGAACCTTAAGCTCCTTTCCTTTTTATATCAGACATTTCTCTTTAAAAACTCTCGTTAGATTTCTAATTCTTCTGCGCTTGCGTACGGCCATCTGCCAGAAGCTAGTTATTATAGTTAATAAAGCTTTAAATTCTTACAAAACCCCAGTTTTGCTTCAGGAGGCCTTTATTAACCCTGTGGAGACATGTGGATTATTTTTGCGATGGATGCATTTTGGGGGCTTCAAAATCACGGCCTCCATTCACTACCATTATAAAGCTTAGAAGAGCCAGTATATTTTTAAATATATCTCCGATTGAGTTCGTCTGAAAGAAGATACACCTAGGATGGCTATGTGGGATAATTTTCATTTTTGGGTGAACTATCCCTTTAAGCCAGGTGATAATTAATAGTGATCGTTCACGTCTAGCTAAATCGGTTCTTCAAAGGCATTTGCAGATTTGATTACTGTGCATTCTTTTGTTTAGAGGAAAAGGTGGATGTATTGATACTCAAAATTACAGCGCAGCAATAGACCTTATATACAGCACACTGAAGGCTGTGAGGGATAGACCTACGTTGTTTTTAGTGCTATCTGCTGCATAACGCTCCTAGATTACTTGTAATGATGTCTGGAGTTTTTTTGTCTCCTGAAATTTCTTCGAAAGGTATTTTTGCACTGTTTGGTCACCAGAACAATCCAAAAACATGTTAAATAACAGGACAATGCACTGAAGAGATCCATGTCCATCTCTCACAGCCTCACTTTCATTTACAGATGGCGCTACTGTGAATAAGGTCTATTGGCTGGCAGCAAGTCAATCATATAATTAAAGAAGAACATCATATTAACACATACATTGATAGATGTATTTGCTTTAGATATTGTGAAACGCCCAAAAATGAATAATGGAAAGTTGGCATATTTTAAAAGAATTTGGGTGTTCTCGGTATCATTCGGATAAAAAAAAAAAAAGCACAATTAATTCATTTATTTGAAATGACAACATTTAATTTATTTGAAAGTTCTTGTAAACTCCCAATAGAGATCTTGTTTCAGTTCTTTAAATTTCAATATATTCCTCACACACAGCCAGTGAATGACTTCAAAAGGCTTTGAAAATAGCACACGAGTTGGATGGACCACGTATATTAAAGTTGTTGTTTCTTTCCCCAGCCCTCATTCACTTTTATTACACTGTCATGTGTGTCTTTGTTCAGAGCTGGAGGTGGCGAGGATGAGCACCGATGGAAATCTGCCTGATCTGAAGTTTCCACAGACAGGAGGACAAGGGAACGCCATCCACCTGTCAGCCAACACTCTCAAACAACACGGCCGAAACGGTAAGCGTACGACATTATGGAGCGGCCGTATGTAATACCAATAGGGTTATTATAATCAACTAAAACTAAATGCATAATAAAAAGTACTTTACATTAACATTTTTTAACTAATTGTCCTTTCTCATTTTTGTTTAGTTTAATAAAATGCTAAAATAACTAAAAAATGCATGAACCTAAACCATAAAATAACTGAACATTAACTTAAATAAAATAAAATAAATACGAAATAACTAAAACGAAACAAATAAGCATTAACAGTCGAAGTACTAAAATAGCTAATAAATAAACTATAACATTAAATGAAAATAAAATATGAAATACCTTAAACATTCAGCATTTCTCATTCACAAAAAGACCTTTAACTAAAATGAAAATGAAAACAGAAAATATGAAAAAAAGTCATTAAACAAAATCTATAATAGTATATAGATGGTACTAAAATTGAACTGAACGCTAATGTCACTTCCATTGTCTGAAACTCTGAATTTTCAATATCCTTCTTGCCAAAATATAGTAGAGGGCTAATAAGTTGAGATCCCCTTTTTATGAACAAGTTGACATCAAAATGGTTTCCTTCATCAGAGGTTTTCCTCCTAGCATCAAACGCTTGTTACTGAACAGCCCATCTACAGGAATTGCGAAAAATTGTTGTCTGTTCTTGTGAGCCGGTGATCCCAGACTCTGCGGGGAGGCGGCGGGGGTGTTTTTTTTTTAATTTTTTTATTTCCTTTCATGAAAAAAGCAAGTGAGAGACGCAAAAATAACGAGCAGAACTGTAGCTCTGTCAAAAGAGGCAGTAAAGCACTAATAACATTTCAATAAAGCTGAATCAAATCGACTGTGGTTAGATTTTTTTCCCCTTCTTTTTTTTCGTGCTCTCTCGAAACCTTTGTGCCTCTCAGTAAAGGCTGCCGAAAGGAACAAAGCATTATGGGTGTTATGTATTCATTTCATGATCTACTGAATCCCATCTAATCAAAGCTCAAATTATTTCACTTCATTGCTCTTTTCCTCTAATATAACGACTAAAACTGGATTTCGATCAGCTTGAGACAGTGTCTGCATGCTTTCTATGATGTGGTAATGAAGAAGCTTTTTTCAGTGAACTCATACCGCAAAACCCCAGTACACCCATCAGGACGTGTTCAACAGCAGATTTAACAAGTTTTGCTTTGTTGCACTGTCGCTTTTAGCTTTTTTAAAGCTTTAGCAGGAGGCTGATCTCCTAAATGAGCTCCCCTCGAATCTCTCACGCAGTGAAAGAAATTAACTTTTCCTTTATATTTGCCCACTTAAATTGATTTTCAGGGGTCTTTTTTTTACCCTTATTAGGACAATGTTTTTCTAACCTTGTATGTACAGAATGCAACATCTTTTATGTCAAATTCTTAAATTAATGAATTCAATTAGATAAAAAAGACACTATAAGCTGTTACCAATCAAATGAAATCATTATCAATGAAATCTGATACATTTATCAATAGTGACCGTAAAGACATTTACATATTTCTATTTCAGCTTCCACAAAAATATGAAACTGTTTTCCACATTGATAATAATCAGAACTGTTTCTTGAGCAGCATATTAGAATGATTTCTGAGGGATCATGTGACACTGAAGACCAGAATAATGATGCTGAAAATTCAGCTTTGAATCACAGGAATAAATTATATTTTAAAATATATTACAATAGAATATAGTTATTTTAAATTGTAATAATATTTCACCATTATTTCTGTATTTTTTTTATTAAATGAAGGCAGCCTTGGTGAACATAAGAGGCTTCTTTCAAATATATATATATATATATATATATATATAAAGTTACATGTAACTGTTTACTGAATCGATAGGTGAGATGAATGCATTTACACTCCAATTAAAATTATTTAATTATGAGATTCCCGTTTTAAGAACATATAGAAATATGAAATGATACTTTTAAAAATGAAATATCACTCAATGTGTGCTTCATTGATTGTTTAAAACAGCTGATTCATTTCAGAATCAAAGATTTCCTTATGAATGGGTCATTGAATCATTGACTCGATTTGTTCAAAAACGCAGATTCATTCAGTAATGACGATACAGTGGCTTTTTACAGCTTCTTTTGAGTAGTGAGACACTTCTGATAGCACCAAATTACTGAAAAAAACTCATGTGAATTTCATGATAATATATTCACAATAAAACTAACTCCCACTCTCTTTCTTTCTGTCTGTTTTAGGTGAGATCCGGATGGCATTTGTCCTGTATAAGCATCTGGGTTCATACCTGTCCACAGAAAACGCCAGCATGAAGTTCAGCAGCGAGACGTTAAACACCAACTACTCTGTCATCGTCAACTCTCCCATTATAACAGCAGCTATCAACAAAGACAGTAACAAGGTTTACTTGTCCGACCCTGTCATATTCACTGTGCGACACATTCAGGTACGGGGACATACAGTTTGTGTAACATTTGCTGTTAGAATAGAAAAATCATTTTACGTTAGAAATTCCAAGAGTGCTGGACCGTATGTGTGTGTGTGTGTGTGTGTGTGTGTTTGGTTGGGTAACTCAGGTGAAGAGGTGATGAATAAATGGTTGCACTGGGTCCCTCATTCCCACCACCAGCATTTATGCTTGAAATATTTTTTATCCAACCACTGAAAGGCACCCAAAGAATTACATACACAGAAACTCTGCCTCCAGCTGTGATTAGACAGGTTGAAAGACCAGGGAACTTGATTTCCTGTTTGTTTGTGTGGGAGGACGTTCATGGGAAAGTGATACCTGCAGAACCCTGCAGATTTCCACAGAATCTAAATGGCTAGAGCTCTGCGTGTTCCAACGCGCTGTCTCTCTGTTTATGGTGGATTTTGGCTAATTTGATCATGCTTTCAGTCACCAGTAAGAGAGTTTTACTCTTTGCTTTAGTGTCTAGTGTAGCCAATCACAGAGATGTCTGATGAGCACGTGAACACAACAGCGCTCAAAGTGTCATATTTTAAAAAAATTTTAGTACCGACTTGGCATTGTGGTCGGTATTTTTGACAGCACTACTTTGCTCCTTGTAACGCATTTTACAGAGTTTAAATCTATTCCACAGATTTTCCCCTAAAATCCTGAATTTTACATTTAGATTATATGGAATTAGCTGACATTTAGGGTGCGTTCACACTTGTCATGTTTGGTTTGATTAAAACGAACCCTGCTGCGATTGCTCAGTTAGTGCGGTTCGTTTGAACAAATGTTAACGCTGCCATCCGAACCCTGGTGCTAAAAAGATGGGTCTCGGTCCGCTTCCAAACGAACTCTGGTGCGGTTCGATTGGTATATGAACGCAACACGGACCAAAGACATGAAAACGAACCAAAAACAGGACGTGATACAAGCTGATTTGACAACACGGAAAGATCGGCGTATCCAAAATGAGTCGAGGGCAAACGCTGAGGTAAAGCGCCTCATCAATATTCATTTCTGCATACAACGCAGGAAATCCTGCTGCTGTTTTGAATGTTTTGAACATTTTATGAGCTCTTCGTGAGTTCTCAGCTGGTAAAAATAAAGCATTTGTACACGCATAAAATGATGGAGTTTAATCCAGCGCACAGCATCGTTTTGAATGTTCATCCGTCGTGAAATATACGTCATAAAAGCCGACCAATCAGGTTGTGACCGTATCCCTACGCCTTTGGTTCGGTAACTTTAGGTTCGCTGTTAAAAATGCCAGTGTGAACGCTAAGCGGACCAGGACTATATGTTTTGTTTTTGTTTTTTGGTCCGGACCAAATGAACCAAACCAACTAAACTACAAGTGTGAATGCGCCCTAAGAGGACTTTTTGACCCACTTAAGTACACCTTTATATGTAATTTCATAATTACTTTTATGTCTTTTGAAATATGGTCAAAGTTTACTGCCCTATTTAAACATGTGTCATCCATTTGAATATATTTGTAATTACACATTTGTGATGATTATGCAATTCAGAGTAACACTTTATTTTACAGTGTTATTGTTACATATGTTACATGCAGTTACTATAGCAACTATGAATTATGCATAATTGCATGCAACTAACCCTAAACCAAACCAAACTCTAATCCTAACTCTACATGTAGTTACTTAATATTACTCAGTACTTAAATGTATAATTACCGTGTAACAAAGACACCTTAAAATAAAGTGTAACCCAATGTAGTACATTCAAAATATATTAACTTAAAATGTATTGAATTGTGTATTGAAAACACACTACAGTCAAAATTATAAGCGAGTACGTTACATGTGCTTTATTCGGTTAGCTAACACATTAAAATAAGTGTACGTCTTTAAAGCATGACAAAAGATTATCCAAACACTGATTTAAAATGTACTTTAGAGGTAAATCTTTTAGCTTGACATTTATTACAAAGTGCACTTTTAAGTGTACTTAAGTGTGTTAAGGAATTGTCATGAAAGTGTTTTATCTTTAAGTACACTTAAAGATACACTATGTAAAACTTCACCACTAGAGGCCGCTTATCTAAAACTAAGCCTAGCTTGATGATGCCTTGATTTCGCATAATCTTCACGTCTACAGCTGGTGAGAAAGAATCGGATCTTGGTCAGAAATCCTTATGAACGTTTCTCTAGTATGAAGCAGGGCTGAGTGTTGTGCGAGCAGAAACGAGAGCGGTGGAGCGGTTGCTAATGAGAGAGGAGCGCGACACACATGTTTATTCATGTTAGAGAGAACGTTTTTAGAGAGCTACTCTGCGTTCACATCTTTGGTGTTCACATGGCTTCTACTAGTCAAGTCAAGTCAAGTCATCTTTATTTATATAGCGCTTTTTACAATGCAAATTGTGGCAAAGCAGCTTTACATTAATAAGGAAATGGTGTCATTGTGCAGCTTATTCTATATATTATTGATTCTACAAAATAAAACCAGAAACCAAGGGTAACGCGATGTCATTGATGTCCGTTGCACAGAAACAGACTGCGTCCTGGTTAAAATTGTTTATTTCTCTGGATTTAAACATTCTTGGAACATTTAGGATAATGCAAGTACACAAGTCAGCATAATATATAACATTGTTCTAGTGGTTTTTGGATATTTTAATCCAAAAATCGTACATATTGTGCGTTTAAAGCTCCTCCCGAAAATTCAGAAAAAGTGTTTTTTGCAAATTTTAATTCAAAATTGTGCCTTTAAGTGTCGTTTTATTTAATAAATATTATATTTTATGCAAGTGCAATTTTTATTATTTTTTGTAAATATACATTGAAGATTTGCTCCACAAGTGGACATTCAATACAATGAAGCACACATTGATTCATGTTATTCCAAAAGAAAGAAAAAAAAAATGGTAATGTCTTGAGCCACCTCCAAAACTAATGTACTTTTTAGCATTCCTTTATGACCAAAACCTTGTTCACATAACTAATGTTAACCATTAAGGTTCTTCTGTGTGTGTGTGTGTGTGTGTGTGTGTGTGTGGGCGGTTATTCCCTACGTTATGGGGACCAACAGGTATGTCCCTACAGATATAGTAATACAAGTAAATTTTGATCTTGTGGGGACATTTTTTTGGTCCCCATGAGGAAACAAGCTTATAAATCATACAGAATTATCTTTTTTGAAAATCTAAAATAGCAGAACTTCTGTGATGGGTAGGTTTAGGGGTAGGGGTAGTGTAGGGGGACAGAATATATAGTTTGTATAGTATAAAAATCATTACGTCTATGGAATGGAAAATGAAAACACAACTGTGTGTGTGTGTGTGTGTGTGTGTGTGTGTGTGTGTGTGAGTGAGTGAGTGAATGGCTTTGTGATATTAAAGTCTTCTTTCCACTGGGCGCCTGGTGGCCCACATCTAGATTAGTGTAAATTCAGCGTGGGTGAAGATCAGCAAGCTCATAATTATCCTCAATGAAGAAACTTTCCATTTACCCAGAGCCGCTGGTCTGAAAGATGTGTGGAACTGGAATAGAAATCGCCCAAAGGAAGCAAATAAAGTGTTTGAGATATCTACTGAGATATCAGGATGTTTTCCTGCCATGGGTTTACTGTGTGTGATGATAAACAAATGAGATAAAACATGTAGTCATTTCCAGTGTAAACAGGGACCAAAGTCAATGCCTGTCATGCACCAAATGCATCTATAAACTCCAAATGAATAACATGCTGTTACCTGGTAATTTTGTCATGGATTGCATAATTGACTGAATCAAATTAAAAACATTAAACTTCTGTCATGCATCCTCTAAAACTTATCTGAGTGTAAAATTAGAATTTTTGCAGTTTTGCAATTTGAAAATGTTCAGTCAATTTGAATGAATTATAATTGATTCAACAGAAAGCTCCATTTATTTGATAACAAATACAGTAAAACATAAAAAACAACTTTTTTTTGTGAATATATTTTAAAATGTAATTTATTCCTGTGATCAAAGCTGAATTTTCAGCACCATTACTGCAGTTCAGAAATCATTTGTTGATTTGCTGCTCAACAATCATAATTCATTATGCTTTGTATTTTTATGGAATCTGTATACTTTTTTCAGCATTCTTTAATGAATAGTAAGTTGAAAAGCATTTATTTGAAATAGACATCAACATTACAAACGCCTTTACTGTCACTATAATGGTCAATTTAATGTATCTTTTCATTTATTTCTAACAAAAAAAGGAACACTTTTGGCTGACAGTGTAGGATGTGCGCTCACAGGTGTGCATTTATGTGGTTCATCCAATTATATCTTCATCCATCCTGCAGTTTCATGATCGGTAAGACAATAGTTCTGGTGGTTAAATTCTTTGGGCGTTGACAGGTGTTGCAAAAGGTTCATTTTGGACCCTGAGAGTAACTCTTGTTATTGTTCATTTTATGTGTTCTGCTCATTCCATCTCTCATGCAGTTTATTGTTCTTCCTCCTTCAGCAGTCAGAGGAGAATTTCAACCCCAACTGTTCATTCTGGAGCTACTCGAAGCGCAGCATGACAGGCTTCTGGTCCACGCAGGACTGCCGGCTGCTGGGAACCAACCGAACACACACCACCTGCTCCTGCACACACCTGACCAACTTTGCTGTGCTCATGGCTCATGTGGACGTGAAGGTAGTGGCACTTTAAACACATCTGTCCGAGATATAAACATCACACTTGTTCTAAACGAAGATGTTTCCAGCGACAATATATCTGTCCGCGCATGAAAACCTTGTATGCTGTTGCACAGCCCATCAGATCGTTTTCATTGCAACAATGCGGCTTTTCAAATGAATAACATTATTACGAACACCCCCAAATATGTAAATATATATTGTTCAAGTGTTTTGTCTTACAAGGCTGCCATTATCTCATGGAGGAAACTAGCAATCCACTCGGAGAAAACGTAAACTACATGATCTAAATCTTCCCGAGATGTTTGGAGGTGTTGAATGGATTTTGTTCTCAAGAAAGATGTGAAGTGTGTTTGTTTGAAGGAATGATGTAGGACAGCCGATCAGAGTGTAAATTGTTTGTAAAACCAATTTTAATGCAACAATTTACAGATTGCAACAATTATGTGTGGTTTTTACGAATGAATAACAGAATTACGAACACCCCCCAAATATGTAAATATGTATTATTAACCAGTTAAAGGGTTAGTTCAGCCAAAAGTGAAAATATACTCACCCCCATCTTGTTCCAAACCCGTAAGACTTTCATTCATTTTTGGAACACATAGATATTTTTAAATAGGAAAAATTTCTGTCCCTCCATTGACAGCTATGTAACTACAACTCTGATGCTTAGAAGTAGGGGTGTAACGATACCCTCATGTCACGATTTGATACATATCACGATACTGAACTCACGATGCGATATTATTGCGATACTCCAAGACATATGGTAAAAGGATAACAAAAAATATACTTTTGATTTAAATGCTAAATTTAGTATTACATTGGGAGTGGAATGAATAGGCTTGGATTTGGACAATGGTCCAAAAATATTCATGATTTTAACATGCTGAAACAGATTTATTTTATATGAATATGTTTGTCACTGACTAGATATATTTAAAATAATAGGGCCACTTTTTACGGGTAGCATAAGACATTTGGCATTATCAGGACCCACGAATATTGCCCCATTGCATTATTATACATTATATTCAACATTACATATAGTTTAATGTAGTGCTGACACTAAAACGCTGTAAACTTGACATTTTTCTCACAGTAAATTTCATTTTGTCACTATTCAAGATATGATATTGTTGAATTTTTGTATTGCAATATATTGTGAAACGATATATTGTTACACCTCTACTTAAAAAAAATTCATAAAGAGATCGTAAAACTAATCCATGTACATTGAGTGGTTTAGTCCAAATTTTCCGAAGAGACACGAACCCTTTATATGATGAACAGATTGAATTTAGGCTTTTTCAAGTAATGCTTTCTGTGCTCATTCTCACACTGAAAGCTCTTCTCGGCAGCCTGACGAATATGTTTCAACTGAGTGGCACACTCTGCTAAGCCACAAGCACCGAAGCACCTCAGGTTGTGGGTTCGGCTCCCATGTGGCTCATGGCCAGACCGCAAGAGGTACTTTGGCCAGAGGTGGTGCAAAAATTGCTTTTGTTCCAGACAATGTCATTCTAAGAATAATCTAAACTTATTAAATATAACATATGGTGCATTTATACACCAAATCTTCATTTTGAGTTCCTCCTCACTTGACCTACTGAACCTCGGCAGCTAAGTCAAAGTATGTCATCCAAGTGGCGCACAGTGATAAGCAACAAGCACGCGATCTAAAGATTATGGGTTCAATTCATGCTGTGTACAACTTTATAAAAGTGTGTGTCACTTCGATTTCTTTATTATCTGGGTAAACATTGTTCTAATCTTTCTTCCTTTTGGATTAGAACTGTGTTTTTGTTCATTTTGTGTTCATTCTCATATGTATTTCTGAACCTGAATCTGTTTTTTTCTGCTGGTTTTGCTCTTCTGGCTCTGAACTGCTATTGCTGCCCCTTTGTGGGCTCGTCCCCGTATCGCTGCTTGCAGCTATATTTGAAAATATTTTTTTTTGTTTTCCGAAGATTAATGGAAGTCTTACGTGTTTGGAGCCTCATTTTTTGAGCATAGATCTGAACTTAAATGGTTTGCTTTGGAAGACTCTCAGCAGATTATTGCAGAAGTGAAAGTGTAAAAGAGTTATAGAAGTTCAAGCTTGCTGTAAAGCAAATGTACTGAACTAAATATTTTATACAAAATGACACAAATCAATTTGAAATCTAATTTGAAAAGCCAGAGTGTCCAGACCACCTCCAAATGTGGTTTGAATCAGATTTTTTTTAAAAATCTCATTTCATGTGACTTCTGGATAACAATGTGGATATGCAAAAAAGAAAAAAAAAAGATTTTTACTGGAAGTCTGAGCATAGCTAAAATCATCCCAGGATGTTCAGAAGTGGTGAATGGATTTTGCACAGAAAATTCAGAAGAAAGTCGTGAGGTGTGTTTGTTTGAAGCAGGTGGATGTGGAGCAGATCTCTGTGGAGACTGTTTATTGTTTGTTGATGACTCCAGGCTGTGAGGTGCATTGTGGGAGATCAGCAGGTGGGCGGTCTTTATCTCTCCATATGATCCATGATCAACGACGATTCCCTGCTGAGTGACTTAATACACACTGAACAAACACACACGTACACTGCTGCTGTTTTTTTTTTTTTAGAATGCATTGTTATTGTTGCTTTTTGTTCGTTTTGAGCCTGTTTTAAAGGCCAACATGATACGTCTGACATACAGCTTGATGCCTTCTGAGGTTTTGTAAGTTCCTGCCATGTGCTACTTTTGAAATGATCACCTATTAGTGCCATTTAACTGTTTTTTGTTTAGTTGTTTCTCTATTGAAATCTGTTGTTCCCAGTGTTGTCGAGAACACAATTTGGCAGCAGGGTTTTTTCCTCAGTCTGGCAGGCATGGGGTCGCATGGGACGGAGTCTCAGCTAGGTGCATTTAGTCTAAAAGCTTAATTTACATTTTCCATTCAGAGCCGAAGTTCGGCTTTACCTGTAGAGAAACCGAAAAGCGAGAGAACAATTGACAGGAGTGAAAAACAGTGAAAAATGAGGGGGAAAAAGACATTCTGACGGATGAAACAATGGCCCCGCTCAGTGGCCCTGTGGAGACGCCGTCGACAGCCACGACTCTCGAGAGAACGAGAAAGAGGAGTAGATCGCTGACAGACGTTTTGATTAGCAAGTGAGAAGGGAAAACTGATTTTTTCTTTCAGGTCCTGCTGTTTAGAATAAAATATCCCCACTCCACTTAATTTACACTGTATGAGTCATATCTAGAAGTAGTGGTCAATGAATGGTGCATATGGAGACACACCCATTTAGGACAGTGACACGCCCACAACAGAAATGGACACACCCACACTCAGTATGACATGGACATGATAAATAAAACTTTTAGGTGTGTTCACAGATCCATTACGCTGATCGGTCTGCGTAGCGCCGCATGAAGTTGAACACACCTAATAACGTAATATTTGATCATGAAAATAAAGCTGAAATAAAATAAAAATATTTGATGAAAAGCTTAGACCTAAAAAATTGAAAAAGTAAAATAGACCACACCTACACCATTACACTCATTACAGTTTTGATCACACCCACATTTTGCTTAGCCACACCAACTTTACATATCTGTGACCACAAAACCAGTCATAAGTTGTATGGGTATGTTTGTAGCAATAGCCAACAATACATTGAATGGCTCAAAATGATATTTTTTTCTTATATCTAACTAAAGATCATGTTCTATGAAGATATTTTGTAATATGATATTTCCTTCCATAAATATAACAAAAGTGTATTTATTTTGAGTGGATATGCATTGCCAAGGACTTCATTTGGACAAGTTTGAAGTCTGTTTTCTCAATATTTAGATTTGTTTGCCCCTCAGCTTTCAGATCAATTAAAAAAATTGACCGTTATGACTGGTTTTATGGTGCAGGGTTTTTGGGTGTGTCTTCTTGTAGTTCAGAGATTGTTCTGTGTAGTGTATAGATTTTTGGACCCTCCAGTGCTTTTGTGTTGACAGATTAATGTTATATAAAATTGTTCTACATTTTGTCACACTGCCTGAACTGCCAAACTGTACTGCACAGGATTGTTGCTGAGGTCAGGCACCGAAATTTCCACAAAAAAAAAAAAAAAAACAACAATATTATAAAGCAGAACATTTTTGTTTGTTTGTTTTTTTTAGCTACAACTATTTTAGGCGTAGGCACACACAGGGCTCGGTAGGTTACTTTTAAAATGAAAAAGTTTTTCACTATAGATTACAAAATACATGCTTTAACTAGTAATTTGTACTGTATTTTGTTACATTACTCAAGTTTAGTAACTTAATCTAAATACTTTAGAATACTAATAAGTGTGGAACAAACACAAAAAAGGTAATTGCAAGTTTTTATCTCACAATTCTGACGTTTTCCCTCAGAATTGTGTGATTATAAAGTTGCAATTGCAAGTTATGAAGTCAGAATTATGAGATATAAACTCAGAATATTGAGAAAAGTCATAATTATGAGATATAAACTCGCAATATTGAGAAAAGTCATAATTATGAGATATAAACTCACAATATTGAGAAAAGTCAGAATTATGAGATGTAAACTGACAATATTGAGAAAAGTCAAAATTATGAGATATAAACTCACAATATTGAGAAAAGTCAAAATTATGAGATATAAACTCACAATATTGAGAAAAGTCAGAATTATGAGATATAAACTTACAATATTGAGAAAAGTCATAATTATGAGATATAAACTCGCAATATTGAGAAAAGTCAGAATTATGAGATATAAACTCACAATATTGAGAAAAGTCAGAATTATGAGATATAAACTCACAATATTGAGAAAAGTCAGAATTATGAGATATAAACTTACAATATTGAGAAAAGTCAGAATTATGAGATATAAACTGACAATATTGAGAAAAGTCATAATTATGAGATATAAACTGACAATATTGAGAAAAGTCAGAATTATGAGATATAAACTCACAATATTGAGAAAAGTCAGAATTATGAGATATAAACTCGCAATATTGAGAAAAGTCAGAATTATGAGATATAAACTCACAATATTGAGAAAAGTCAGAATTATGAGATATAAACTCACAATATTGAGAAAAGTCAGAATTATGAGATATAAACTCACAATATTGAGAAAAGTCAGAGTTATGAGATATAAACTCACAATATTGAGAAAAGTCAGAATTATGAGATATAAACTCACAATATTGAGAAAAGTCATAATTATGAGATATAAACTTACAATATTGAGAAAAGTCAGAATTATGAGATATAAACTGACAATATTGAGAAAAGTCATAATTATGAGATATAAACTCACAATATTGAGAAAAGTCAGAATTATGAGATATAAACTGACAATATTGAGAAAAGTCAGAATTATGAGATATAAACTCGCAATATTGAGAAAAGTCAGAATTATGAGATATAAACTGACAATATTGAGAAAAGTCAGAATTATGAGATATAAACTTACAATATTGAGAAAAGTCAGAATTATGAGATATAAACTGACAATATTGAGAAAAGTCAGAATTATGAGATATAAACTCACAATATTGAGAAAAGTCAGAATTATGAGATATAAACTCGCAATATTGAGAAAAGTCAGAATTATGAGATATAAACTCGCAATATTGAGAAAAGTCAGAATTATGAGATATAAACTTACAATATTGAGAAAAGTCAGAATTATGAGATATAAACTCACAATATTGAGAAAAGTCAGAATTATGAGATATAAACTGACAATATTGAGAAAAGTCAGAATTATGAGAGATAAACTGACAATATTGAGAAAAGTCAGAATTATGAGATATAAACTGACAATATTGAGAAAAGTCAGAATTATGAGATATAAACTGACAATATTGAGAAAAGTCAGAATTATGAGATATAAACTGAAAATATTTTGAAAAGTCAGAATTATGAGATATAAACTTACAATATTGAGAAAAGTCAGAATTATGAGATATAAACTTACAATATTGAGAAAAGTCAGAATTATGAGATATAAACTGAAAATATTTAGAAAAGTCAGAATTATGAGATATAAACTGAAAATATTTAGAAAAGTCAGAATTATGAGATATAAACTGACAATATTGAGAAAAGTCAGAATTATGAGATATAAACTCGCAATATTGAGAAAAGTCAGAATTATGAGATATAAACTCACAATATTGAGAAAAGTCAGAATTATGAGATACAAACTCACAATATTGAGAAAAGTCATAATTATGAGATATAAACTCACAATATTGAGAAAAGTCAGAATTATGAGATACAAACTCACAATATTGAGAAAAGTCAGAATTATGAGATACAAACTCACAATATTGAGAAAAGTCAGAATTATGAGATATAAACTCGCAATATTGAGAAAAGTCAGAATTATGAGATATAAACTCGCAATATTGAGAAAAGTCAGAATTATGAGATACAAACTCACAATATTGAGAAAAGTCAGAATTATGAGATATAAACTCGCAATATTGAGAAAAGTCAGAATTATGAGATACAAACTCACAATATTGAGAAAAGTCAGAATTATGAGATATAAACTCACAATATTGAGAAAAGTCAGAATTATGAGATATAAACTTACAATATTGAGAAAAGTCAGAATTATGAGATATAAACTCGCAATATTGAGAAAAGTCAGAATTATGAGATACAAACTCACAATATTGAGAAAGGTCAGAATTATGAGATATAAACTCACAATATTGAGAAAAGTCAGAATTATGAGATATAAACTCACAATATTGATAAAAGTCAGAATTATGAGATATAAACTCACAATATTGAGAAAAGTCAGAATTATGAGATATAAACTTACAATATTGAGAAAAGTCAGAATTATGAGATATAAACTCGCAATATTGAGAAAAGTCAGAATTATGAGATATAAACTTACAATATTGAGAAAAGTCAGAATTATGAGATATAAACTCACAATATTGAGAAAAGTCAGAATTATGAGATATAAACTCACAATATTGAGAAAAGTCAGATTTATGAGATATAAACTGACAATATTGAGAAAAGTCAGAATTATGAGATATAAACTTACAATATTGAGAAAAGTCAGAATTATGAGATATAAACTGACAATATTGAGAAAAGTCAGAATTATGAGATATAAACTCACAATATTGAGAAAGTCAGAATTATGAGATATAAACTCACAATATTGAGAAAAGTCAGAATTATGAGATATAAACTGACAATATTGAGAAAAGTCAGAATTATGAGATATAAACTGACAATATTGAGAAAAGTCAGAATTATGAGATATAAACTTACAATATTGAGAAAAGTCAGAATTATGAGATATAAACTGACAATATTGAGAAAAGTCAGAATTATGAGATATAAACTCACAATATTGAGAAAGTCAGAATTATGAGATATAAACTGACAATATTGAGAAAAGTCAGAATTATGAGATATAAACTCACAATATTGAGAAAAGTCATAATTATGAGATATAAACTTACAATATTGAGAAAAGTCAGAATTATGAGATATAAACTTACAATATTGAGAAAAGTCAGAATTATGAGATATAAACTCGCAATATTGAGAAAAGTCAGAATTATGAGATATAAACTGACAATATTGAGAAAAGTCAGAATTATGAGATATAAACTCACAATATTGAGAAAAGTCAGAATTATGAGATATAAACTCACAATATTGATAAAAGTCAGAATTATGAGATATAAACTCACAATATTGAGAAAAGTCAGAATTATGAGATATAAACTTACAATATTGAGAAAAGTCAGAATTATGAGATATAAACTCGCAATATTGAGAAAAGTCAGAATTATGAGATATAAACTTACAATATTGAGAAAAGTCAGAATTATGAGATATAAACTCACAATATTGAGAAAAGTCAGAATTATGAGATATAAACTTACAATATTGAGAAAAGTCAGAATTATGAGATATAAACTGACAATATTGAGAAAAGTCAGATTTATGAGATATAAACTGACAATATTGAGAAAAGTCAGATTTATGAGATATAAACTGACAATATTGAGAAAAGTCAGATTTATGAGATATAAACTTACAATATTGAGAAAAGTCAGAATTATGAGATATAAACTCACAATATTGAGAAAAGTCAGAATTATGAGATATAAACTCACAATATTGAGAAAAGTCAGAATTATGAGATATAAACTCACAATATTGAGAAAAGTCAGAATTATGAGATATAAACTCGCAATATTGAGAAAAGTCAGAATTATGAGATATAAACTGACAATATTGAGAAAAGTCATAATTATAAGATATAAACTCACAATATTGAGAAAAGTCACAATTATGAGATATAAACTCACAATATTGAGAAAAGTCAGAATTATGAGATATAAACTCACAATATTGAGAAAAGTCAGAATTATGAGATATAAACTGAAAATATTGAGAAAAGTCAGAATTATGAGATATAAACTGAAAATATTGAGAAAAGTCAGAATTATGAGAAATAAACTGACAATATTGAGAAAAGTCAGAATTATGAGATATAAACTGAAAATATTTAGAAAAGTCAGAATTATGAGATATAAACTCGCAATATTGAGAAAAGTCAGAATTATGAGATATAAACTGACAATATTGAGAAAAGTCAGAATTATGAGATATAAACTCGCAATATTGAGAAAAGTCAGAATTATGAGATATAAACTCGCAATATTGAGAAAAGTCAGAATTATGAGATATAAACTCACAATATTGAGAAAAGTCATAATTATGAGATATAAACTCGCAATATTGAGAAGTCAGAATTATGAGATATAAACTCACAATATTGAGAAAAGTCATAATTATGAGATATAAACTCGCAATATTGAGAAAAGTCAGAATTATGAGATATAAACTCACAATATTGAGAAAAGTCATAATTATGAGATATAAACTCGCAATATTGAGAAGTCAGAATTATGAGATATAAACTCGCAATATTGAGAAAAGTCAGAATTATGAGATATAAACTCACAATATTGAGAAAAGTCATAATTATGAGATATAAACTCGCAATATTGAGAAGTCAGAATTATGAGATATAAACTGACAATATTGAGAAAAGTCATAATTATGAGATATAAACTCGCAATATTGAGAAAAGTCAGAATTATGAGATATAAACTGACAATATTGAGAAAAGTCAGAATTATGAGATATAAACTCACAATATTGAGAAAAGTCAGAATTATGAGATATAAACTCACAATATTGAGAAGTCAGAATTATGAGATATAAACTGACAATATTGAGAAAAGTCATAATTATGAGATATAAACTCGCAATATTGAGAAAAGTCAGAATTATGAGATATAAACTCACAATATTGAGAAGTCAGAATTATGAGATATAAACTGACAATATTGAGAAAAGTCATAATTATGAGATATAAACTCGCAATATTGAGAAAAGTCAGAATTATGAGATATAAACTGACAATATCGAGAAAAGTCAGAATTATGAGATATAAACTCACAATATTGAGAAAAGTCAGAATTATGAGATATAAACTCGCAATATTGAGAAGTCATAATTATGAGATATAAACTCACAATATTGAGAAAAGTCAGAATTATGAGATATAAACTGACAATATTGAGAAAAGTCAGAATTATGAGATATAAACTCACAATATTGAGAAAAGTCAGAATTATGAGATATAAACTGACAATATTGAGAAAAGTCAGAATTATGAGATATAAACTCGCAATATTGAGAAGTCAGAATTATGAGATATAAACTCACATACTAAATTCACAATTGCAAGAAAAAAAATTAGTATTGCAAGTTCATATCTCCCAATTCTGACTTTATAACTTGCAATTGTGAGTTTAAATCTCACAATTTTGAGAAAAAGAAGTCGGAATTGTAAAATGCAAACTCACAATTGTGAGGGAAAAAAAAAACAAATTGTGAGAAAAAGTTGCAGTGACGAGTGAATTATAAAATGACTCACAAACAACTCTCACAAAACATGAAAACAGTCGAAAACATGAAACTTAACTCCGCTTTTTCAGACTGTCAGAGTCAGAGAATCACCAATTGCTGTTTAAATGACATTAAATCACTTTTCAGATGTAACTGTAATCTGATTACCACCCATTTATAATGTAACCGTAATGAAATACAGTTACTCAAATTTTGTATTATAAATACGTAACTAAGTTACTTGTATTTCGTTACTCCCCAACCCTGGACACACATACAAAAACTGTAAAAAACAGTATTCAGTACTGTATAACCTTATAGATAGATATGCCTGTGTGTGTATGTATAGATGAATAGCCTTATACTTTAATTCAGTCATGAATTTATCCACCTGACTGCTCCATTTCACCTTTAGATTGTTGGTGAAGGAGAGAGAGATTTTGTGGGTAAATTCTCACAGGTGAGTGTTTTGTTGTTGCCATGGCTGCAGCAGTGCCAGTGATAGCGAGAGGTGTATTAATGGAAACATTGAGACCACTGGAGTGCTGGAGAGATTCAGTGATGCTGAGTCTGGGAACAATGTCAGGCAGTTGCCATTCATCAATCGTCAATCTTTAAGGAGGGCCGCTGGTCGTTATGGATATCTCGTGCTCTCATCACAGAGGTGTGTGTGAAATATGACCAAATTATGACTCATTAGATTGAGAAAACGAGGAATGTTCGAATTCTGACACCGACTGCTGCATAGCTGAAATGTGTACGTGAATGTGTTCGCAATTAGGCTTTGCACAGATGTGTAAAGAGTGCTTGTGTTTACGGTTCTGAAGGCCTTTTATGAAAGACCGCGCATCACTGAAACTCATTCATTCTGCTCCGAAACCAAAGCAAAGTTAACATTCCTCCAGAAGTACAGCTTTCGACAGATGGAAATCTTCCTCCTGCTACTTTTTTACTCAACTAGGCTGGAGCTTCAGATCTTCAGAAGTATGTAAAAGCATTGTCGAAGCAGGGGAAGTTCAGTTCAAGTCCAATACAAAGTTTGGGGGTGGTAAGATACAGTAATTTCATGTTTTTGAAAGGCATCTCTTATGCTCACAAAGGCTGCATTTATTTGATCAAGAGTACGGTAAAATTATTACATTTTAAAATAACTATTATCTATTTAAATATCTTTTAAAATGTCATTTGTTCCTGTGATCAAAGCTGAATTTTCAGCAGCATTACTCCAGTCTTCAGTGTCACATGATGCTTCAGAAATCAGTATAATATGCTGATTTGCAAGAAAAAATTCTTATTATGTCAATGTTGGAAACAGCTGTGCTGCTTCATATTTTTGTGTATTTTAATTTTTTTCAGTATTCTTTGATAAAAAGAACATGATTTATTTGAAATATAAATCTTTTGAAACATTATAAATGTTTTTACTGTCACTTTTGATCAGTTTAATACATCCTTGCTGAATAAATACATTAATTTCTTTAAAAAGATAGCAAATTTTAATGTTTATGTACACTGGCTAACACATTATATCAAGTGAAATCTGTTAGTATTATTAGAATTACTAATCCCATCTTTGCATGTGTAATAATGTTTTATCTGGTTCATTGAAACAATGGATTTCCACCGATTTGTGGGAATTTCTCAGCACTAGACTGAAGAGCTCTGCTGTTAAACTGAGTGACATGAACTGATATTGAGGGAAGAAGAATCCAGACAGGTTATAAATCTACTAGATCATGAATCATGAAACACACTCTCTCACTTTCTCTCTCTCTCTCTCTCTCTCTCACTCATTCTCTCTCACTGTCTCTCACTCTCTCTCTCACTCACTCTCTCACACACACACTCTCTTCACTCACTCTCTCTCTCTCTCTCTCTCTCTCTCTCTCTCTCTCTCACACACACACACAAACACTCTCTCTCTCACTCATTCTCTCTCACTGTCTCTCACTCTCTCTCTCACTCACTCTCTCACACACACACTCTCTTCACTCACTCTCTCTCTCTCTCTCTCTCTCTCTCTCTCTCTCTCACACACACACACACAAACACTCTCTCTCTCACTCATTCTCTCTCACTGTCTCTCACTCTCTCTCTCACTCACTCACTCTCTCACACACACACTCTCTCACTCACTCTCTGATTTCTTTTTTCTTTTTCTGCTGGGGTGTTTGATGGAGAGCAGAGTGCTATTAATCACACTCTTGTTCCATCACCTCTGTGTGTGTGTGTGTGTGTGTGTGCATGCGTGTTTCATGATTGTTCATCTGTATTCTATATTTACTGTATTTGTTATTATTTTGTTGACAATATAAACTTGATCAATATTGTATTTTGTGATGGATAATGTGCTTTTTTAAGCTCTTTTCGCTCCTTTTATAATCATTTATGACTGAAACTGCGAAAATGCCATTATTGTTCACAAGTCAGTTTAATTCAAAATGGCCATTTAAGCGAATCAATTCAAAACTCGGATTCAGTGACTCATTGACATCATCTCTCCGAAATGTTCGTGGAAGTCTCCATGTGGCATTTTCTGATATATAAAAGGTTTTAGTAAAAACTTTTTTACTGCTATTGTTTTGCATGTTGTCATTCCTGTTTGCGTGTTGAAAAACAGCAGAATTTTCATTTTTCAATTCATTTTTTTTAATGTTTATCCAAACACAAAAAACTTGCTAAAGTAGTTAAATCTTAATATAAGCAAGATTCTGCTGCAGTGTTATTATAGTCTTACTAATATACTTTTTTACACCACAAAAAAGCAAACTGCATTTGTCTTCTACACTCATAATGTGTTTCATTACATATCAAGAATCTTATCTTGCATTAAGTCCTACTCTCTACATGTACACGTGTGTGTGTTTATAGACACATAGATTTACTTTAGCTCAGCTTTGACTCTATAAAATCTGAGGCCTCACTGTGGATTCTGCTGAGCAGGCTTGAGCTGTTGATTTACTTACACCACTGACACACACACTCACACACACTTACTGTGTGTTGAATGTAGAGGAGATATAGCGCTCAAGGGTGAGTGGGCCTCAGGAAGAGTGATGTGTTATGTGCTCAGCGGCCCTCTGGGGCACACACACACACACACACACACACACACACACACACACACACAGGCACATATAAGCTGTGTACCGTTACCTATACAGCGCTCATAAATATTCATGTGCTGTGTTCTTCAGAAGTGCTGACATCCGGTCTTCCAGACTCAAAGTCTTCTGGGATGCGTCCCATATCAGCTGTGCTCTTTTCCCCTGGCTGTGCGGCCTCCGTAGGGACCCTACAGAGGTAGTACAGCGGGGAATCAATGACGGCCGTCTGCAGGATCTGAGAGCTTTAACTGCGGCACGCAAATAAATCAAACTCACTGTCACATACAGTTACTGCCTTAAAAAACAGATAAAAATGCACAGTAGATGCAGTTTGTTGCAGGGTACTTTGCAACTGTGCAGAGATGCTTTTTTTTTTTTTTTTAAAGGGAGTTAGTTTCACCGCAGACTATTAAGTAGCTAATACGGATAAAAATTCTTAGAATCACCTTAATGTAGCATTTATTGCCTCAAAGTTGTGGAGGAATTGCAGTGAGGAAAAGAAAGCCATGTCTATTCTCAAACATGAAACAAGCACATCAGAACTTTATATTCACGTCAGCACGTTTAAACTAAAGGATTTATACTTTAAATAATTGCAACTCCACGTAAGGATGGACAGACATGCCAACTAGTTACTAACCTGATGTAGACTAATATACACATAGCTGAAGCAGATTGATTTTGTATTGGTCTCGAGAGAGGTTTAAGTAAGGTAAGATGAAAATAATGAGATCTAAAATCTCAATTACAGCTTGCTGCAGTTCCATTTTTCACCACATTGGAAAACTATGGGGCGCTGTATTGTTGAGTAGGACCCAGGCACCCGCTGCCAAGGTTGCCAAGTTACTACTTCAATATTATATTTATTATATTATACATTAATATAATATTTTAACTTTGGGCTACTATAATATTGTTGCCGCTGGACTGCTTTAGTATCATAATAAATGCCTGCCGAAGCCAAGTGGTAAAATTTTATACATCCTGCTCACTTTACAACTTAAAAATCTGAAAAATATTTTTTGTAGTATGCTGAATAAATTTATAATTGATTATTGATTCAGTTTATACAGAGGTCTATGTTTTGGATGAATATTTTAGTGGGGCTCTGCCCCTCCTGCCCTTACAGAGGAGCCCCAGCTGAATTCTGACAATGTTATAACTTATTGAAAAGTATTTGAGTGACTTTGGAATTCTGCAGCACAAAAAATGATGTTAGTCTCGTTTTTCAGGGGAAACATCTAAACAGTATCTTACAACAAAATAAACTTACCTGAGAAGCAATAACTCACGTTATTTAAATTTTGTAAAATATTTTGTGGAATTTTTATCTTGTTTATTTTTCATACCAAGCTTTTTTTTTTTCTTCTTGTTTACTCACAAATTAAACAAAAAGTATAGGCTTAAAGGCGCAATATGGTGTTTTGCCGCTAGGGGTCGCTGAACTCTTCAAAACAATAACAAAGGCGTAGATTGATGTCGCAGTGAACGAGCGTGGAATCATGGAACTTGTCGTCATCCCGATGGATCTAATAATGTTTATGGATGAGTGAATGCATGTTTTTTTATCATGACTGTGGAATGAAGCAGGGCGTTGCCGAGAATTGACGCGATTGATAATGAAAGATTGCTAGTGATATCAGTGGCACACGTTCATATCCAGGGGATATTAAGAAACGAGGACATTTCATTCTAACAAACTATTTGCAAGTGCTCAAATACTACTCATACAGGTCAGTTTATTTGACTAATTAAAACTGTGAGGTAACGCAGCGCTGTTTCACTATCACACTAAACTGCATTTGAACGTGTTGAAAGTTGTAATGTTATTCTGTGTATTAGTTTGTTGTCTGTATGAGATCAACATTACAGTATCATACTGATGATATTCTAACATTTCTTCGTGTTGAGCTGTATAACATTGGTTAGTCTTATCAGTCCCTCCAGAAAAACGCGATTATGCGATCGCTTGATTTCATGCATAATCAGCCAAAGTCCGCATATTTATGCGGGGGTCGCATTTTTTCAAATATGCCGCATTTTCGCCGCATAAATTGCCGATTTCAGCAAGAAAAATAAGCGGGGCTTGCATGATTTCATAATCCCTGTATTTTCGTTGCAAAAAAGTCTCATAAATCTTAGCAGAAAGTTGAAAAATGTTGCGTTTACTTCACACAAGTAAAGCGCCGTTATTTTCCCGCTATTGCCATGGGAACCTTATGAAGTGACGTAATTACGTCATCTGTAAACCCCGCGGTGAAACCATGATGAAGCACGCCAATAATTCTCATTTGCCAACAAAAATAAGCTCAAAAGAGCGCGCGAAGCAGTTTCCCGCTCTTTTACATGATAGTGGGGGCAAATTATTTCACACTCCGTGCAACTGCGTGTCGGACCACAGATGACGCTGTATATTAGTAGTGTGTAAAATAATTCACGTTGCAGTAAGAGATTGCACTTTGTGCACAGGAAGCACTTGATTTATCAGAAGATGTCTGTTTTGTAGAGCTACCTCTGTTAAACACGAAGCACACATTTTATTTTTTTATATTTTATTTAATCATTTTTACAGACGTTGAATATTCCTTTTGTAAAGCGACAGAACTTATTTGACTCAATGTTTTGTAAGTTTGAGGCATGTGTTGATGAAGGTCTGAAATAAAACAGAATGAGAACTTCAATATTCTGTGATTTAGTAATTCTGCCTCTTTACATGAAGGCAGTATCTAGTGAGAACAGGGTGTTGGGGGGGGGAATCAGCTTTTTTTCCTCTTTTGCATCAAAAACCGCAGTTTTTGCAAGTTCCCGCAATTTCATCGCATAAAATTGCAAAAATATCCCGCATATTCCATCGCATTTTTTAAGAAAACGTGCCGCATAATCAAGGATTTTTGCCCGCAACAATCACAAAAAAATCCTGCGGTTTTCTGCAGGGACTGTCTTATGTAGCCGACATTTGCCTACCTTGTCTAATAACGTGCGCCGTCTGTCAAGTCAAAGTTTGTCGCAAAGTTCTCACCATCTCGGAAATGGTGAGCACAATTTAAAATTGTGAATTTCTCTGAATTTACAAATGCTTGGAAACATGTAAGTAATGTAAGTACACAGCTGCACGAAATATATAATTTTGTATATTTTAATACATATTAAACCCTTACTTAAGTTTAACCCTAAGTTTAAGTTTCAGCTTTTAAAGTTTTATATCTGCTTTATTTCTCTTAATCGTGCCCACCATGGTGTAAATGTCTGAAATCATTGCTCTGATGTGTTGGCATACTTTGTATCAGACACTTTGATGGTGTCACTGAGTATCTGCTGCTGTGCTTGAGTCCTGTAATTGCTGCTTGCAGCGATATTTTTATATCCAGGTGTAATATTCACGTTCAAAGGAATCTGAAAACATTCTAATCTCTAGTCTCTCTCTGTAGCCGGCAGACCCTGTGCATGATCTGTTGCTGGACGTCATCACGTGGGTGGGCATCCTGCTGTCTCTGGTCTGTCTGCTCGTCTGCATCTTCACCTTCTGCTTCTTCCGCGGCCTCCAAAGCGACAGGAACACCATTCACAAGAACCTCTGCATCTCACTCTTCATCGCTGAAACGCTCTTCCTCACCGGCATCAACCGCGTAGACCAGCCTGTACGACAAACATACACACACAAATCTTCTTTTCATTATATTTGTATTACTTTTGATGACATTTTTTTTAAATACTGCTCCTTTAGTACCATATAGCGTCGCATATTTAGAATGGCTGACTGCATGTTTTTATTAGTTCACGAGAGGGTGAAATAGCACAAGTGGCTGTGTGTCATAAAGATTTAATGTGAGAGCGTTCAGTGTGTGTGACTCTAATGCAGGAACATCATACATGATTCATAATCTTTAAACCCTATTATTTAACATTTTTCCAATTATCTGAGCAGGTTTGTGAGGTCGCTGAACAGCATCCATCAATGTCTACATAGCACACCTCCTCACAAGACCGTTTGTGTGTGTTTCAGATCGCCTGCGCTGTCTTCGCAGCACTGCTGCATTTCTTCTTCTTGTCTGCGTTCACGTGGATGTTTCTGGAAGGCGTTCAGCTCTACATCATGCTGGTAGAGGTGTTTGAGAGCGAACATTCACGCAGGAGATATTTCTACCTGGCCGGGTACGGCATTCCTGCCCTCATTGTGGCCGTTTCCGCTGCAGTGGATTACCGCAGTTACGGGACAGACAGAGTGTGAGTCTCTCACACACACTCTGAATGAGTGGGAATAAGCCTGTGTGTGGTCGCAGGAGGGTTGAAGTTTAGTCTGATGTTGCGGAAATTAAAGTCTGAATAATTGGAGGAACTCTCTCGTATCAGCCAAAAGACACACGGAGCTCCAAGACAAGCTGCAGTACTGCTTCCTTTGTGTTTGTGTAGCTTTGAAACGTGAGTTATGTGTCTTTCTTGCATTTTCAGGTGCTGGTTGCGGTTGGATACTTATTTCATCTGGAGTTTTATAGGCCCTGCCACACTCATCATCATGGTAAACTGCTCCGATACTCTCTAAAAACTGCATTCAAAACATTGTTGTAAAATCTAGCGCAGTCACTTATAAACCCTCAACCAATCCTTAGCTTCTGTTTTTTTTCCTAGCTGAATGTGATCTTCCTGGGAATCGCACTGTACAAGATGTTCCACCACACTGCCATCCTGAAGCCAGATTCTGGTTGCCTTGACAATATCAAGTAAGCCTGACAGTGAGGCGTGGAGCCCGTGAGATTGGCTCTTTGAAGGGTGGGGCCTGTGCTGGGTGGAGTCTGTGAAAGGTGGAGCCAAACACAGAGGGGTGTGGCATCTGAAAGATATCTTTAGGGTGGGTTATTTGGGGAGGCACCTTTGGTTGATGGTGTCTGTGAGGTGAATTTATATGAGGGCGAAGCTTGTGGTGGGTGGGGTCTTAGGGAAGGGACCTTTGAAATGTAGGACTTATGGTTGGAGGAGTCTTTGATAGGTGAGGGATAGGCTCTTTGAAGAAAGGAGCCTTTGATGGGTGGATCTGCAAAAGGTTGAGTTTACAGAGGGGGTGGGGCCAGTTGTAGTGGGTGGGCCTTTAAGAGGTTGGGCCTGTGGTGGGTGGGGTCTTTGAGAGGTGAGGGTGGAGCCTGAGTGATGGGCTCTTTGTATGGAGGAGAGGTACTTGTACTTTCTGTGTAGGTACTACCTTTGAATTTAAACTGACCGTTACATTTGACCGTTAGAAAAATTACATTCTATATAGTATGAATGTAATCCGTACGTCCTACATTTTCCATGTTGTCATTATCGCGTGACCTACCGGTGTCAGTTATGTCACTTCGCCTCTATTCTTAAATCCTCTCCCGTGGTCTCATGGGATAATAAAGTGTCCATCGAATACACACTTCAGCATCTCGCCAGAAGTAGTAGATCATCCAGGGAGTTTTCGCCTGCTGTTTTTTGATTACTATATAGTAGAGAATTATTCGATTTCAGGCACAGCTTGTGAGGTGAATTTAAATGAGGGGTGGAGCCTGTGGTGGGTGGGGTCTTTGGTAAGGGCCCTTCAAGGTGTAGGGCCTGTAGTGGGTGGAGTCTTTGAGAGGTGAGGGAGGAGCCTGAGGGATGGGCTCTTTGAAGGGAGGAGCTTTTAAAAAGTGGTGCCTGTAGTGGGTGGAGTCCTAGATAGATAAAATTATAAGAGAGGTCAAGCTTAATTTTTTTTATACTTACATGGCTGTTGAATCTGATTGGTTGACCGAGTACAAGGTGTGCAATTACTTTCAGGGAAACGCACGGCTAAAGTAGTTCCAGGCAGGTATTGACCGCATTACAGTTCTATATCACTTCACCAAATGATGCATCACCACCTCCTATTTTTCTAATAATTCAACGGCCCGTCATCAGTTATTCCATACCTATATTTCGCTCGGATCAATTGAGATTCATTTTTTACACCTGGTCTCAACAAAAGTCGAAACATTGCTCAGTTTGTTTGAGCACCCAGACATGTCAACTTCAGACTCAAGCAATGTTGTGAATTTTGCAGAACTTACTGTTTGTCCAAGCAACAATTGTCGGATAACAGGAGAGAAAGATGGTAGTAATATCGCATACGAGCAACCTGTTTTGAAACAACCATTATGTTCTGCTTCATGGCACTATTTGTGCAGAAATTACACACTTGAAGTTTATGGACAGATGTATAAGTGGCACATTGACCATCTACTGAGGAACTCGTATGGCTCATTTTTCATATTATTGTCGTAGGTTGAGCTGAAAGTAAAACTGGCACAAGTATCCCACAGCGTGCGTGTGTGTGTGTCTGTGTATTCTGTGGGGAGGTTGTCGTTACCTGAAGATCTGTGTTGTTTCACAGGAAAGAGCAGCAGACATTCTGCCCAAATTAACCTCCGCACGCACATGAATATTCATCACCGGAGCCACACAGCCACTCAGGAGAGCAGAGCGCTGAAAGGACTATAAATATGCTAATTTATGGCTGTCCCCCTAGATCCAGCATAGTGAGCAGGACAGTGAAATGCTGTGTGTGTGTTCAGTTCTTCATGTGTGTGCATTTGTCTGTGAGATGCGTACTAATCAGACCGTCTGAGTCAATGATCTTATAGTATCATTGCTGTGGATGGGATGAGATTTGTGTGTGTGTTAAAGGGCCAAACTGGACTAATATATCCCTTTGTCCATCAGCCATAGAATTCTGATGGACACAGTGTATAAATCCTGACTATGACACATGTGTAGACCTCAACAGTGATCACCCACATTTGCAGAGGCCTTGGGATTCATATTTTCCCCATTCATTTTCACTACATGCTTTTCACAAACATATTCTCCACGTAGTTCAAAGCCTTGAACCAAACCAACCAGCTCAGAGATGAATCACAGTAATACCAACATTGATTTGTAGAAAACTGGCAAAAAAGACAAGACTGTGTGCTTGATGCACTTTAGGAGAGAATGAAACATTCAATCAAAGCAAGATTAGCCATACATTATAAAGCGGTTAATTGTCACTCAATAAAGTATAAAATACAATATATATGACTTTTATTATTAGATATTAAAGTGCATAAAAGTGTGCTTATACGAGGGGCTGTTGAATGCGTGAATCTGATTGTTTGACGAACGTTCTAAGGTGTGCAATTATTTTCAGGGATAACTGAAATTATAAAATTATATTAGAAATTATATAACTTTGCGAAACGATTTCAGGTATTTCAAAGGTCCTTACAGCCTACAAAAGCAAAAGAACCAAAACCCACAATGACACTGACCAAGAAAATAAATATAGTGAACAATATGATAAAAATGACAATTTTTTTCCATGTTTTTGCCACAAAATTACGATTGTGTAAAGAAAGCACTTACTCTCTTTCGTCCATTCTCTCCCACTCAAAAGTGCAGGCACAGAAATGTGTTGTCAGCACTGCTCTGACGATTTTATATTTATATTTCAAGTTTAACAACTTAAAAGCTACATGACATGTTTCACTGGCGATGAAATAAAGACGCTGTTCTTGGAGCAGATAAACTTAGTTTCGCTATTATTAGAGACGCTGCTGCCAAACTGATTCGGGTAATTCACATATGTTTAATCTCTCACGTTCTCTCTCTCTCTCTAACTGCATTATTCTGATATCAGTGGCCCAAGCCTCCAAAACTACCTCTAAAATGAATTTTTGGAATTAGCAACGGAGGCGTGTGATTAGATTCATTAAGAAATTAGTCCTGCACACAAGTAGGTTTTACGGACAAAAACCTGACGAATGTCTTGAAGTGCAAAATCTGAACAATGTTTTGAGATGTGGTATCCGTAGTATAAGCTGAATAATTGACCCCGGGCCATTAAATTATTGAAAAATAAAGCACATCCGAGGCATTACCACCTTGGGTGTGCATTGGTTTTCTAATAATTCAATGCCAAGTTGTCAATTATTCCTTTCTTAAATAAATACGCACTTGAATGTACAGTTGCAGTGCAGTGTACTTGCAGATAATGTAATGAAATAAAAGGCCTGACTGTTTCCTCACACACTTAAGTACACTTTTAAAAAGTGCACTTTGTAATAATGTCGAATTAAAAGTTTTACATTTACATGTTAAATCCTCGTTGTAATAATCTTTTGTTGTGATGTAAAGAAGTACACTTATTTTGATGTGTTGACTAACATACTAAAGCACATGTAAAGTACTTGATTATAAACTGTAGTTTGTTGATATATCTTAAAAAACGTTCTAAAAACGTCATTACAAATGTGTCAATATAAATATATTTATATGCATGACACAAGTTTAAATTTACTTTATTTGACCATAAATGCTTGTCAGTGTGACAGCTCTTTGTTTAGTTCTACGATTTGCGTAGAAGTCATTATTATGAGATGTTAAGTCATTATTATGAGATACTAAGTCATTATTATGAGATACAAAGTCATTATTATGAGATACTAAGTCATTATTATGAGATACAAAGTCATTATTATGAGATACTAAGTCATTATTGTGAGATACTGTCATTATTATGAGATATTAAGTCATTATTATGAGATGTTAAGTCATTATTATGAGATACTAAGTCCTTATTGTGAGATACTAAGTCATTATTATGAGATACTAAGTCATTATTATGAGATACAAAGTCATTATTATGAGATACTAAGTCATTATTATGAGATACTAAGTCATTATTATGAGATACTAAGTCATTATTATGAGATGTTAAGTCATTATTATGAGATACTAAGTCATTATTATGAGATACTAAGTCATCATTATGAGATACTAAGTCATTATTGTGAGATATTAAGTCATTATTATGAGATACTAAGTCATTATTATGAGATATTAAGTCATTATTATGAGATATTAAGTCATTATTATGAGATACTAAGTCATTATTGTGAGACACTAAGTCATTATTATGAGACACTAAGTCATTATTATGAGATACTAAGTCATTATTATGAGATACTGTCATTATTATGAGATACTAAGTCATTATTATGAGATACTGTCATTATTATGAGATACTAAGTCATTATTATGAGATACTGTCATTATTATGAGATACTAAGTCATTATTGTGAGACACTAAGTCATTATTATGAGATACTAAGTCATTATTATGAGATACTGTCATTATTATGAGATACTAAGTCATTATTATGAGATACTGTCATTATTATGAGATACTAAGTCATTATTGTGAGACACTAAGTCATTATTATGAGATACTGTCATTATTATGAGATACTAAGTCATTATTATGAGATACTGTCATTATTATGAGATACTAAGTCATTATTATGAGATACTAAGTCATTATTGTGAGATACTAAGTCATTATTATGAGATACTGTCATTATTATGAGATACTAAGTCATTATTATGAGATACTAAGTCATTATTGTGAGATGTTAAGTCATTATTATGAGATACTATCATTATTTTGAGATACTGTCATTATTATGAGATACTAAGTCATTATTATGTGATACTAAGTCATTATTATGAGATACTAAGTCATTATTATGAGATACTGTCATTATTATGAGATACTAAGTCATTATTATGAGATACTAAGTCATTATTATGAGATACTAAGTCATTATTATGAGATACTAAGTCATTATTATGAGATACTGTCATTATTATGAGATACTAAGTCATTATTATGAGATACTGTCATTATTATCAGATACTAAGTCATTATTATGAGATACTAAGTCATTATTATGAGATACTAAGTCATTATTATGAGATACTGTCATTATTATGAGATACTAAGTCATTATTATGAGATACTAAGTCATTATTGTGAGACACTAAGTCATTATTATGAGATACTATCATTATTTTGAGATACTGTCATTATTATGAGATACTAAGTCATTATTATGAGATACTAAGTCATTATTGTGAGACACTAAGTCATTATTATGAGATACTAAGTCATTATTGTGAGACACTAAGTCATTATTATGAGATACTAAGTCATTATTGTGAGACACTAAGTCATTATTATGAGATACTATCATTATTTTGAGATACTGTCATTATTATGAGATACTAAGTCATTATTATGAGATACTAAGTCATTATTATGAGATACTAAGTCATTATTGTGAGATACTAAGTCATTATTATGAGATACTAAGTCATTATTATGAGATACTGTCATTATTTTGAGATACTAAGTCATTATTATGAGAAAGTTTCTCATTATTACGAGATACTAAGTCATTATTATGAGATACTGTCATTATTATTAGTTACTAAGTCATTATTATGAGATACTAAGTCATTATTATGAGAAAATCTCACATTTTTATGAGATACTAAGTCATTATTATGAGAAAGTTTTTCATTATTGTGACTTACGCAATTTTTTTTTTCTCAACAGTGGCGGGAATAGGCTTATAGAAATATAGACTATAGAAATGACTCAGGCGAGATTTTATTCTGCGTTCAAAAAAGCTTGATCTGTGGCCTTCTCTCACATCAACCTCTCTTCAGTTGCGCTTACCGCGAACTGAAACACATTTTCGTGTTTCTCATATAATCAAATCAATAGTGTTTGCTCAACATATTTCATAAAAGAGTAAAATATTTTACATGAATTCAAAATGATATTAACAGAAGCATGAATGAGAATCATGCCTGCATGAATAAAAATAAGTTTGATCTGTGGCCTTCTCTCACATCAACCTGCCAATGAAATGGATTGCACAAAGCGCGTACACTCATGTTCAATAAACTCTCTTCAAAAAGACATGCTCCACATCATCCACACAAACTTCATGCATTTTTAGAACAGCATTAAATATTTTATTAAAATAAACAAAACTTATGTCACACTTATCAAACTCCTCAACTTACCACAAACTGAACGAGAGCAACTGGAACCACGTACCATATTTAACAACACGCCAATCGCTGAAAATATGGTCATATAACTAGAAGCATTTCAAATAAAAGAAATCAGTATAAAAAGAATAAATTATATTAAATATTTAAAGAATAATTGGCAGAAAACAAAATCATTATAAACATACAAATTTAAAACAATCGATGATAACCAAGGGAGAGATTTTGCGTGAAATAAACAAATTAATATTACACCCGTTATATCGGTACATTCGGCAGTAAACTTTAACCATAATTCAATAACAATAGAAGTGATGTTAAGATGTACTTTAGTCTGGGTCAAAAGTGGTTCATCCTATAATAAATTTTCATTTAAATACAATTGAAGTGTCCAAAAACATTACAATTATTTCGGACTTTACTCTATTCTTTTACCGTTTTTAAAAATATGCTATAGTGTACTTCTTTTTCACAGGGTCGTGAATAGTCAGTTCAGGGTTATGAAGTTCTCAAGTTTAGCACCTCATCTTATCTCTATTTTGAGAGGTTTATACATTATTTCTGAAAATCAATTTCACTGTGGAAGAAACAAATGAGAATTTTACTGCCGGAACCCTGCTGGAGCGCTGTATTCTGAAGGGTTTGTTAGGAAGGCTTCTTCAAATTAATTTTGAAGGGGACCATATAAAGCTGAATCACAACAGCAGAGGTGAATGGTTTGATTAATTCATGAGCGAGGGTCTTATTACAGCCCCACATCTCCTCCCATCATGGGGTCTCAGATTAAATGGGATAATTCTTGTAATCAGACGTTCTATTCATGCTAATAATGAGATAATGACAGTCTCTTGTTAGTAGTTTTCATACTCTGCTGTATTAGTTTGATCTGTAGATGTTTGATTACGTGCTCTAATAAGAGACTAAACAGAAACATTCGCAAAACTGTGAGTGCGTTTATTTGTGGGTGTGTGAGCTATTCATATATCACGGTAACGGTATCGTAATATACACTGCAAAAATTGGGATTGGTAAAATTTTTTATGTTTTTAAAGAAGTCTGTTTTTACCAAGGCTGCATTTATTTGATCTAAAATACAGAAAAAAAACTGTAATATTGAGAAATATTTTTACTATTTAAAATACCTGTTTTCTATTTGAATATTTTTTTAAGTGTAATTTATTCCTGTGATCCAAAGCTGAATTTTCAGCATCATTACTCCAGTCTTCAGTGTCACATGTCACTAATAAGCTGTTGTGCTGTTTCATAATTTTGTTGAAACTGGGATGCATTTTATTCTTTGAGTTCAAAGTTGGAATTTTTATTTGAAATAGAAATCTTTTCTAACATTATACATGTATTTACTATCACTTTTGATGAATTTAATGCATCCTTGCTGAATAAGTATTCATTTATTTGAAAAAAAAACAACAACACTTACCGAGCCCATTAGATAACCGTGTTGTAATCTCTATTTAGTTACAGATGAAATGTACTTAATCTCATAATCTGCTTTGTTGGATGCAAAACAAATGTAATTATTCTCAACAAATGAAAGATAAATCTGGTGCAGAAGTGACTTCACATACTTGTAAACTTAAAACTAATATTATAAAACAGTTTTAACACTGTTCCTCCAACACTGTAATGGATTGCTGTAAAAATGACAGCAATATTTTACAGCAGATGGCTGTATTCTTAATAATACAGCATATTGCTGTAAACTGTAATGCATTCTGGTGGGCGTGGCGGTTTGACTCAAAATTACAGGATATTACTGTAAATTTCAAGCATAAAGAGGCATTGTAGGATTTTCAACGGTTGAGATTCTGGTAGCAGCAACTGTGGTAAGTGACTTATTTAATTAAAAACAATACAGCAAATTTAAAAAAAAAAGTTAATCAAAGAATACAGTAAAATTCTGTAAATTAAATTATAGTAATGGTACTGTAAAAATTACAGTAACTGGCTGGCAACCCTGCTGCCAGTATTATACTGTAAAATTTACAGGTAATTTTTAACAGTGAATATTAAGAGTGAGTTTGAGCTTCATAGCTTTGGGGCTTCACCCTAACTTGTATGACATTCTCTCTATTGTGGAACACAAAAGAAGCTACTTTGAAAAATATCGGGGTGTTTTTGTCCATACAGTAAAAGTCAAGGGAGTCCATGGCTGTTTTGGACACTGACTTTTATTGCATGGACAAAAATATTTGAAATAATCTTCAGTATATCATTTCTTGCAAAGTATCCACTTTATTTAGGTTTGTGTCAACATCAGAGCTGCTGCTGTTGTACATTGTATGATTTATAACCGTTGTCTCTAAGAAATAAAAGATTTAAAAGTGTGTGATGTGATTTATAAGGCTATTTGGAAGGTCGAGTTATTAACCGCAAACCAACCTAAGTCCACCCTGCTCCGCTCACAGAGGTCATGACCTCCATGCCTCAGTTCTGTCACACAACAAACCCAGATATATGCCTTCATTTATGTGTGTGAGACCACCGGCCACAACACAGAACAGTTTTATGCATTCACCCTGCTATTGCACTCCAAATGGTGATAAAACAGCTCATATTTGCATTTATAATTTACAGTCTGTCTCACCTGGGAAATAGGACGAGAAATATAGATGCCGTCATTTCACAGGGCTGATTTTAGATGTTTCTGTTGGAGGGAAATTCACCCTGTAATTGTAAACACCAGCTACCACATTCATTTGACACACCAAACCCTATTAGACCACCAAACCTAAAACGATTAAAACAAACAAAATTCCGTGAAGATTTTTTTTTTATTTTATTCAGCAAAGATCCATTATATTGATCAAAAGTAAAGTCATTCATGTTGTTACAAAAGATTTCTGTTTCAAATAAATTATGTTCATTTGAAATTTTCTATTGAAGAATCCTGAAAAAAATCATCATGCACAAAAATCTGAAGCAGCACAACTGTTTTAAATATTGATAATAATAAGAAATGTTTCTTGAGCAGCAAATCAGCATATTAGAATGATTTCTGAAGGATCATGTGACATTGGACTGGAGTAATGATGCTGATTTGCATCATAAGAATAAATTACAGTTAAATTATATATATATACACACACACACACACACACACACACACATTCACATTGGATTTCTTAATGCAGCCTTGGTGAGCATAAGACACTTCTTTCAAACGCATTAAAAATATTGCCTACCCAAAACTTTAAAGACTTTAAAGATAGCAGGCAAGCAATAAATGCTTTTTAGTTTGTTTTTAAATACATTTATTATTATTTTAATCTCATGGTTAAGACAACATTTTCATCATTATCAAAAACCTGAACTACTTGTTCAGTAAGGTTGTTTTTAAAGAAATTAATTCTTTTATCCAGCAAGCATCTGCCAAAATGTATTAATAAATTGACCAAAAATGTCAGTAACAGCATTTATAATGTTGCAAAATATTTTGATAATTTGTAACTAAAGGCTATTGTCTATAAAAGGTAAATCCTTTTAATATGTCCTGCCTCAACATCGAGTGTCTGTAGGTAATATGGAAAGAAAATTATGCTCATCAAACTATTTCTTCAGTCCTAAATTGTTAAATTCTTAAGACCTAAATTGTTCAAGTGTTGTGTTTGTTGCAGCTTCTTTCTAAATTGCATTTTATTTGTTTACTTGTTATTGCACTTTTAAAAGAAATTAGTTTCTCTGTTTTATTCATTCATTTATTTGTTCTTGCTTTCTGTTGTGTGCTTGTCTACTGATGTTTGTCCAGCTATCGCTTTTATGACGGCTGTGTCATAGTGGAGTGGCACTGGTAAGATCAACCTGTTTTTCCACCGGTCATGTGTCTCTCTGGAGGTCAGCTACACCTGTTCACTTCCTCCTGTGTTTGACATTTTATGTGTGTGTGTGTGTGCATACGTGTGTGCGTTCATAGTTCCACACTCATCTCTATCCTTTTACAGGTCGTTTTACTAATGATCTACCCTGAAAAAAAGTTAAATTTACTGAATTTTTCTTTAGCTAATTTTTGGGTCACACTTTTGGTAAGGCTAGGTTTTGTGGTATGGGTAAGTTTAAAGATATAACAGAAGGAAGGTCAACAGTGTAATTATATATGTAAATACAGAAATTACTTACAGCTGCAATTACATGCAGGTCTTACTAAGTTCAATGTAAAAAAAAACCCATCAAACTGCCAAAATCATGTGATTTCAGTAAACGAGGCTTCGTTATGTCATAACTTGCGAAACGTTTTGAAATTTCACTGGTTCACTGCTAGGGGTGATGATCTCTGTGAACCCATGAACCAGTGTCTATATGGTTTTTACCTGAGCTGTCAGTCGATTAAAACAAATTATTAATTGCACAGTATTTTTTGTATCGCGATTAATCGCACCTAAAAATTACAGTTTGAAATGTCATGTAGAAACATCTCGGGTTACTTGACTGTGACCCTGTTCCCTTAAGAAATGGCAATGAGATGCCATGCTCGATTCAGCACTATGGAAACGTCTTTAGATGTGACCTGCTGTGAATATGTGTGTGTTACACTTCAATAGAATTGTCTCAAAGCTTTATAACCTCAGACATGAGCTTGTGATCTTAACTCAAGGACGTGAGAGCCCGGAGTGGCATGAACATCCAAACGATAAAATCTTATGAATGTGTGCTGAGAGCACCAGTCTGCTGCATCACAAACATGCTGCAGGGGGAGGGAGGCACCCTGCACTCCTGGAACACCCTAGAACTCCTGGGAGCAGATAAACAGGAGGAAACGCACACAGGCACATTCTAGGCTATGTATGCGCCATTGCATCCAGACCTAGGGAGGCTGGGGAACTCAGAGAGAAGTAAAGGGGACTCTGTGCTGTCTCTTGGGAGGCGAAGAGGTCCACCTCTGCTTCATAGAATCTTAACCAGATTTGTTTCACTACCTCGGGGTGAAGTTTCCACTCTGCCGTGAGACCTTCCTGGTGACTTATATAAGAGACTGCTGCTGTGTTGTCCATCCACACCAGGACATGACAGCCTCTCAGCTGATGGAGGAAGAGTTTCAGGGCCAAAAATACAGCCATCAGCTCTTGACAGTTGATGTGCCAGTCGAGCTGATGACTCTCCCATTCCCTTTGGGCTAAACGACCACTTAAGACCTCTCACCAGCCTGACAGGGAGGCATCTGTTGTTAGCAATCTGCGACAACATGGCGCCCCTAGAGTGGGACCCAAGGTGAGGAACCGTGGTCTTAGCCACACAAAGAGGGTACATAGCCCACGCCACATAACCCTTATCTGCCTTCGGGGATTGACCCTTGGATGAAATCCCCTGGCTTTGAGCCACAACTGAGCCAAACTCTTATGTAAAAGGCCCATAGAGATCACAGAGGATGCAGATGCCATGAGACCTAATATTTTTTGAAGAACAATGCAATCTTGATCTAACCTGACATTGCTCAGGGTTGTCTGAATGGTCTCAACTCGAGCGGGAGGTAACTGTGCCTGTATTCGATCACAATGCAGCGACAGTTGTCTCCTGCTCGAGTTGAGGTCATTCAGTCTACCCTGAGCAATGTCAGGTTAGGCCAAGATTTATAAATGCAATTTATCTTCTTGTTGAGGGGATGTTGGATGTTCCGTGTCCTGGGCGACAATAGGAAACAACGGAACATCCAACATTTTGCTGGAAACCACTGCCCTCCCGAAACACCAGAGGTGGCGTGGGTGTGTGGGGGGAAGAGGCAGGTAGATATGATATTGTGCCCTCAGGGCTGGGCACAAGACCATCAGGACTTTTTCTTTTTGGAAATAATAGCCCAGGGGTCTTTCTTTGGAGGCTGCTGAGGATTTAGGAGGGGGAAGCGCGATTTGCCACACTCTATTTTCACTCCAAGCCTCCCTTATAGAAGGACCAGGGTGAGGCCGGGTTACCGGCAGCCCCTCCCCCTGGGTGCGGCGAGGAAGAAATTGCACAAAAGATTCCTTGTGTTTCTTCACCTCCTGATACCTGCTGATGACAGTGTTAACCGAGTCGCCAAACAGGCTGGAAGGTGAGACCGGGGTATCAAGCAGGAATGCTCTGTCCTTGTCTTTGATGCCCATCAAAACTACAGATGCCTCTCTGTGCCAGCCATTGAACGGCCGATGGTGCAAGCCGTCAGCTTGGTGGCAGGGAGAGACAAATCTGTGGCTCCATGAATGCTTCCTCTTTGATATTACTACCCGCACTCGGGTCCTTCAGCAGGTCAGCCTGGTATGCCTCTAACACATGCCATGGTGTGCAGCATAGCACTAGTCAACCTGAAGCTTGAAAAGCCTTCCCATTGAGGTGGTTCTGCCTCTCTTTATGGGGAGGGTGGGCCTTTTTAGTGATCATGCCAAACCAGGTAAGAGATGGCTCATGAGCTGTGGCATCATCGTATACTTCCATGCCTTAGCACCCACGATAGTCGAAGGCACAAAGACACGGGAACAAGTTAACTCGTCATGGAGGTCTTCAAAGAAGGGTCTTCAAACACTGATTTCCCTCCCCCTGGCCACCAGACAGAAACATGTCCTCTAATTTTGAGTGCTTTGGGGTCTCTTGTTTGTGTGGCCAGTCTAGCTGTAATCTGCTATCAATGAGAGTCACCTCCTTGAGTAATTCCCCGACCACTTTGTCATTGCGTGAGGAACGTTCAGAGGTAGGTAACTCGAAGTCTGCAGACCCAAGAGATACATCGTCCTCCGCATGAACCAAAGAGGCGCGCTTCGAGATTACGCAAAGGGACAAATGGATCTGGAGTGAGCAATAGGGATGAGAACCGGTCTCTCATTCCTGATCATGCCAGATCCATACACGAGTCCCATGGTGGAATCGTGGGTTCTGGCCCGTGGAAGTAAGCGAGACAAACGCGCAGGATTTTTACAGTGAACAGCTCACGATGCTTGCACTCACCCTGCTCCAATGCAATGGCAGCGTGCTCTTCCCCCAAGCAAACACAATAATACTGGTTTGTGTCCAAGTCAGCCATAGGACGTGAAAGCAGAGGCACATACAGTTTTGTTGATCGCAATTTTTTTTTTACATTTTTTTCTTTCTTTTCCTTCACTGAACAGAGTGAGAGGGAAAAGGAGAGGAATTTCTGCACACTGCCTGTTGAATAGTAACTCCTAGCAGAGAGAGTGAGAGAAAGCTTGTGTTCAGCACACACACAGAAAGGTCTGAAGACTGAAGACCTGGCGATGCACCTGTGGCATATCTAATTATAGCCTCTAATGCAGACGCATACTGATGATGTCACTGCCAGAAGTTATAAAGCTCAGAGTCAATTCCGTTGATGTGTTACACAGCTGTTCACATCTAAAGATGTCCTCATAGCACTGAATCAAGCGCAGCATTAAGTGTAGTTTTGAAAGAGAACAACAAAGAGACAGTATATTTTAAATATTTGTTTAATTGCATCTTTTTACTAAGTACTGCACTCTTAGAAAAAAGGTTCAATGGCTTTCCATATAGAACCTTTGACTCAATTTTAAAGAACCCTTTATGCCAAAGGTTCTATATAAAGAGAAATGCCATAAATGATTGCATAATACTTTCACGTTTAAAGGGTTATTTGCATTTTTTCTAGTTATGAAGTATGTATACGAGCTGTGTAATTCATAAAATTTAAATAAAATAAAAAATGGTTTTAAAAAAAATAAATAAATAAAGTAAAGCTAAATCCATAAAATGATCCATTGATGGGAACCTCTAAAAGGTTGTATACATGAAGCTCATCATCACTTCGTCATCATTTACTTACCCTTGTGTTCCAAACCTGTATTTGTGTCTTTCTTCTGTTGAACGCAAAAGAAAATATTTTGAAAAATGTAAGTTACCAGACAGCTTTCTTCTCCCACGAGAGAGTTTGCCGTCACGACAGCTCTGTTTTTAGGAGGACCGTTAAAGAACATGACTCGCACGTCTCCCGGAAATCCTGTAGAATTATTCCAATCAGATGACGATTGCAAGATTCCTGAAGCAATTCCAATTTCTTCCAATGACTTCCAGCCAACGATTGCGTGGGTGTGACGTCTGAGGCGGAGACTGCAGTCAACTGTCTGGTTACCAGCATTCCTCAAAATATCTTATTTTGTGTTCAACAGAAGAAAGAAACTCAAATAGCTTTGAGGGTGAGTAAATGATGACAGAATTTTGAATTCTGGATTGATATGGACGGTCTGAGTTTGGTCCTTGTGTCATTAGAGAGTACTCAATTAAACCCACTCAAAGTGTTTCTAGAAGGTTCTGTGCCGACAGACATGTCTCTCGATGAAATCATCACTCATCACCTTGAGGACATTATTCACATTTTCATCAAGACATTCTGCCTCCAACTAACTCAATTACGGCTGCCATTGGGATGCAGATTCACTCTTGGAGACAAAGTGAGGCGATATGACAAATTGCTGCTAATTCTCTTAAACGGTTTAAAAGCAGTCTCTTCATCGTAATTCCCGTTAATTTTTCATGCTTAACCCAGGCGATCAGCAGCAGGCTACCTGAGGGAGGAGAGATGTTCAATCGCAGCCTTGTGTTTGTTAAACTCCCAGCAGGACGTCTTTAACGCAACGAGTCACCGCTATCTGGTTCAATTAAGCTTCAAATGCGCCCTGGGTTTTTCAGCACGGGTGTGTTTTAGAGAGGGTGAACGAAGGTGTGCATGAGTTAAATCTGCATACTGTAGCTTCAGGAAAAATAAAAGTAAAAGCATAAGGTTGAGGTTTCTGGAAACAAGGTTTTTGCTCTCGAATGAGTGTAAGAAATACGGGTTATTATTCCCTTAAGATAAGCGAGAAATGGTGATTAAACACTATTTAAAGAGACTCGGACATGAGCTTGAGTTATTTAAGAGTTATTAATATGCGTTTAGTTTGGTTTTTTTATATTAATGCAAATTCAACCAATTCCTGCATTATTTGAGGTAATTTGTGGATTTATAAAACCAATCAAATTGATTACAGAGAATTCCATTGTTAAATGCAGTTAAATGCAATCACATCACAGCTTGTTTTATATCTGAAAAAAGCAATTCACATTTACAGTTATTTTGTTTATTGTTATTGTTGATGCAAAGAAAAATATACATGCAATATTGCCTCCTTGTGTCCAGTTAGACCTACTCGTTTTGTAAACTCAATGAATTACCCATTGCAAAGTGCTGAGTTTTTTGCTGTGCCCTTTAAAATACATTTTGAAATTTGCTCTTGATCTTCACATAAATATCACAGAAATGCCACACTCATGTTTTCAAGTCACTCTCAATTATTGACTGAGTTAGTAAGTTAGTTAAATAGTCACATTAATGTTTGTTTATGCCTACATTCTTAGGGTTAAACACTGTCTTACACTGACTGTTTGTTGAAAGGGAAAATAAAAAAAAAATATTTATTATTTCAAGATATCAAGTCACAGTGTAAATAGAATGAATTGCTATTTTCACTTACATAGCATATGCACTGTAAATGATTTTATTTATTAAAATGATTAAATAGATGCTGCCTTTTTGGGAGAATAAAAACCCACCCAACACCTTCCCCAAACCCTACCCAGTAAATACTTTTAATATTATTAATACTCGTTTGGCAGTTTATTTCCACTTTTGGAACATTATTTTAATTTTTATTTAAATGATATGCCTTTCTGATGTTATATGTGATGGGAAAATAGAGAAGAGCAAGCTTGGCAAAAGACGGATTTGAATCCGTGACGATGGCAGTAAAAGCCGGGACTGCGAGCGGACTAGATTTCTCATGTCTTTTATTGAATTTGATATATAATACCGGGTTATCATGTTGAAATAACGAGATATTATGTTGAAATAAGTAGTTAAATCGAAATAACAAGTTTTTTTCAAAATAACAAGATATGTCGAAATAACAAGATATTCTGTGGCAACCTAACATCTCGAAATAACGAGTTATTGCGTGGAAATAACGAGATATTATTTTGAAATAATGACTTATGTCTAAATCATGTCTTATTACATTGAAATAAGGAGATACGTTCTCTTCTTCTTTTTTCAGTTTTAGTAATTTTATTGTTTCTAATTTGTTAAAGTATAGTTTGATAAAACAATGAAAACGACAATCAGCAAATCAACTCAAAACACCTGCAAAGGTTTCCTGAGCCTTCAAAACGGTCTCTCAGTTTGGTTCACTAAGCGACACAATCATGGGGAAGACTGCTGATCTGACAGTTGTCCAGAAGACAATCATTGAAACCCTTCACAAGGAGGGTAAGCCACAAACATTCATTGCCAAAGAAGCTGGCTGTTCACAGAGTGCTGTATCCAAGCATGTTAACAGAAAGTTGAATGGAAGGAAAAAGTGTGAAAGAAAAAGATGCACAACCAAACGAGAGAACCACAGCCTTATGAGGATTGTCAAGCAAAATCGTTTCAAAAATTTGGGTGAATTTCTCAAGGAATGGACTTAGGCTGGGGTCAAGGCATCAAGAGCCACCACACAGAGACGTTTCAATGAATTTGGCTGCAGTTGTCGTATTCCTTTTGTTAAGCCACTCCTGAGCCACAGACAATGTCAGAAGCGTCTTACCGGGGCTATGGAGAAGAAGAACTGTTGCCCAGTGGTCCAAAGTCCTCTTTTCAGATGAGAGCAAGTTTTGTATTTCATTTGGAAATCAAGGTCCTTGATTCTGGAGGAAGGGTGGAGAAGCTGATAGCCTAAGCTGCTTGAAGTCCAGTGTTAAGTTTCCACAGTCTGTGATGATTTGGGGTGCAATGTCATCTATTGGTGTTGGCCCATTGTGTTTTTTTTTTTGAAAAACAAATTCACTCCACTCGTTTATCAAGAAATTTTGGAGCACTTCATGCTTCCTTCTGCTGCCCAGCTTTTTGAAGATTTTGATTCCATTTTTCAGCAGGATTTGGCACCTGCCCACACTGCCAAAAGCACCAAAAGTTGGTTAAATGACCACGGTGTTGGTATGCTTGACTGACTAGCAAACTCACCAGACCTGAACCCCATAGAGAATCTATGGCATTTTGTCAAGAGGAAAATGAGGAACAAGAGACCAAAAAATGCAGATGAGCTGAAGGCCACTGTCAAAGAAACCTGGGCTTCCATACCACCTCAGCAGTGCCACAAACTGATCAACCTCCATGCCACGCCGAATCGCGGCAGTAATTAAAGCATTGGTCTTATGAAGTATTCTAATTTGTTGAGATAGTGAATCGGTGGGTTTTTGTTAAATGTGAACCAAAGACTTAAACTACTTCAGGCTGTGTGCATTGAATTTATTTAATACTCAAGTTTCACAATTTGAGTTGAATTACCGAAATAAATAGTTATAAATAAATATTTTCCACGATGCACCTATATTATTTATTTGAATTCAGCTTTATTCACATTATTTGAACTTTTTTAATAGTTTGAATAAAAATAACATTATGGTATAAGGCTATACTGCATTACAATAATTGTTGTACTTTATTATGAACACTCTTCATTCATTATATTCAGGCATCAAGTATTACTGAAGCCAGTGTTACTAAGTTTATGGGGCAATCATGTCCATTAATGTCCCTGTCATTAAGATGGACACTGCAAAATGATGTTTAATAGTCTCCACTTTAATTCCATTAATCTTTTATTTTGCTGTGCACCTGGTGAGGTTATTAGACCCAAACTCAGTGCGTGTGTGGTAATTACTCCCGACACCTGTGCATCTATGTAACAGCCTGTGTGTGTGTTTGTTTGCAAGTGGTTGATCTTGTTTATGACTTGCGGTTGCTTTTTTGCAGAAATTGTTCATCTCACTGTTAGAGCTGGGTGATATATAGAATAGGGCTGCACGATTAATTGTAATCGCAATTCGATTTAGTTAAATGAGTGTATCGTTTGTGTGTTTCAGAGTGAAGCGCGGTGCTGTGTTCATTTATACACCAGCAACTCATTATCCGCTGGTGTTTTTAGTGTCTCATAGCGGCTCGATTCACAGTAAATCCTGCTCCTCATGAACTCCATCTGCATCTACACTTAGAGCTGCTTTAAAGGTGCAGTCGGTGATCTGAGAAAATGCTAATGTTAGCCTGCTATCATTGAAAGCGTACGTCCCACCCTCCCTGCAAATCACCGTGTCCAAAGCCAAGCCGCCTCCAAAACACATGAACGCGCACAGACCAGAAGCGAGAAGACCAGAGAAAAAGTTTTAGTATTTTCATCATTTTTATTATTTTATAGCCATTTTGATATATAATCACTACATTTTGGCTAAGATGTGCAGACTACAATCAAGCACAGTAAACCTGGATTTAAAATTTGATCAGAAAACACCCATATTGTGCAGCCCTTACATAGAACATTTATGGTAAAAGATTTTCCTTGTGATATAAAATGTGCAAACATCTTGAATATCTCGATGATTTTAATGCTCTTTTTATTTGACCCTAAAGAGTTTCATTCTAAAGAGTGCATATTTTCAAAATCCTTCTGTTCTTGCCAGTATGAGAGCGTAAATACAGCGACGTGTCTCATTTAAAATGTTGTTAGTCGGTAAGTTTTCAGAACTCATTTCCAGTTGTGCAATCCCTATTGTGTTTTCATATATTCAATTGTTTTAGTAAAAATATGTAGAATGTTTTAGGAGGTTTCTTACTGTACTGTTTTGTATTAATTTATATTTAACTAATTTAAAAAATAATTTATTAATTTATATATAACTAATATATCACTCATCCCTAGTTGCTGTTTCAGATTCATTTTCTGACGCATACGACACGTCAAAGCCCATCTGGTTCATTTCCCTTCTATTTTGCTCGCAAGTGTCAATTTATTTATTCTAATTTTCTGTTGCTTTTCTTTTTTCCACATTTCATTCTTCAGTTATGAGGATTATGATCCAGAGATTAAGTAAGCAGATCCTTCTTTCCTTCCCTCCAGCTCATATTTCTCTCTCGGCTTGGCTTCATAACAGCAAATAAACCATCTTCACTCGCTTCCTGTTTTTACGTTCTCGTTCACGGCACAATATGAAGTGATGTCAATCATTCATGCAACGTGTGTGTGTGTGTGTGTGTGTTTCTCATTCTCTCAGTCCCCTTAAAGTTTCCCTCTGTAATGTGCAGCTCATCCTGAGGTGTGAAATTCAGGACAGAGTCATTTTAACATTGTCAGCTTTTCAATGTGATGGGGAAAAGAGACATCTTTCACAATGCCTTTGAGACTTTATTAAATGAACGATTCCTCCATTCATGAGTCTTGTTAAGGAGAGGTGTACTGAGGTTTTTTATATAATCTTTGTCTTATCTAGAAACCTGAACTTCTCAAAACACCTTGGCAGCCTTAGCGTTCAAAAGTTTAGGGCTAGTAAGATTTTTGAAAAAGTCAAGGCTGCATTTAATGAATCAAAAATATAGTAAAAACAGTAATAACAGCATCCTGTGGAATATTTTTATAATTTAAAATAACTATTTTCTATGTGAATATCTTTTAAAATGTAATTTTGAATTACTCCAATCTTCAGTGTCACATGATTCTTCAGAAATGTTTTGAATATGCTGATTTTCTGCTCATTTATTATTATTATTATTATTATCATTATGTCTGCTTCATGTTTTTTGTGGAAATAGTGATACTTTTTTTTAAGGATTCTTTGATGAATAGTAAGTTCAAAAGAATGGTATTCATTTAAAATAGAAATTTCGTCTTTTTTTTATTAATTTAATGCATCCTTTCTAAATAAAAGCATTATTATTATTTCAAAAACAAATCTTACTGACCACAAACTTTTGAACGATAGTGTAGTAACACATTGAAAACCACCAAAGACTTTAGAAATATAAAGACGGTGCACTCATATTGCTTGTGAATTGAATAAAGTGCAACACGCAATATGGAAGAATAAGTCCCACCTTCTAAATAAAAGAGCCAATCACTGATTGGTAAAGTCACCATGTCACTGCAGCTGCTGTTTGAAACTCCACTTGCTATGGACTTTATGAATAATAAGCTTATAAGAATAAGACATAACATTTATGGGACAGCTGTTGTCAGATTTCATTGGGGATTTCAAAAATGACATTTAATTGTAAGCTTGATGAACAGCTTTGGAGAATTTGATGTTTCCCCATTCAAAAAACTAGGAGCTGTACTTGCATGACTGAAATAGCTGCACTAGATGGCCTTAAAGGGACTTTGAAACCACTCAGCGCCATATAGGAACGACTGTGTAGCAACTTACTCAGAACACCTCAGCAACTGCATAGAAATTCCCTGGAAATCATCCATAACACTCTAGCATAAACCTTAGGTAAACAGCATATTTCATTTTTCGAATTAAACCAAGACTGTGACCTATGAGTGATTTTTGCTTCTTCTGCTTCTACAAGTGTTTCATAAGCATAATTGTTTTGGAAAGACGCACATTTATATTGTCAACTCAATGATTAACATCAAAGTTAATACATTGAAACTCACTGCACAGCCTGTACTTCCCTCACAGCTTTTTAAATCCAGTCGGCACTGAAAAAAGTGGAAAATATGGTTTGTCTTTTTTTTTTTTTAGTGGAAATATTTGTTCTGAAAAACAGTCTCACTGTATTTATTTATTTATTTTTTAAATGAACTAACCCTAATGACTGCAGTATGAAGTTTGTGTGTCCCATTAGTAGTATATTGGATGTAATCCATATGTAAATGTGTGTAATTCTGATGCTAAATTGAGCTGGATGGAGTCAGTGGGGTGGATCTGTAGCCCCGCGGGTAAAACAACACATTACAGACGCGCACGATCCATTCGGCGCTCCCAAAATGAAGCCACTTGTGCTGGATGGTATTTAAAGGGACAGTTCACCTAAAAATGGCAATTCTGCCATCATTTACTCCAAACCTTTCTTCTGTAAATAAATCAATTGCTCTTTTCTCACCTCAGTGACCAGTCAAAGTCCAAATAGGACCAAATACGAAGTGATTTGTGCATTTTATTTGAAGTCATCTGAAGTCAAACAAGAGCTTTGTAGCTTTTGTGTGAGTGAAACGTCTTCGAATCCTATGACTGATGATTTGATTGTCCCTTTTGGATCTTGGCCGTGTCTTCATTCATTTTTGATGTATGGAAAAGAGCAGCGTAAAATAAAATTCATGTCCCACGGATATAAAACAGCATGATTGGGGAAGAAAATTGAGAAAATGGAGTTCACTTTAACTGAAGTCGTATTTAATTTATGTGGAGAGCTGGATAGAAATGTACCAATTTAGCCACTGATCTAGCACTTATGTCTTTTATTGCGAGTAATGACTTCTGACTGCATTTTTCTCCGTTATTTTCGAGGCTAATTCGATGTTTGTGTGTCTGTGTGTTTGTTTCAGATCATGGGTAATCGGAGCCATAGCACTGCTCTGTTTACTGGGGCTGACCTGGGCGTTCGGGTTGATGTACGTTAACGAGAGTACAGTGATCATGGCGTATCTCTTCACCATCTTTAACTCCCTGCAGGGCATGTTCATCTTCATATTTCACTGCGTCCTGCAGAAGAAGGTTGGGAAAAACACATTCACATGCACATATGATACAAACCAGGGCCGTCCGTCACCAGAACATGTCAAATATATGATCTGAAACACTATGGCTAGGGATACTTTACAAAGCAATAATAATCCTATAAAATGCCAAGCAAACTGCTATTAAGTTTCGAATTGATTTTATTTTATATTAGCACATTTTAAAACGAGATTTCCTCATTTTGACCCCTAAAAGGCTGCCTTGGCAACTAACTAAAGTAAAATAAGTACTAACATTTCTGAATAGAAAGCTAAATAGAAATAATAAAAAATGACAAAAACACATAACTACTAAAACTACTAATGAAATTTCAAAATGTATATAAAAAAAGTAATTTTAAGTAATAAAGTGTATAATAGTATTTAAACAGTAATTTACATTTACATTTAGCAGACGCTTTTATCCAAGTGAGGAAAACAAACAAGCGATTCTTCATGAAGAGGCAAATGACACAGGAATAAAACAGTAATAAAATAGGGCTGGAGTGGCATTGCTTATGTTCATCCTTAATTCCCTAAACACAAAACTCAAGAGCAGATGGTAATGGCTAATATGGCAGCTCCACTTTTTTTTTTCTTTTTTTTTTCCCGAGCGTGACAACCACATATAGCCGACTGACACCTGCACATTTTCAGGACTCAAAACTGCATACTCCACAAACCCACGTTGAATGAACGGAACCGCACTGGACGACTAGTTGTCTCCCATGTCATTTTATGTTAGAGCCACTGTATAATCGTGACGGTTTAGTTTACTTACGGAGACGGGCAGATTATTTGCTTCATCTGCAGATCCACCAGAGCTGCGAGGCGCGCGGCTCAAACGTACTCTCGGTTACCAAGCACTTAAAGTTCATGTTGGTTGTTTATAATATCTAATGAATGAGCTCACGTCTCAATTGACGGTTCGCAAAGACCCGCCCCCTTTAGTTACTGTTGCTATGTCCGACAAGCCATGCGCTCTCACGCCACACATCATGTTCTCACGAAGTGAAAAATACATCGCGGAGCAAAGAGGACAGACGAGACAGAGCGGGTTACTTTTAATATGAAACAAAGTTTCAAATTTCAAACATTTAATTTTTATAGAAGTTTAAACAAATAGCGTACAGTGGCTCTTCAATGTGTCGTGACAGATCGCTGTAGCTCCTCAGTTTGAGCGGCCATCTGTTCATACCACTTCATTTATAGTATCAAATAAACATGAATGAACATCAGAAGAAAGATGTGAGTATGCACAGTTTTGCACAATTACTAACTCCCCTGACTGTTTTTTTCGGCCATAATGGCGGATTTTGTGTTAAGATTGGTTAGATCGCCTGTCAATCAAAGGGTCAATTGGACTCATTTATTTAATAACATGCTGTCAATTGTGCTAAAACTTCCCGATGTTATGGACATCAGCATTTTTGATACTGCCACTGAGTGCGGTTGTGTGTCCTGAAAATGTGCAGGCAAACAGATTTCGTTAGATTTCGTTAAACATCGAAGGAATACAGAAAAACAGATTATAATTCATACGAAGTATCTGAAAATGTAAAAATGCTGAACGTTTTCTGTGATGGGTAGGTTTAGGGTTAGGGGATAGAATATGTTTGTACAGTATAAAACTCATTATATCTATGGAATGTCCCTATAAAACATGAAATCCCAAACTGTGTGTGTGTGTTTAGGTACGCAAAGAATACGGGAAGTGCCTTCGGACTCACTGCTACAACGGGAAGAGTGTGGAGTCGTCTATGGGTTCAGTGAAAAGCTCCTCGTCGCGCGGACCCGGGCGATATTCCTCGGCATCACAGGTAGACGGGTGACATCTGAACACGCACACACTCAAACACACACGCACAGCAACACAAAGCCAAAATCCAATTTTGTGAGTGTCCATGTGTGTGTTTTCTCTCACTCTCTCTCTCTTTGTCTCTTTTTCTTGTTTTCTTTCATCACAAGGTTCACCACCCGCCTTGTATGACAAACTCCTCACAGTTACAGTATGAACAAGTAACTATCAGCCCTATAATTTTTCACACTACACTCTTGATCAGGTCATGTGTTCATTTTTGCAATTTACCTCTAAACATCTTAGTGTTATACTGTGTTAGAAGCAATACTTCAGTTAGAGTTCATGAGAGCAGTGGGATTTTTTTTTATAAAAGTAATTTTGTAGATATTGTTGCATGTTTAGCAGTGTGAACGAGTGTGATTGGTAGGAATGGAATACACTGTATACTATATATATATATATATATATATACATGCATACACTACTGTTCAAAAGTTTAGGGTGGTAAGATTTTTTAAACAATTTGGAAGACATTTTACATGTCTCATTCTACATATGATGTGCAATTATTATTTTGGAAACGAAAATGGATTTTCTTTGTTTAATTCATCAAGTAATTCCAGTAAATATGAAATTAATTATAAAGAACTTAAATAAAGTACTTAAATCCTACTTAAAATACGAACAAAAAACAATTGCATTTAATATTCAATTTAAAATATAATGCATTTTCATATAATTGCAAATAATAGACAATTTAGTGTCCAAAAACATTTTATGTTTCATTCAGAATAAGAATATTTTGCATTTATAATCCAATTTGGTGTAAAACATAGCAGTTATCAAGTCACACAGTATTTGACTGCACATTTTGACAGATACTATTTATACTTGTTGTATAGGCAAAGCAAGTTTGGCTTTTTAAAATGAATTAGATGTCAGCACAAAGAAGTCGATAATGTAAAGAGAAATATTCATAAGGAGGAACATTCATTTCTAAATCTGTCCTTTACCTGAAAATACTTTGGTTTGAAGAGAGCAGTGAAGGGAGGATTTCCATTGAATGCTGTCCTTGTCTCATACAAATCTTTGGCTTTACATATCTGTGTTTTAATACCTCATTTCCATGGTAACCGTTTGTCTGGTTACATTATCTCCATGGAGACAAGGTTTCCAATTTGACCTTTTAGCCTTTTAGGGGTCATCTGCTGAGATATCTGCAAACATGTAACAAGAATCTGACATGCACCAGAAACACACTTTGCCGACCCGTGACCCATGTGTGTGTGCGTGCAAATGTCAGCCAGATGAGTAACGGCTCAACTTTTCACGTCGAGAGGATTTTTGTTTTATACTTAAGCCTTTATATTTGTTTTTCTTGTTTTATTTATTTATGTGCACCAATACGTTGCGAGCACTTTAGACAGGAAAAACAGTTCATTACTGATGACCTGAAAAGGATAGTTCTTGCAAAAATGAACATTCTGTCATCATTTACTCACAAAGGTTCTTTATTGGCATTGATGGTTCCATGAAGAACATTTAACATCCATGGAACCTTTCTATTGCACAAAAGCTTCTTTAGACTATTACACTAAGAATTAATTTGTTAAGAACTATTGACTAAAAGGTTCTTTGGGGAAGCAATATATATATATATATATATATATATATATATATATTAATGACATCACAGCAAAAACCCTCTTTTGAACTTTTATTTTTAAGAGTTTGAAAACCTATTCAGTTTGATTCATGAATGAGTTTTGTGTAGCAATTTAACTAAAACATTGCAAAGATTCAACTCAAATGAACAGTTTGTTGACAAATCGAACACAGTTACTCTCTCACGAACTAAAGAGAAAATCATCTAGGTTAGTGTAAGTTAAAGGTGGGGTAAGTGATATTTCAAAAACACTGTCTGGAACCGGCACCCACAGCAAACGCGCCAATCAGCATTAGGGGGCGTATGACGGTAGGCTGCAGAAAGAGAGATGAGACGCAATACAAAAGATCACCCCAAAATGACATTTCTGTCATTAATTACTCACCCTCATGTGGTTCCAGACCCATAAGACTTTCCTTCGGAACACAAATGAAGATTTTTTTGAAGACAGAATTTCCTTGCATTGATTGCCTTTGCAACTACCACTCTGACGCTTGAAAATCTTCCTAAAGAGATCAGAAAACGAATCCATTTGAATCGAACAGTTTAATCTAGATTTTCTGAAGAGAATCGATCTCTTGTTATGCCGAATAGATTTTTACTCGCATGTAAAAACTGATCAGCGAACAAAAACAGTTGCTCAACTGAACCTGAATAACGCACAAGAACAAACCTCTTCCGGGAGCTCAAACATGCTGCATAGAACATGAGAATGAACCTCATTGGTGACACAGCTTCCGGAAAAGACATCCACTCTCATATTGCGTGTTGCGGTGGTAAACCACTGCCCGCTGACGACCGCTAGCGAGATCCACCAGATCCACTAGAGCTGCGAGGCGCGCGGCTCAAACGTACTCTCAGCACTCGGTTACCAAGCACTTAAAGTCCCTGTTGGTTGTTTATAATATCTAATGAATGAGCTCACGTCTCAATTGACGGTTCGCAAAGACCCGCCCCCTTTAGTTACTGTTGCTATGTCCGACAAGCCATGCGCTCTCACGCCACACATCATGTTCTCACGCAGTGAAAAATACATCGCAGAGCAAAGAGGACAGACGAGACAGAGCGGGTTACTTTTGATATGAAACAAAGTTTCAAATTTCAAACATTTAATTTTTATAGAAGTTTAAACAATAAATAGCGTACAGTGGCTCTTCAATGTGTCGTGACAGATCGCTGTAGCTCCTCAGTTTGAGCGGCCATCTGTTCATACCACTTCATTGATAGTATCAAATAAACATGAATCAACATCAGAAGAAAAGACGTGAGTATGCACAATTTTTCAAGTTCACCAGACTTGGAGCAGGGTGGTTAGGATTGGTGGGTGAGTTTTGGAGGAAGAGCAATGAACAGAGGGGTGTGTCCAATAGTGTTTTTCAAATATCGCTTAACCCAGCTTTAACGATGGCAGAATGTTCATTTTTGGGTGAACAATTCTTTGAAGCCGCAGTGTAACACTGGCTCTCATCTTATGAGATATGTCTGTGATCATTTTGTGTGTTTGAAACTCTGCGTTGTTCTTCACAGAGCCGAATCCGCCGGATGTGGAATGACACGGTGAGGAAGCAGTCAGAGTCTTCGTTCATGGCTGGAGACATCAACAGCTCAGCTACGCTCAACAGAGGTACACATGGCCATTATATCGCCACCCTTGTGAAAACAAGTGCGCTTAATTATATGAATATGAATGTGCACTTAAAAGTGTACTTTTAAAAAAATGTACTTGAAGATAATATAATATTTCTGAAATAAAATGCCACTTAAATGTACATGAAGAGAAAATACAGTGGCAAGAAAAAGGATGGTTTTCTGAATAAATTTGTCATAAAATGTGATCTGATCTTCATCAAAGTCGAGGGTATTGACAAACATAATGTGTCTAAACATAATTACACGAAAAATTCTCTTTATTGAACACAGTCATTCAACATTCAAAGTGGCAGTGGAAAAAGTAAGTGAGCCTGTGCGTTAATGACCTCAAGAAAGCTAATTGGAGTCAGGTATTAGCACACCTGGAGTCTCATTAAGATAATACGTTTGGAGGTGTGGACTACAGCCACTTTGACTGATAAAAAACCCCTCAAACTTTTGGCATTTGCTCTGCACAAGAAGAACACGCTTATGTGAGTCATGCCTCACCAAAAAGAGCTTTCAGAAGAGCTACGATCAGGAATTGTTGCTCTACATAAAGCTGGAAAGGGTTACAAAGTTATTTCAAAAAGACTAGAAATTCACCAGTCTACAGTTAGGCAAACAATCTACAAATGGTGACACTTTGGGGCTGTTGCTACTCTACCAAGAAGTGGGCGCCCAGTCAAAATGACACTAAGAGCACAACGACTCACAAGACTCATCAGTGAGGGAAAGAAACAACCAAAGATTCGAAGGAATCATTGCAACTTGCAAACATCTCTGTCCACGAGTCTACAATACATAAAACACTGAACAAGGACACCACGAAGGAAGACACTGCTTACTAAAAAGAACATTGCTGCACGCCTAAAGTTATTAATTGTAAGGGTTCACTTACTTTTTCGCTGCTATTTTGAATGTTGCATGGCTGTGTTCAATAAAGGCATGAAAGATCATAATTGTTTTGTGTAATTGTGTTTAGACACATTATGTTTGTCAATACCCTTGACTTGATCACATTTTATGACCAATATATTCAGAAAACCATGAAATTCCAAAAGGTTCACATCCTTTTTCTTGCCACTGTGCATGCATAACTTTGTTTCTTTCTTTATTAAAATCACTGGACTGCATTAAAAGAATTGACCAGATGTTTTGGTATTCACATGACTCCTAATTTAACCATTTGCCAGAGTAGATTGTATTCTTCATCAATAAAGCGGCTGGTTTATTTCCCCTATATACAGATCCTTGCATTCAGATAACTGCACTTAACTGCATTTCCCAATATTACTGTTGTTTTGGTGTTTCGGAATCTGGTCCTTTGGATGGACCAACCAATCCATCCAAAGGACAGGATCAGAAAGGATCTGTATGTGGGCAAACAAAACAGCCATTTTATTGATGCATGGCCCAGCATAGATGAGCAAGCTCTTTGGGACAGGACCCTGCAGTCTTAACGCATTTACAACAAAAGAAACACAGCTTTCATGATCATGTGTTAAGGATTCTGGACAGAGAAGACAGGTGGTTTGAAAGAGGCGTAAAGGAGGTGATTCATGTGAAGGTGGAACCTCTCTCATTGAATAGTGGAGGGGGTTAGAGAGATCAATGTGCTCCACCAGGTGAATAAAAACGTACACTTCTGTAATATACTTAAACTGCTCTATTTTCGCGCACTAATGTGTACTTAATATACTAAAAATTCTTCTTTAGTACTTCTTAAGAACATTTAAGTATACTCAACTGTGCTAAAATGTGCTTTTAACTTACTATCTTTGTATTAAAAAAAATTATTTAGTTACAGCTTGTAGTACACTTGAACCTATAGATACATACATTTTTTAATAATGAAGATTATCTTAAGAAGTACTAAATAAGAGTTTTTAGTACATCAAGTACAAAATAAGTGTGTGAAAGTAGAGCACTTTAAGTACATTATGGAAGTGTACTTGGTGATTGGATGGACACAAAAACATTTTTTTATGTAGTCCAGTGATTTTAATAAAGAGTTTGTTTGAACATTTCATTACCTGGGTGTTTTAGAAAGTCATGAATTTACATAGTTTCTTGAAATATTAGATTTACTCAACCCCATGTCATCCAAGATGTTTGTGTCTTTCTTTCTGCAGTCGAAAAGAAATTGAGGAAAATATTTCAAGATTTTTCTCCATATAGTCGACTTCAGTTCTTTGCAGTTTCAATGCAGCTTCAAAGGGCTCTACATGGTCCCAGCTGAGGAATAAGGGTCTAGTGAAACGATCGAGAAAAATACAAATTTATATACGTTTTTACCACAAATGCTCGTCTTGCACTACTCTGCGACGCGTTGGACAGGGTTAGGTAAGACAAAAAAAACATCCAATTTTCTGTTCCAACTTCAAAATCGCCCGACATCGTTATTTTACCTTTTTTTTTTGCAAAAGTCATCTGACTTATTAGTCTTTGCACATTCGCTTTGTAAACACTTGCTCTACGTCACACGTGACCTTTCCGACATGATTACTTAATGTGTGGTGCATCGCAGAGAATTTGTGCTTTCAGACATATTTGTATTCAATCCACAGATTTACTCAACTCAAAATCTGGTCATGAAATCTGAATGAAAGTTTGAACCTTCTGACATCAAGCAGAATTTAACCAGTGCCTGCAGAATTCAAAGTTCCATATAATTGCACGCTTGAATCAGTTGGGGAGGGGGGGGGTTCAAAAGATTTCGTGTCTACAGATAAAACTGCGGTTATGTTTCTTTAATGAACATCTTTCTAATCCTGACGTTCAGTACATTAAACATCTACAAGTAAATATAGTCTATGAGTTTCTGTTGCGATGCATCAGCTAAGCTACTTTAATTGAGCGAGAATAGTTCTGAGAAACCAGAACATGCAAATAATTCTATTTTTATGGCCAGTAAAGTTAAAAAGAAATGAGGTAATTAAACTTTAAAAACTTTTCAAGTAAATGTCAGTGTGTTGAGATAAGGAGAGAATAGAAAAGAAACCCAAGTTAAACTTAAGACTGTTAATAATTGTTAGCATAATGTAATGAAGCTCATTTAATTTACATTTAGATTACATTCATGTTCCTTCAAACACTTTGTATATTGTGTAAATGAGAGGTAAACAGGTGGATGAGGATTTAATTAGCGTGGAGGACGGCGTATCTTAAAACGAAACATTTCCATTTCAGTGAAATGACAGAAATAAGCTGCGGGCCTCAATAATGCAGACGAGCCGTCAGAGCTCAGACGGTTCAGTCGGCGTTCATTCCCTCAGTGAAAGCACTGCGATTGGACAGGACAGAACAGCAGATGCTTTGAAACGTCTCAGGCTAATTCTCACCATCCAGTCAGGAGGCACAAAAGAAACTGCAGAACCATGCTGCTTTTAGTGGAAGGAAATAAGGCACTTTTCACAAATAGCATAAAGAATAGGGGCACAAAAACATTTTTATACTTATCTTTTTTTTCAACAAAGGTCCAGTGAATGAGATTTTTTTTTTTTTTTTGTCTGATTATTGAGATTATACAATAGTTTTCTTTTTATATTTTGAATGTTTTTTAATTTTGGAATTCTTTTTTGTGTTTTCTGTTTTCATTTAACTTTTAGTAATTTTGTTGTGTGTCATTTTTATTAGTTACTATTAGTTTTATGTGTCTATACATTTATTATTATTATTTTGTTTAGTATAAATAAACAAAATGAAAATGAGAATTGTAGCTGAAATAAGTTTACCTTTTTTTATTTTGTTTTATTAATTGGTCAGTCTTTATTTTTTTTTTATAGTGCTTTATACAATTGAAATTGAGCTTCACAGTATTAACATGACAGTAACAGAATCAATGATGCAAACTCCATCAAATATAAGACAAATTCAAATTCTGCTGTAAAGCATCTCTAAAAAAGACAAAAGGATCCAAATATTTAGTTCTTGAATATATTTTTGGTCATTAAAATATTGTGTGTGTATATATAATATATATATAATATATATATATATATATATATATATAAATTTTATTGTTGGATACACTCAAGAAGATAATACATATATTTGATGTGTATACACACACACACACACACACACACACACACACGTTCGTTTTGCTATCAAAGTGAGGAAATTCCACAGGCGTAATGGTTTTTATACTGTACAAACTGTACATTCTGCCCCCCCCCCCAACTTAACCCTCACAGAAAACATTCTGAATTTTTACATTTTTAATTAAACCTTGTTTAGTATGTTTTAAAGCTGTTTGAAAAGTGGGGACATATGAAATGTCCTCATATTTCACGTTGAAGTTGTAATACCAGTGTCATACCCATTATACACATTTGTGTCCGGATATGTCACAAAAACGCGCACACACACACACACACACACACAAAATTGCTTTGATGCATGGGCCATTTTTCCAGTCCAACGATAATTTATGAGATTTAGCTGTTATAAGAGCATTTTTGTTCTTAAAATCTAGCTTTGAAAACCACACGCACCGGTGAGAGCTAGAATGAAGATCTGCTGTGAATCGTTCTGAATTTCAGATGCCTCTATAAATTTGATTTCTCTCTGTCTGTCTCTCTCAGTCTCTGTTCCTGTTCTGATCAGTGAGACGCTAATGTTCTGTTATGATGATGGATTGACCCTCTCTAGAGAGAGGAAGTGTCACGATGGAAATAATTAGGCTCTCAGCACTTAACCCGTGTGTGTGTGTGTGTGTGTGTGTGTGTGTGCGTGTGCATGAGACGCTCCATCACTCATGCTGCTCAGAGCTGAGAGATGTATTAAACAGAGACACAAAGCCGAATTCCTAGGAAGAGTGTGTGAGAGACACACAGAGACGCCACAACACTCATCGAGATACACACACGTTTACTGGGTCACCACAGATACAGTCTAAGAAACATGAGACTATTCAATTAAATGCATGAACCTAATTATAATAAATACTGACTAACTCTACCCTTAACTCTTTCCCTGACCAGCATTTTAAAGTTGCCAGTCAGTGCCAGCATTTTTTATCCTATTCAGAATATTCATGTCCAGGATATTTTGTTGTATGAATAAAGAAAGAACAGAGCCTCTGCTTAAGAAATATATTAGTTTAATTCATTTTTTATCAACACTTATGTGGGCAAATTTAATTAAATTAAAAAAAAAAAAAAAAAAAGAAAGAAGAGAAAATCGCATTTTTGTCAAAGACTTTGGATGCAGAATGATGATCAAAGCGTGGATGGAGTAGATCAAGTCCATCAACACCCCCACAGCTTGATCAGTCGTGAACCTCTCAGTGGGTTCGACATTTTGTTCGTTAGGCAGTTTTGATTCATATGCGGTTGATTGGTTGATCATGACGTTAGCTTGACTTCTATGCACTCCTGTGCTACATTCCTCTCCAAATTTTTATGCCTTTCACTTGCTAACTTCCCTCAGTCTCGTGGACACGGATGTGCGTCATTACTTACGTTGCATGAGTGCCCACTACCGGCGGAACTCGTGCATAAGGTTTAAATGAAACGCACTAAGCCCTTAATCCCTTGGAATTCACTATGGTTGATTAATTATTTAAACCCCTTTTCAAGCTACGGATTTATTTAATGCACCATTCAATATTCATATAAGTTGTTAGAGAAAATATGTAAAATTCTGTAATAAAAGCTGTTGGAGAAAAATAAAATTACACAAATGAAAAAAAAAATCAGTAGTATAAACAAGTATGTGATTAAATCTCAACACAATTAATACATTGTACACTGTTATGCGATTAATTCTCAACATAATTAATATATCGTACACTTCAGTTAAGCGCGATCTGCTGTGGTGTCAAGTTGAATTGTGGGATATGGAGCTGCTTGAAGTGAACATCGGAGTAGACTCGCTCCCTCAGTCAAAATTGAGGGAACAAAGGTCTGTCCATATAAACTAAATAAATTAAATAAAAATAAAGGTGGAATACACTTCAAAATAGCGGCGGGGAGTCCTCCCAGGGGAAGTGTTTAGGGAAGTGCGCGAGTGCGTGTCTAAAAGTGGACCGGTACGCGGCCGTGGTTTATGCAGATCTTGTTTTTGGGTACTATTTCAGAAGATGCGTAACAGCGCCCCCCACTTTATAACAGTGAAAACATGGAAAAGCTTGTCAATGGCAGAGAAAAAGTTCAAATAAAACATTTTATAGCCTGGTTTCACTAGAACATTTAAGTAGCTTTGATAAACATGCCTTAGGAAAAAAATCCTTTCTGGTGTGCATCTTGAGACAAAACAATGGCACTAACATATTTGATGCAAGTAGCTTTCAGTTAAGACATGCATTTTAGTCTGGGACTAGGATTATTTTAGGATTGTCTGTTAATTTAAATATTTAATATAAATAAATCATTGTTCACAATTTCTCTCCTTATCACAGACACAGTATCCAATCAGAGGTGTTTACGAATGCGCTCAAAGCGTCACATTTTTTACATTTCAATACCGAAGTGGTAACGAAGTCTCGAATACATGGTAATATAACGTAAAAATATGGGTTTAGGAAGTAACATAAGGTTACAATAGGGGTATTATTAGTTATTGCCCAGTATTACGATGATAATTATAATAGTCAGTACAAATTATGTATATGCAAAACCATAAAGTGCTACCGAGAGGCATCTTATGCTGATTTTTACATTTAATGTTTCTATGAATAATATCATTTTAACTGCGTTAGAACATAAACAACATGACACATTTTTAATTAATCACCTTAATGTGTTAAACTCGACAGCCTTAATTTGTTTATTGATCATTTTTACCTTCTCAATCTCACTTCTGGAGAGAATTTTTCAACTTTTGCGCAAACACTGTGCAGGTGAAATGTCAACGTGTGTAATAATTTCCACTGCGGAACAAAAGATGCATTTAAACCTCAACCTCAGTGAACCTCTTTCTCTCTCTCTCTCTCTCTCTCTCTCTCTCTGTGTCATATATCTGAAGGCGCTTATCTCGGTGTTCAGCGTATGATTTACAGAGGTGTATAATTAACCGACAGCGTAATAAACGTGCCTACACTGATAATCACAAGCAAACCTCGGTTTAATAAATGAGCTCATAGTGTGCATGATCTTCATTGGAGAATCAAACAGAAAGTCTTACTTTACGATGAGTCATAGTTAAAAACTGAAAGTATTATACTCTTATCGTTAACTAAAAGCATGATCAAATTAGCTCAATATTTAATAAACAAAAACATTCAAGTGGCGGGAGATGTAGAACTTTGTGAAAATGGGATAATCCAATTTTTGTGGAAATCAGTGCGCACAGATTCCATGTGAGCATGCTGAGAGATTATGCATAATAATAGGAACACTGCTCACAGCAGGCAATTTCAGTCCAACAGTAATTGTTTTGAAAGTGAAGAAGATGGAGGAGAATTTGCTGCAAAAGCTGTGCTTTAAAGGGGATGAATTTTGAGACAGAACTTCTTGGAGAGACTAAAGCATGTTAACAGCCTTTCACATAGCCATAACCAGGGCTCGACATTAACTCTTTTGCTCACCGGCCACTGTGGCTAGTGGTTTTCCAAAGTTACTAACCACTCTGCATTTATATTTATACTCTGCAAATATTTTCACATAATGTGACTGCAGGAATATTTGGACCTGACACACATCCCCATTCTCAACTGTTTACGTTCGCTTGAAATATAATGCGTTGACATGAATACTCACTAAGACTGGCACTTTGACATTATTTTGTGTGTATTTGACTGTTAAAGTGCAATTCGTAGCGGAAACTAACTCAAGTTAGTACTGAGAGGTGGCTTTATATGCGCACACTTTGAGTGAGAGTACAATATCTGTGGGAATGAGTAAAATTATGCACAATACATGCAGTCCCACACTGAAATTCAAGCCCTGTAACAGCAACAATATTCATCCCGAGCAAATGAAACGAGTAAGTGAAGGGAGGCGGGTTTGTGTGTCAACACACTGTCGGAGAGATGAGAGAGCAAGAAAGAGCGGCTGATATTGTGAATATATTCCGCGGAATATGAGTATTTTTCCACAGCATTACATTGCACTCCTTTTATTATTTCAGATGCCTTTTTAAAAGACTACAATCGGAAAATGTATATCTATATTATATATAAAAAATTCAACACTGCTGATAATGTCAAGCTCTAATTATAACTGTTTTTTGTACTCAATTCTTATATTAGGGGGAGGGACATTGTCGATCTTATGAAAGCCTATTTCTGACACATAAGAAAAAAAATCATGCTCAGGTAAAATCATAATTATGCCCTAAAATTATGAGATAATAAGTCATTGGAAGTCATAATAATGAGATAAAGTCAAAATTATGAGATAGTCAGAATTATTTAAATAAAAATTGTTATTGACTTTTTATCTTATAATTTCAGCTTTTTATCATTATCATTTTTTATTTTTCTTTCTTACGAGGTGGAAATAGGCTTCAATGCATTCAACATAAAATCTATACACCCATATACAAGATGAGTTTTCAGTATTTTTTGTTCTTTGTGGCAGAGATGGAAATTTAAGAATACACTTTAAATGTGTATCTCTGCTACAATATTATTTTGCCAACTTTTAGGAGTAAATTAACTCTCTGGCTGACTATACTGAGAAAGGATCCATTTTATCCATAACAGAGTCACTCACATACACCGTCAGAGGCTCTGATGGGATAAGAATGCCAACATTGGTTGAATGTTCCTGCTTTTTTCTGTGGCTGCTGAGGAGATTGCCTGTATGATACCAATGCTAACATTGTTGCTGCATTTGTTTGATCTTCTCTGTGTGTTCTTCTCTCCATCTGTGTGGCTGCATCAGGTGCCATGGCCAATCACCTCATCCCAAACTCTCTGCTGCGCTCGCACGCCTCTAACAACCCCTATAACACCTTACTGGGCGAATCAGCCGTCTATAACAACCCCACTCTCAGCATGTACAACGCTCAAGGTGTGCTGCATTCTTCCGTTGCTTTAACTTGCTGTGCACTAACTGTGTGTGTGTGTGTGTGAGAGAGTGTGTGTATGTGTGTCTTTGGGGGGCAAAGGGCTCCGCTATGTGGCTTAGAGCTGAACGTGTGTGCGATCATCTTTGTCTTTTGTCTGGTATGGTCTGTGGTAACATAGTTCGCAATGAGAAACGAGTTCGTAGAGCTGAAATAATCATAGTAACTGATGGCTACATTTTGCTGCATGACAGAGATGCGACTGAGCATTAGTGCCTAATCGCAGATTAAAATCATGTCACCCACTCTTTTGTACTTCGCGCTAATGTGTCTGATGCAGATGGGTTTTGACAGCTACACTGGACTTGATGCAACTAAAAACAATGAATGCGCTCATTGCATGCGAAACAAGTCGGTAAGACTTCACGCGTCCAGAAATGTACCATGCGCTCATCGGCCATGCATCTCAGAACAAGAATGGGACAACCACTTCATCTTGACAGAAATGTGAATACAAACTTTATACAGTGCTGAATCGCAAGACAAATCACCCACTCTTTCGAAGACATGTCTTGTTTCTCAGGCAGAAGGGTTTGGACAGTAATGCATAACATTTCTATTATATGTCACAGCACTGATGCAACTGAAAACAAAACATTTGCTCCTTGCATGCAAAATCCTCAGTAAGACTTCACACTTCCAAAGACTAGAAATCTACCAGGAACTCCTGCTGGCAGGACGGCTGGCATTTCAAGACGAGCATGGGATAACGGGTTTGGCCTGTTTACACCTGGTCACTTTTGGTCATGCCTTTGCTCTGATTGGATAGCTATCCGATCGTGAAAAGAAAAGGTGTAAATGCCCTCGGAAACACTTTTGAGATGGATTCATGCTGCGTTCGTGCCATGTCATAATTACAAAAGCCTCAAGATGACAACACGAGATGTTATTTTCGGAGCGGTTCACATGCTCTGACTGGGAATTATGCGTTTCTGTAGCACCACTGTCAACACCCGCAGTTGAAGTCGTAAGTTTAAAATCTGCAAAATGTTAATTATTTTAAAATAATAAGAGGGATCACATAAAATGTATGTTGTTTTTTATTTCGTGAATAAGATATTTTACATAAAAGATGTTTACATATAGTCCACAAGACAAAAAAAAAAAACAGCTAAATTTATAAAAATGACTCACATTAAAAGTTTGCATACACATGATTCTGAATACTGTGTGTCATTACCTGGATGATCCATGGCAGCAGTTAAACTGCCCAATGTTCTTCGGAAAAATCCTCTAGGTCCTGCAAATTCTTCAGCACCTTATGCATATTTTAACTTTTTCCAGCAGGGACTGTATGATTCTGAGATTCATATTTTCACTGTGAGGACAATCGAGGGACTATTAGAAAACACTTTTGAATAGGATAAAGATAGAATTTTTCTTATTTTGTTTAAAATCTTTTTTTTTTATTAATTAGGACTGCCCTTTGGAAGCAACAGAAGATACTTACATGGTTCGCAGAAGACAAATGAATACATTTTACCTTCAAATTCAAAAAGTTTTCACCTCCTGGCTCTTAATTCATGGTGTTTCCTTCTGGAGCATCAGTGAATGTTTGAACCTTCTTTAATAGTTGTGTTTGAGTCCCTCCGTTGTCCTCAGTGTGAAAAGATGGATCTCAAAATCATTCAGTCACTGCTGGAAAGGGTTCAAAAATGCAAAAAATGTTGGAAAACAGGATTTTTACGAAGAACATTGGGCAGTTTAACTGCTCAGGACAAACAAGGGACTCATGAACATCCATCAGAAAACAGAAAACAGGCATGGATGATCCAGGTGACGACACATGTGTACGTAAACTTTGAACTTGGTCATTTTTATAAATTCAGCTATTTGTTTTTGTTTTATGGACTATATGTGTAAACATCTTTTATGTAAAATAGCTTATTCAAGACAATACTAAATAAAAAAAAACATGTATTTTATATGATCGCTCTTATTTGGTTAAAATAATAAGCATTTTGCAGATTCTACAAGGTGTATGTAAACTTACGACTTCAGCTGTAAATGAATCTGCAGCGGTCAGGTGGTACGGCGGTCTCGTGGGAGCTCTCAGAAAACTCCAATCTTACAAGCAGTAATTATGAGCTCTACGAGGACGTTACATGTTGAAATCGCGTAATTGCGCTAATTATCGCCGATGGCGTGATCGCACAATTAAATCATTTCTGGAGGCGGTTTGAGACACTTTCCAGATGGAACCGGGCAAATGTAAATGCATCTGGTTGCGCAAGCATCAAATGCCAAAATGGTAGAGAAGTAAACATGCGAGCGTGTCATACCAGTTCCAGGTAGCCAGATATTACAAACTAGATTTGCTGAAGCTAAACACACAATTATTTTCATTAAAACTGGTGAGATTAAATTATACATCACCAGTGCTGATGTTTTTCTCTCCAATTGCGGCCTTTGATATTGAAATTAGCTGATGATAAATAAAACACGGCTCATTTTTGTCACGTTTGTTGACGTGAAATTGGTGCGGGAATTGAAGATTCATTTTACGGAGACAAATTTATGCAGCCAAGTGTGAATGGAACAGATTTGACCATGATATCTATCCGTGACCAGGTGTAAAGAGACCCTTTCATGTAGAAAGAAAGCAACTTTATAGATGCATTAATGACGAATCACAGCAAATGCAGAATGGTAGCGCTAAGCACTAACAAGAATATGCTTGTACAGGGCTGCATGCAAAAAAAAGTCAGTTTTCAGAGCAAGATTACAACACGTCTAGCGCTCTCTTTTCAAACAGGAATTTACGGCGCTCTCGTGCTGAGATGCTCGCAGGAGGCCCGGCTTCTCCTGTTAGCAATAACGCATCCCTGCACGCAGCTGCTGTCTCACTCTTGTCTCTTCCTGTCTGTCTGTTGCGCTGGTGATCTGCTTTCTCCCCGTCACCACCTGTTAGTGCCACCTTTACTAATGCAGAGATCTGAAAGAATTCAAAAGGCTCCAGAGACAGACGCGTCAGCGGGGAGGGGCGAGCGTAGGATAACAACCTCTTCATCTACCTTGACAACGTTGTAGCGACCTTGAAATCTAATATCAATAAAAGCCCCGAAATTACGAATAGATCCCAGGCCACTTTTAATGTTCCTCTTTAGCCCGATCAATAACTCTCTTACCGAATACAAGTCTGACTATGGAACCGCGTTCGAAGCGGAGCGCTTCGCTAATGGAGACAGAAGCCCGTTTCTGTGCCCTCCAGACATTCAGGGGGGCTTTAAAGCCCAATTTTATTGCATTTACATGTGCATCCTGGGATTGCGAGGGGACGCGGGGTGTGTGTCTGTATTTGAGAGGTGAAACGAGGGGGTTGAGCGTAACCATTTACCTGCGCTTCATTAATCTGTGTGCATGTTCTATTTGAGCGGTCACTGTGAATGCTTACCTGTACCTTTTTTCTCTTTCCTTTTTCCATGCTGTCCTTTAAGAGCCCTACAGAGAGACAAGTATGGGAGTCAAACTAAACATTGCTTACCAAATGTAATTTCCCTTACCGTTATTACTCTTTTCATAAAACTATAGGAAACGGCATTCTGCTAAGAGATGTTTAAGTCAATATTCTAATCAGAGAGCACTCTCAACCTCATTAATGAAAACCTAATTTTCTCGTCTCTTCATCGACGCAAAGTGACGCTTTTGTTAAAATAGAAGCTGAGTGGACAATTCGGTGTTTTGCAACCCTGGTCTTTTTTCCCCCAATTAAAATGTGCATATTTGCCGAAGCCGCTGATAAGTAAAACAATTGTTATTCGTATGCTTATGCTCAAATGATTTCTCTAAAAATTGGTGCTTCCACGTTTTGTTTTTTGAGTGTGGGAGAGTGTTCAATTTACACCAAGATGCCAATAATATGCAAAATGTAATCAATGTAGAAATCTATAGGCGGAGAAGCTGCTCTCTCTGTACCTACTGATATATGAGTGTTATATAAAGGCCAGCATGATTTGGTTTTTACATGCCAAGCGTCTGCATTAGCTGTCGTGTTTGTTCTGTGTTCGTGTTTGTTGTGTTTGCTGGCTTTGCTGTTGATTTGAGTGTTCTGTGGGAAGATCATTTAGAGCCAAAGATGTGTTTGACCGGTAAGTCCATTATCACACAATTGGCTGGCAATGAGTTTTAAACCTCACATGAGCCTTGAACCCACGACGAATCCTATCAAGATAGCACTCATTTGGAAGCTCAATTAATATTGGCCTCAGGGACGAAGAGTTTCAAGGTTTCTCAGTTTGTTTCTGCGAGCGGTTTTGCATGTCGGTCTTATTATATGCACCAGGCGCACGTGTTTTTAATGACTCTTTTCCTTGACTCTCCGTCTTGCAGAGGGAATCCTGAACAATGCTCGGGATACAAGTGCCATGGATACTCTACCACTGAATGGTAACCATGGCAACAGCTACAGCTTGGCCAGCGCCGATTACATGAGCGATTGCGTGCAAATCATCGACCGCACGTACAACGTTCACAAAGAGACCATGCTGGAGAAACGGATCCTGAAAGAGCTCACCTCCAACTACCTGCCCACCTACCTGAACAACCACGACCGCACGGCCGAGCACGGACGCAACCTCATGAACAAGTTGGTGAACGAAGTCAGCAACGGAGGCGGGGTGAAAGACTCGCCCATGTTGCCCGTCAATCTTGCATTGGGCTTGGACGACTCGGCATCTTTCCCGCCCGAGGACAGTCTGGGGCTGGATCTGATCAGGGAGGAGTCCAACGCACCTTTGCTTCCCCCACCACGCCACATCCAGCCTCTCCCCACCACGTTCAGCTCCGCCTCTTCATTGCGCCGCCGCCTCCCCAAGAAAACAGCGAGAGTTTCTTCCCTCTGCTGACAGAGGAGCAAACGGAAGAGACTCCGTCCCCGCAAAGAGACTCGCTCTACACCAGCATGCCCGCGCTGCCCGACGCCGAACGCACCGACACGCATTCGCTGCCCCGCGGCGGCGACACGCACACGCTTCCCAGGACCGGGGAGCCAGATGACGTGTACTATAAGAGCATGCCCAACTTGGGCTCGCGCAACCATCTGCACCAGCTGCATAGCTACTACCAGCTGGGCCGCGGCAGCAGCGACGGCTTCATCGTCCCGCCCAAAGATGAGCTTTCGCCCGAAGAAATGCCGCAGGAGCCCGCACACATGGTCACCAGCCTATAGAGGGCGCCGAACGTCACGCATTCTGCTCCGCTCATCCTCGTCACCCAATGACATCTCGAGCTCCATGTGCTCTTCTACGTTTCCGTACTGTTCCGTCGTCCGCAGTTGTTCACTTTTGCTTCTAGTGTCCGCAGAAAAACGAACTGCAACAACAAACCTTGGGAGGCGATTTTTGTATTCTGTTCATGAAAGGATTATGGGTACTCTCGTTTGTTGAGGAATGAAAACTGACATTCTTTTGATTCTATTGGTCGTGCACTTCTACTTAAATGGGAAAACGGACCCAAAACGGGGAGTGCGAGATTTCGAGGGTTTTTCACTCTCAGCAGCCCCGAAGGAATACAAATAACTGCCAAAAACATTGTTAGTAGCTCAGTGCGTCTAGTCAACACCAATCAAGTCTGAAACAATGTGACTCGGAAACTATTTTAATACCTTCTGTATCCATATTTGCTTTTTAAATATGTTTCTTCTTCTCACGTGGTGAACTGCAGCACATTTCGCTGCGGCAGAGAACAATGCCGAAGAAGGACGACTCCACTGTTTCTGTTCTTTGCTGTATTAATAACAAATATTAAAAAGTGGGGGGGAAGAACTAATACCGGAGAATTCTACAATATTTCTATGTAAATGTACAGACACTAGTGTTACACGGGATAGTGCTTATTCTGTTCCTACGCCTTCCGCTTCTGTAACCATGGTGATTTCAGAACATTTCCTTTCTCTCCTGATGGTCTTGTCCTCAACATGACAGGTTTTGATCCCTCACACTTTTTTTAATTATATCTTTTACATTCATGTCTTCATTTCAGGTTGAATAATGGTAAGTAGAAAAAAAAAAAAACAGAATAGACAAAAAAAAAAAAAAAAAAAAATCCTCATTCTGTTTGATTTATAGACACCAGTTTGTAGATGAAGAAAGGTGCCCAGCATTGCAAATATGTTGCCATTCTGGGGTAGAGATATGAGAATCGCAGTATATGATCATCAGAAGTCGTTTTCATTCTGAGACAGTGACACTTTGACAGAGATGCACACGAGGCACTTGTATGATTTGACTACAGAGATCTACATTTAGAATGAGAGAAACCTAAAAATACCGTCTTTTTGCCTTTTTTTTTCTTTCTGGTGGAGAATGAATGTTTATTTATTTCACTGAGGGGGGAAAAAAAAAGTACAAACTATTCTGCAAAACCGCTAGAGGTGAAATGAATGTGGCACATTATAATTTTTTATCATAACAAATATGATTATGGATTTTATTTATTCTTTTGTTTATCCTTTTTTTTTTTCTTCTCCTGTGGTTGAATGACCTCTCACTAATATTTGTTGTAACAGTGAAACTTGTTTGCCAACAAATAAATGGCTGACAGAGTGAAGCCGAGAGTTGTTGGATGTGTACGTTTTCTGCAACACAACACGTCTTTCTTCAATTAGCGGCTCTTTTGACACTAAACCTTGAAAAATGAAACTTAAAACTGTTACATTTATGGTATAAAAACGAAAAAAATAAATAAATCTGATTGTGGTTTTGATCAACCTTAAAGGGAATTTGAATATAATGTGTGATTCTGTGTGTGATGGTAATGACATTTTTCACATTATGAAGACAAAGTCAAATTAATGTTTAATTTAGGAGGGAAAAATGATTGGTTTATAATTAAATTCTCCAATAGTAACTCATTTGGTAATGGTTCCTAATAAAGGCGCTTTGAGATCATGATTTACATTTGCATTTACATTAATTCAAGTACAATTCATAATGTTACAAGCAGAAGCTATTAATTCGAGGGAGTCATATTAGCATACAAAATTTTCACAAATACTGTATTAAATTCATGTTAATTGGTTAGTCAAATGCTCTCAGAAGTAATGTGACGTGTAAAAATAGTCAAATTAATGACTGCTACGGTCTCTTGTCGCTATTCATTTCAGTCATAACCCAACAAACACTTGGTGTGGTGGTAATGACAGCAGTATTGGGGGTGCAAAAAAAGAAATAAATAAATAAAATATGATATAATACAATTTTATAGGAAAAGTCTAGGTAGGGGACGTTCCCAAAAGTCTTAAAAGAGTCCCAAAAGAGATACATTTTATATCTTTACATTCTATGCTTTAAAACTAAAATGTTTCTTATCCATGCAACTGTATGTTAAGCAAAACAATGACGAGATTATGTTCCAATCCATGGCATACTTCCTGCCGTTAAAGTGTGTAGATGTGTGTACGGAGTCTATAAACTGTATGCCTGTATGCTAGTAAACTTCTAATGCACATCAGTCTGCCTAGATGCTGAATGAGATTCATTCTCCTTCATGATGATGGTATTTACAGTAAATATAAATCAGCCCTGTTGGATAAGCTAAAAGAGAAAACATGATTTGAAATTCGTTGCTCTTTAAGGAAATTAAGTTTCTGGGATGACAAGTTGCCATGGATACAGAATTCTTCAGCTCTATAAGAAACATTTTTTATTGAGTTATAGTTGAATCCTTGAAATACTTGAGGTATACTGAACATTAAAACCTTTCAGGAACATTTGATGCATTCGTGCTTGTGGCCATGGAGTCGGCACATCCACTCTACTGAAATCTTCATATTTGATGGATTGCTTGAAAAAAAAGCCCAAATGCATAAAACAGTGGGTATGGAAAGTATTCAGACCCTCTTACATTTTTTACTCTTTGTTATATTGCAGCCATATGCTAAAATCATTTAAGTTCTTTTTCCCACAGCACACCATATATTGACAGAAAAACACAGAATTGTTGACATTTTTGCAGATTTATTAAAAAAGAAAAACTGAAATATGGTTCTAAGTATTCAGACCCTTTGCTCAGTATTTAGTAGAAGCACCTTTTGATCTAATACAGCCATGAGTCTTTTTGGGAAAGATGCAACAAGTTTTTCACACCTGGATTTGGGGATCCTCTGCCATTCCTCCTTGCAGATCCTCTCCAGTTCTGTCAGGTTGGATGGTAAACGTTGGTGGACAGCCATGTTTAGGTCTCTCCAGAGATGCTCAATTGGGTTTAAGTCATGCTCTGGGTGGACCATTCAAGAACAGTCACAGAGTTCTTGTGAAGCCACTCCTTCGTTATTTTAGCTGTGTGCTTAGGGTCATTGTCTTGTTGGAAGGTAAACCTTCGGCCCAGTCTGAGGTCCTGAGCACTCTGGAGAAGGTTTTCGTCCAGGATATCCCTGTACTTGGCCACATTCATCTTTCCCTCGATTGCAACCAGTCGTCCTGTCCCTGTAGCTGAAAAACACACCCACAGCATGATGCTGCCACCACCATGCTTCACTGTTGGGACTGTATTGGACAGGTGATGAGCTGTGCCTAGTTTTCTCCACACATACCGCTTAGAATTTAGGCCAAAAAGTTCTATCTTGGTCTCATCAGACCAGAGAATCTTATTTCTCACCACCTTGGAGTCCTTCAGGTGTTTTTTTTTTTTTTTTTTTTTTTTAGCAAACTCCATGTGGGCTTTCATGTGTCCTGCACTGAGGAGAGGCTTCCGTCGGGCCACTCTGCCATAAAGTCCCGACTGGTGGAGGGCTGCAGTGATGGTTGACTTTCTACAACTTTCTCCCATCTCCCGACTGCATCTCTGGAGCTCAGCCACAGGAATCTTTGGGTTTTTCTTTACCTCTCTCACCAAGGCTCTTCTCCCCCAAGAGCTCAGTTTGGCCGGACGGCCAGCTCCAGGAAGGGTTCTTGTCGTCCCAAACGTCTACCATTTAAGGATTATGGAGGCCACTATGCTCTTAGGATTTTTAAGTGCAGCAGAATTTTTTTTTGTAACCTTGGCCAGATAGGCAGGTGTGTGGCTTTCCTAATCAAGTCCAATCAGCATAATCAAACACATCTGGACTCAAATGAAGGTGTAGAACCATCTCAAGGATGATCAGAAGAAATGAACAGCACCTGAGTTAAATATATGAGTGTCACAGCAACGGGTCAGAATACTTAGGACCATGTGACACTTTAGTTTTCTTTTTTAATAAATCTGCAAAGATGTCAACAATTCTGTGTTTTTCTGTCAATATGGGGTGCTGTGTGTACATTAATGAGGAAAAAAATGAACTTAAATGATTTTAGCAAATGGCTGCAATATAACAAAGAGTGAAACATTTAAGGTTGTCTGAATACTTTCCATACCCACTGTACGCTCAATTGACCCTTCACAAAGACCCGCCCCCTTTAGTTACTGTTGCTACGTCCATTTTCCATATGAAAAATGCATCCTGGATCAATGGACACTGACAATGCGTCGACAGACAAGACAGAACAGGTTACTTTTGATATGAAACGGTTTCATATTTCAAATATTGTAATTTTTAAAGAAGTTTAAACAATAAATACTGCATAGTTGCTCTTTAATGTGTCTGAAGACATTTCTTCATTCTAGTTCATTTATAGCATCAAATAAACATGAATGAACATCAGAAGGAATGTTGTTTCAAGTGCAGAAAGATGTGAGTACGCACAATTTTTCAAGTTCTACTAATCTACTAACTCCCCTGACTGCTTTGTCAGACAAAATTGCTGATTCGTGGTTATGATTGGTTAGATTGCCTGTCAATCAAACTGCCGGTGAAGGGTCAATTCATCCAGTTCATCCAAATGAAATAAACTGTAATTTTCTCGCCCTCATTTGTTCCACATTCATGTTTTTTCTCTCCAAGGAACAAAATGTATTTCATCAGGATCTTTTTGAATGAATGATAGTTTATTTTAAAAAGTTTCAGTCATGACAAACATGTCATGGTTGGTGCTTGTGTTTGAAATGTTGCACTGGATCACACACAACTCTCTTACTCTTTCACACACACACGCTCAACATTATTAATGAGTCATTACAGCAGCTCATAACAGGTGAATTCCAGCATGCTTACACAGCAGCTCAGGTCACACTAACAGTCACTGCACAATTTATGGAAGTCGGATTCGCAGGTCTGGATGGGCTCGTATTTACTGAGCACTTCTTACAAAATATCAGCACTAAATGTGTCTTCGGCTGCTTGGACTTTATGTTCTAGGAGTTCCTTTTTATTGAAACTAACATTTTAACTTTAGACTTTTTGATAGTCTTTTATTAACTCTATTTATTTGGGCTATTTCTCAAATGCCTTCTAAGTAGATTTTATTGTTTTAACCTTCTTTCAGGGACTTTTTAAAATATTTGCCCTCATAAATATTTTAATTACATCATTTTTATATTTTAAAACTAAAGATTTGATTAACTTTGATTTTCTTCACACATCACAACACTTTACAATAATGTTCATTAGTTAACTGCATTAGTTAACATGAAACTAATAATGAACTGCACTTATACTACATTTATTAATCTTTTTTAATGTTAATTTCAAATTTTATTAATACATTATTAATATCTTGTTAACATTAGTTAATGCACTGTGAATTAACATGAACAAACAATGAACGATTAACGTTAACGAAGATTATTAAATAGTTACAAATGTATTGGCCATGGTTAATTCATGTACTAATGAACCTTATTGTAAAGCGTTACCCATGTTTCATCTCAAGCTCTTCGTAAGCCTTTTGATTGTGGCAGAAATGACAATAACTATATAACAGTTGTAATTAATGATGATAATAATTAATTAATAAAACAATATATTAGAATGATTTCTGAAGGATCATGTGGCACTGAAGACTGGAGTACTGATGCTGAAAAGTATTCAGCTTTGCACCACAGGAATATTGTAATGATAAAAATAAAATATATATATATATATATATATATATATATATATATATATATACATATACATATACACACACACACATATATATATATATATATATATATACATATACATATACACACACACACATATATATATACACACACACACATATTCATAAATATAATATTGTTGCACAGTAGGGGTCCCTAACTAATCAAGCCAAAGGCGAACGCTGGCCAATATAGTGTTGAAGGTTTCACACCTATATATGCATGGCCTGGTGGCCAATCTTCACTGATTTTATATTCCATCAGTAAGAGCAGAGTGTGAAGGTTAAATTAGTGGAGCAATAGCACAGCTGCACATAAAATATTGCAATCCTGTGGTATCCAGGGTAATGCCTGCATACCACCATGTATGACAAACCATCCAACAGGAGTAACTGTCGACACAAAAGGAAGCTGCTCCACAGGGTCAATATTCATGTTCCAGCTGCTGCAGTCAAACCTTTGGTCACTCGTGCCAAAAGTCGGTTTTATTGGTGGTATCAGTGCAAATCTTGGGCTTTGGACAATGTGAAACTTGTATTGTTTTCAGATAAGTCCCCCTTCACACACACACATATTATATATGTACTGCACTGTTTTGCATGATACAAATATGATTTTTGACCAATTTTAAGTTTTGTAACATTTCTGTTCCTGAAATCCCAATCTTACTCAAAAAAATTTTTAACAACACATACTGACAGTTTGATTCAGATCAGAACCAAGATTTTGTGATCTAATATGATTTTAAAATCTTTTTTTGCTCTCTCTTTTGAACAAACCATTTTCAAGATTTGATCCAATCCAATCCGATTACTTTTGAAAAACTGGGTTCTGGCTAGGAGAGGACAAAAGAGAGAATTGGAATTTGATATTACCGTCAGGTTATATAGGCTACATCATGTTATATAGACCTATATTGGCTACTTTGCCTCAGCTGTAGACGTGACTCATGCATCTATCATGCATAATCTTTTGGTATGCGTTGTTACAGTGATATAAAATCACTCATATCATGAAATTCGATTTGGTCACACAGGATGTTGCTTCTGCTGTCTACTTAGCCATGATGGCCGCTCTGGTCATCTGCCTCTGTTCTCTGCACTGTTGTATCAGTGTGCACACGCTGACGAGGCTGCAGTAATGGTCATCAGTGTGTGCTGGTAATGACAGCTCTGCTCTGACAGGCTCAGTAGCTCCGGACTCACACTCGTTAGGACCCTTACGGACCGCCACAGGCAGCCATCCAAAGAAATGAAACGCCAACAGAATAGCAATAGCAGAGAGTCTGTAAATGAGCAGTCAGTCTAAGTGCAGGGATCACATGATGAAGCCCCTCCCATGTGCTTCTCTTTGTGTGTGTGTGTGAGCAATTCTGCCTTGGCAACCAATAGAAATAAAAGAAGTTCATTTTTATTATTATTATTATTTTATTTTTAAGTGTGTTTATTTATTAGCTTTATAGTTACCCATTTTAATAGTTTGTTTTATATATTTTTCATGTGATTAACAAAAAAAAGCAAGCTTTAAAACGTCAACGATTGAGGTGGTCCGTTCCCTGATTCCACTTGGAAGATGACATGTGAAGTATTAAATTGGCAGTACTGTTAGTTTAGCAGGGGTTTGACTGTCAACAAAAAAAGCCTCCTAACAACCAAAATGAACAATAAGTGATGCTATGCAGCGCTAATGTTTGTGTGAGACGATCATTTACGATCATTTACACCTGCTTCTGCAAATGTTTGCCAAACGGTTATTATTATCAGGAAATGAAGAACCTAGTGGTGTAGTGCTCAAAACCGATCTTAAGATCTTTTTTTTTTTAAGGTCTTGTCTTGGTCTCGGCTGCATTTGTTCTCGGTCTTGACTTGATCTCAAAGCACTCAGAATTTTATTTCAAGACCAGTCAAAACCACAACTGCGGGAAATGACTAAATTGCTTTTGCATTGTCTGAATTCTTTGTTAACATCATTTATTTGATTTATTTGCATTTCTCAGGCAGTGAATGCAGATCTTTCAGATGAATTTGAGGAGCACTAGTCTGGTCTTGGTCTCAAATTGGTCTTGGATTAGGTGGTCTTGACTACAACACTAGTAAAACCTGATGATTTTATTCATGCTGTATCATAAACTTGTCTTTATCTGACATCAAATGGTGTTCTGTTGCACTTTTACCAGAAGGAAGTTGAAAATTCTGACTTTCTAAAGTGAATGAAACTACTGTTCAGAAGTGAGGTAATACTATTTCATATTTTGCTCATAGTCAGCATTAGTTTGAACAAATGTATATATATATATATCTGATCTTTTAGAAATCATTTACTGATTTGCTGCTCAAGAATCATTTCTTATTATTATGCTGAAAAAATTTGTGCTGCTTTATAGTCTTGTGGAAACTGTGATATATTTATTTCAGGATTATTTATGAATAGAACATTTAAAAGAGCAGCATTTCTTTGAAACAAATCATCTTCACTGTCACTTTCATTTTATTTATATTTTATGTTTCAGCCTTATGCTAAACTGTTTTAAATTCCTTTTTTCACATCAATCTTCACATCATACACCACAATTATGAAAAGAAAAACAGATTTGATTTTTAAAAAAAAACCCTGAAATAATTACATTACATAATTAATATTAGATAATTGAGTGGACATGATTTTGGAAGTCACACACCTCTCAAAAGGTCTAACAGCTCATGGGGACAGGAGAGCTGTCAGTCGATAAATGTGAAAAAGTAACTTTAATATGTTGCTGTAAATGGATAACTTACTTGACTAATTACTTGAAAAAAGTCATCTGATTACGTGTCTCAAGTTACTTGTAATGTGTGACCCTAACACAGGAGAGGATCATTTACCGCCGAGCAAAAAGTCAAAAGGCCAAAACAACCGGCTGTAGAGCTAAGAGACAGGATTGTTCTTAATTCTTAATGGAGGAAGTTTAGAACAACCCGAAATGTTCATAGAGTTGGGCCATATGGCCAAACTGAACAATGGAGAAGGGCCTTGGTTAGAGTGGTGACCGAGAAGATGATGGTCAGTCTGGTTGAGCTCCATCATAATATATATTGAAATGGGAGAAACTTACAGTAGGACAAACATAACTGCTACACTCCACTGATGAATGTTCAGACTCAAGCCTCTCCTCAGTGGAGACTTGTAGAAATTTGTAGAACCTAGAAATTTGTTTTGCTTTCCATCCTTGAGGTTAATGAGAAATTGTATTACTGTTATATAAAATCGCTCATATTATTATACTCACCTCAGCAACATACTTTTATTCATGTGCTTATGACAATCTCCAATTCCGCTTTTAGGCAGCATTAGACTTCATTGGAATAAATATGCAAGGTCAAGTCGAGTCCATTGCACATTTTGGAAAATACCGTGAGTTATCTGGGAATTTGTACAGTATTGATAATGCACACTGCACTATGCATGAATCTACAGACGTCTTCATTGCACATTCCAGTGATCAGCACAGAAAGTCACAGCTGTTCGCCGCCACATCAGCGATGCTGTACGCCTGATAGTTGCCATGGAAATGGAGCGGTCAGGTGACAGCGCTCGAAGCCGACGGGTCATTTCACCACATGTTCCTTTTCTCCACACGCTCCATCTCAACATTCAGATGCCAATCACAGAAGATAATCTTTAAATTAGAGGGCAGAGAGGCGTCTGTGTTAGATAACTGCCCTTTCTACTGGCCGATGGCATTTTAATTAAATATATGAACATGGCCTGAACTGCAGCTGAAGACCAAACACTGATAACATCATCTAATCATCACAGAAGCTCCTCAGACCTGAAGGACAGACCCTCGTCTAACACAAAAACACACACTCACTCAGTCTGTCCTGAAGGAAAAGTGTCGGTCTTGTTCAGCACACATTGAACACAGAATTGGAGATTTAGAAAATAATTTTAAAAGCACACATAACCTAAACGCCATTACCATTACCATTTCAAAAGGTGAATCTTTACCCATTTAAGAATTAATCTTAACAATATTTCACCCTAAAATCAAAAGAAACCATGAGAATTATTTGCATCATTTATTTGTAGTGTGACTCATATATTATTCGATGAATAGAAAGTTCAAGTTTGAAATATTTCATAACATTTTAATGTCTTCTTAATTAAAAGATTTCTTTTTAAAAATCATACTGACCACGGTAGTGCATCTGTGGTGTAATGTACCATTGCTAACCCTTTGATTACAGTGATAGCACTTGTTTTTAAGTTCTCAGACATTTCATTTAATAGTGTGAATTCAATTAAGCATTTTAAACAATGTGCTGTTTTTTATTATAAAATGTCTATAGTATTTATTGCACTGCCTTTAATAGTACACTATGAAACTTCTGGCCTTCTAGCAGTTAAAAAAAACAACAAAAACATTTATGTGCATTTTACGGAAGAACATTGTTTTGATTGTGCTTCGGCTCTGTGTGACTTTGCGGATGAATATGGTTAACCCACACATAAAATATTCACTACTAGGCTTAAGAGATAGATAATGCTTAATAATGAGCTCTGTTAGAGAGCTGGCAATTTATTTAGTTATAAAATACCTTAAAATACCTAAAATACCTTACTCAGTAACAACAACGCAATCTAAGTGTCACTTTTACAACATTTCAAATCCCTTAGTTCTTCTAGTCTCCGAAAAGCCATGTTGATTCTTGTTTTAATGCAAGCTCTGTAACCGATGCATTCTCTTTTTGCCAGCAGACTCTCTTCTGTTCTACGTTTTTTTTCTTTTAAAGGCTGCCTAAAACGCGAGGCACACCACATTATCCTTTTTTTTTTTTCCGAAAAAAAAAAGAGCAGTGCGCTGCGGTTATTTATGTTTCTAGGCAACCACTGAATCAGCTGTTCTGTCAGTGTAGCGCGAACGCACTTTGGTTTGCTGTTAAACGGTCTTATTCGCAGAAACTTAAAAAAAAGTACGTTACAAGCAAAGGGCTCCATCTTTGCAGTGTCCAAAGAACTGTAAACATTCGTCAGCACGACGGAAAGCCGTCTCTCCATTCATTCGATTGGCCAATGGAAAAAAAAAAAAAACGCGAATGGGGTCAGGCACTTTTCTGCTCAGAGTTGATTTTTTTCAACTTCAGGCGCTCCGAGTGTTCTGGCAAAAACACGAGGTGCAGCAGGCGGTTAAAACACGAGGTGGCCGGGGCGCAAAAAACAGGGCGCAGAATGCTCACTGCCAGAGAAAACAACTCAGTTCTCTTCTGACTCGTTCACTGGTGCGAGGGCGGGACAACCTGTCACTCACCTGAGATCGACCAATAGCAAACCACAACCATCCAATCAATATTCCATGGACAAAATCTTTTTTTTGCTCTTGTTCCATTTCACTAAGATATACATCACAATAAGGAAGAAAAAAACTATAGCAATTTGTGTTTCATGCTGACTTTAAAGCGGACATATTATGCCCCTTTTTATGTCCCCAGTGTGTGTGTGTGTATATGTGTGTGTGAAATTCTAGCTCAAAATATCCAACAATTTCCAAAAATATCCATATCTGTTGGTCAAAATATCCAACAGATCATTTTTTATAACATTGACACTCTTTGTGGGTGAGCAAAAATACACCATCTTTGTATGTGTCAATGCAAATGAGCTGGTGCTCCCAGGACTCTTTCAAGAAGAGGGCTCCGGCAAAATACTGGTAACAACAAAACAGGACAATCTCACACTGAAACTGCAAGTAGCATTTCTCTTTATATATTTAGTCATCTATCATCTAACTGTACTATGCATACAGTGAGCATGGCGGGATAAAAATAATGACATAACTGTGGTCTCCTGGTGCCTTCGCATTCTATCATAAAATTGCGAGTCGGTCGCATCCAAGTGGACGATTTCAAAGAGAGTTCATGTGTAACTTTTAACTAGGAAACTCGTATTTACGATAATCCTGATAGCGTCAGCGAAAACAGGCAGAGACAATGCAATATTAGCCGCATAGAATGCCGATAAGCTTTTTAAGAAAGGCAATTTGGAAGGAATCGCAACGTATGATATGCGACACATTGTCTTGATCTGAAGTTTGCGCACAAAGCTTTTTGCTATTGACCCATCTTTCAACCTTTTTGAAAATCCAGCATTGAAAAGCTTCTTATTTGTGAAGCAGTCCAGCGCAAAATTATTGCAGCAAACGTACAAGACTTCTTCAGAACATTTCCTTTGAAAATTTCATTTAACTATGATGTTATCAGTGACTCAGATGGTAGGAGTCTATAAAGACTCTTATATGCATTGGTACATCCCGAAACACAACACTTGTAAAGCCTGTTTGGCGCAGACATTGTAGATCTCCAGCTGCTACAGTGAGGATTCAGAAATGGCGGGCTCACTCAGGGCTCTGTCTATGCTAATAAGGCAGATTGTCACCGGCTATGGGTGGGGCTTCTCCCTACTATGATGCCATTGTAGTGGGAAATGTGAATTTGCACGTTTGAAGGGACTGCTTTTGATTCATAAGAATTATATAAATATGTGGATTTTTACCATTATAGGCTGGTTGTTCTTACACACATTGGTGTTCAAACACCTTATAAAAGTGAATTTTGCATAATAGGGTTCCTTTAATCTTATGAATTGCTTTTAGTTGTGCATGAGAATACATTTCAAAACATTTAAAAACCCTTTAAAACAAAAAGAAATGAGAAACATTGAAGCCTCAATATTTTCATAGAACTAGCAGTTAACTAATTCAAAGGAAAGAGTGCGATGTGCACAACAAATAGAAATGTGTCGTGCGAGACATCTGACAATGCAGCATAACGTATACCTTTAAGAACATTCTGTCTTGGTAGTGCACTAGGTAGGGATCCTGAGGCCACAGCATCACACAAACCCTGAGGGGCACTTCGCAAACTTCAGCTCATCATTTATTAACTAATGGAAAACCTAAAGAAGTTTCCAGACACCTGAGAAAGGCTGATGAATAAGTCATGGCTCTCATTCACTAATAATCATGTACAATTTACAAATTCATGTGTGCAGAAGAACTTCTCACGCTGCAGTACAAATACACCAGATTCACAGCAGGTGTGTAACGCGCATAAATTTGTTCTTTCCCTTGTTGTAATGTTGATTAATCCAGATGATTCTAAATGAGTGAGCACGTGCCTGCAGCTAGTGATTTGCATAAAACACGCCCAATCCATCTCCGTATAAGAGCATTTTCCACAATCTCTCCTTCTCGCACCTGTGCAGCAAGATCTCTTGAAGTAAAGCAAAGTGTGACACCAGATTTGCCTGTTTTTTTTCTGTGAGATGTTTCTCCACTCTTCCAACAAGGCACTTGCAAGTTCTCGAACATGTCTATGGGACACATGGTTACACTGCTCAGTTGTCCTTCCTGTCTCCCTGTTGCACTGTCTGTAGGCGTCGTACATTACGGACATTGCAGTTTATTGCTCGGTTCACATTTGTTGTCCTCTTGCCTCCCTGCTGCAGGACTATGGCATGCAGCACTATGGTATGCCCATATTTCTTCTGGTGTTTTTCAGAGTCAGTAGAAAGGTCTTTTTTAGTGTCCTAAGTAATTGGAGCTTTGACTTTAATTGCCTACTGCCTGTAAATTGTTAGTCTCTCAAGGACTGATCCACAGGTGCATGTGCGAAATTTGTTTATGGTTCACTGAATAAGCATGAAAAATGTCTCAAGCTCCGAATGTAATCATGGTTCCCTGAGAGGTAACAAGACGCTGCGTCAAAGATGCTGTGGAAATGCCTCTGTGTGATTTTGCCATGAAGCACATGTGAAATCAGTCCAATGGTGGGACGTAACATCATGACCAGGAAACTATAGAGCATACCCAAACAAAACCGCGCTAGCTTCTGCATAGGCATGCAGGTAGGTATGGCAATGCGACGCAGCGTCTCGTTCCCTCTCAGGGAACCATGGTTACATACAGGGCTGGGTAGGTTACTTTAAAAACATTTCACTACAGATTACAAAATACATGCTTTGAAAAGTAATTTTTAACGTATTCTGTTACATTACTCAAGTTTAGTAACTTAATCTAAATACTTTAGAATACTAATAAGAGTAGAACAAACACAAAAAGGTATGGTATGCCATACTACCATGAATGTAACGTTTTAAGAATCTAATGAAAATATAAATTGAAACTGAATAAAATGTCTTTGAAACTAATTAAAAAAAGAGATAATTGTACATTAAAGTACTAGCGTTATATATATATATATATATAATACTGAAAATATTACATAATGTCCAGTGTTTTTGGAGAATATTTGTTTAGTCCTAATAATTCTTCTGTATTGTCGGGTCTAATTAGGTTGTGTTGTTACAATTTAAAGAGAATACTCGTATCATATTGTCACTGGCCTCACTGTTTTAATTGTTCCAGCTATCCAGCCGCTAAACACTTCCACAATAAACTCCACGAAGGTGCATTTTGTTGTTTAATCATAGGAAGTGTGAAACTACAAAGAAGAGAAAATACACAAGAATAAATAAAAAAAAAATAGATAAATCACACAAGGCAAAGAACTAACAACAATACAGCTGTATTAATATCAAAGCATAGATTCATACTTTACTAACTAGAGTAGAAAAGGTAACTGAATTAAATGCTATATTACAAAAGTTACAAACACACTGAATTACAACACAACAATAAAGTACTGAATGCTAGGGATGGCTGACGCGAAACTAAAGTTTCGACACAGAGTCGAGATCCCGAAGCATAGATGTTTCGAAACACTGCTCCGAACTGTGATTCAAAACACCCATGTCACGTGACTATGGCTAATCGAAGCTTCTGCGCATTTCACAAGTGTTTCGACAGGTGGCGTGCTTGCCGAGTCTGCGTTTGATTGACAGGGGCGGGAACAAATCGCACAATCGCACATCTGTCTCAACTCCCAGAAAGTTTAAAAGAGGAGTTAATGCACCTTCACCTCGTGGGTTTTTGTGAGAAGAGAAAGCAATTAATATTTTTGAATAAAAAACTGTAAAAGAAACAAAAATGAGACCATTGTGGATTGATTTGTTCGATTAATTTCCATTTTTCTTGACCAAAATAACCTAGTTATTATTATCATGTATTATAGTTATATAGTGAGGTGTTAAAAACTCACCACATTAACAAAAACACAACATTTAAATTTTTTTAAATGTTTTGTTGTCAAATTTCTTTCAGATAACTAGGTGTCGGTATAGTTTCGAAGCCTCGACAAAAAACTGTTTCAGTGCTTCATGAAGCCTCGCTCTGCCCACCACTACTGAATGCTCACTAAACAAAATCAAACAAAGTTACTTACAGATATTGCATTTCAAAGGGCTCTGATAGGCATGATGAAGCTGATGTCTCCAACCACATGGAGCACCTTGCATAGCTCAAGCACTCAAGAAATAGCCTTCTTCCTCTTTTATTTTATTTAGTTAACATTATCATCTAACATTTAAAATTTGAAATACATGTTTAACAGTCATCAACAGTTTCAGTTGTGACTTTTATAAAAACAAGTTGCTGAGTAAATGTAATTGAAAATAGGAATCTATGTTGTTTATTACAGCATATAAATACATATGAAAGTTATGTTGTGACAGGAAAGACCAGAATCCTCAAAACACTAACTGCATACTATTCATGCAATGCACAGTATTCTCATGATAAACATTACTATACAAAATGCACAAGCAAGTACTTATATTGATTTTTTAAACTTAAAAATACTGACTTACCACGAGTTTCCAGTATCCTGATCACAACGATGATTAATGATAATGATTATTATGTCATCCGCTTGTGCTATTCCTAAGAAATAATCTTGACATAGGGTAGCATCAGATAAATACAGATAAAATAATAAAAACTTCTATTTTGATATCATTAACATGAAATAAGAAGCCGCTTAGAGACGTTCACAACCATACATGTAAACATAAGCCTGACGTCTTCACTTCCAGGAAGCAGTCTGTTATGATTGTCTGGTGAAGTGCCCGTGAAGACCACTAGAGGGCACTTAACCTTGGACTCACACACATACACTTTCACTTTCACTGCAGTCACTCTTCACTACATTTCCCATAAGCCCCGTAACCATTCACTGATCACCGCACCAGCTGCATCTCATTCACCAGCCGTTTATTGCCACACCAGCTGCACTTCATTACCCACACCATTTAAGCTCCGCACAAACACAGATACTTTGCAAAGTCTTGATTTGGTCACCCTGTCATTTCTTAGCATTCCTGTGTCCCTGTTTTGTTTAAACTTCTCTGCCTCCCACTTGGATTCTCTGCTTTTGATTCATGGACTATTGATTGCCTACTGCCTGCCTCGATCCATTTGCCAGTTTATCGACTATGATCATAAGTACGTGATTAATCACGAATTATCTCATTAGTTTGTTCAAATTTGTTCCTAATGTTAATTATTGTGTTTGTTTTTTCTCAGGAAGAGGCAAAGCTTTGTACAAGATTTCTTTCATAAAAGGATGTCACTGTTTGCACGCCCCAGATGGCCGTTACACTTACCGATAGAATACTCAACATGGTTGTAAAAGATATGAAACCCTTTTTCTATTGTAGACGGTCAAGGATTTTGTGAGATGATCAACACATTTTACCCAGGATGCACACTTCCCTCCAGGTCCCAGCTAAGCTGATGGAGAAGAAATATGAGGAGAATTTGGAAAGATTGAAAGCGTCACTCAAAGATGTGAAATCAAAAATAGCTCTCACCACAGACTCATGGACCAGTATTGCCACTGAGGCATACTTGAGTGTCACATGCCACTTTATTAATGAAGACTGGGAGCTTCTAACCACCATACCACTTGAAGATCGGCACACAGCTGAAAACACTGCTAACTGGGTGGACAAAGCAGCTGAGAAATCCATGGCAAATGTAATTGTAGTTGTCCATGAGAATGCTGCAAATGTTGTCGCTGCTCTGCGTATTTTGGAAGAAAAGCATGGCATCTCTTCTCTCAGGTGTGCTGGTCATACAGTTAGTTGTCAACCATGCCCTGAGGGATCCCCAGATCAGCAAGACACTGAGGGCTGCAAAGTGCCCTGTGGAACATTTAAAAAAAAAAAAAGTGAGCTGGCCACCACAAAGCTTAAAGCAAAGCAGCAACAAATGGTACCCCTGAGCATGCATTAATCAATGATGTATCCATAAGATGGAACAGTACTTTTACACATGATCAGCCGCCTGCTTGAACAGAGGTGGCCTGTGACAGCAACACCTTCCGATCCTGATGTCACACCACGAGGGAAGTGCTTCCTGGATTTAAAACATAATCAGTGGAGCTTACTCGAGGAAGTTGAACAAGTCCTGAGGCCTTTCGAGCGTGCTACTGTTTTCTTGAGTGGAGAGTCCTATGTGACTGGTTCTACTCTACCTCCTCTGGTAAAGGACCTCCAGAAATCCATACAGAGGACAGTTTGAAAGTTCACCTCAAGTTTCAAGCTCTTGCCCTTGAAGAGAAAAGAAGATATGAGGAGAAAACACATCAACATCAATGTGAGGAACAGGTTCAATCAGCCAGTGCAGGCATGACATTTTCAGAGAAGAGGCAAGTGTCTCTGTTGGACACTTTGCTCGGTTCAGATTCAGATGACCACAGTAATGGTGAGGATGACACTGGTCACATGCAAGATCAAGAAACTCACAGTGAAGTTGTGAGGAATGAGATACACATGTACTTCAGTGAGCAGGCTATTTCAAAGGAAGAAAATCCGCTGAAATGGTGGAAGGAAAATGAAGTGAGGTTTCCCATCTTGAGCATGCTGGCAAAGAGTTACTTGTCTGTGCCTGCAACATCAACCCTATCTGAAAGGCTTTTCTCAGTTGCTGGCAACATTGTGACTAAAAGAAGAGCAAGCACTTCAGAGCATGTCGATATGGTAACCTTCCTCCACTGCACTGCTATATAATTAGTAACACAGACCCCCAACCTTTTGCACTGTTTATGTTGGGCTGTATTTATGTTGGACTTCTTTAAATTACAAGATGCCTTCAGGTAATCTTTGCACTGTATTGGCCATTATTTTGCACAGTGTTGAGCAGTGCTTTTACCAGTACTGTTACCTTTCAGGTATGTTTTATATAGTGTTGTTGACCAGAATTTTTGTGGTGTGTTACTACTTTAAACCACATAATGCCTTCAGAATGCATCTTTTGCAAAATGTTACGCAGAATTTATATGGCATTATTCATACCTGATGCCCTAAAGTATTGTTTACATTTTATTTTTTGGCACTTTATTTTTGTATATGTATTTTATGTATTTTTGCAGTGTTGAGCAGTGTTTTGTTGAATTTATATGGCATTTTGAATGCTTTTCAGTTTATATGGTATTATTCATGCCTGATGCTGAAGTGTTGTTTACATTTTATTTTTGGCACTTGTATACTCTAAACTTCAACCATGTTAAAAGTTATCCAAAGGATTCATTAGCTAATCAAAAAAGAACACTAGATTAATAATAAAAAAAAAACCTTAATAAAAATAATCAATAATAATAATAATAATTATTATTATTAAAATAATAATTGTTGGATTAGTCGACAGAAAAAATAACCGTTAGTTGCAGCTCTAATAGGCAGGTGTGTGGCTTTTCTAATCAAGTCCAATCAGTATAATCAAACACATCTGGACTCAAATGAAGGTGTAGAACCATCTCAAGGATGATCAGAAGAAATGAACAGCACCTGAGTTAAATATATGAGTGTCACAGCAACGGGTCAGAATACTTAGGACCATGTGACACTTTAGTTTTCTTTTTTAATAAATCTGCAAAAATGTCAACAATTCTGTGTTTTTCTGTCAATATGGTGTGCTGTGTGTACATTAATAAGAGAAAAAAATTAACTTAAATGATTTTAGCAAATGACTGCAAAGAGTGAAAAATTTAATTAGGTCTGAATACTTTCCGTACCACTGTATTTAAAATATAACATAATTATTTTTTCTAACTGTGATTTCATAATTAGTCCCATAGAGGGTACATACATTAGGATAAATTAAGCACTGCATGTCCAGCCAAAGAAAAAAATAAAGAAAAATTTCCAACTGATTAACATACAAATATAGGCCTTCGCCAGGTTTTAGATTAGATTAGATTAGATTCAACTTTATTGTCACTGCACATGTAAGGTACACAGCAACAAAATGCAGTTAGCATCTAACCAGAAGTGCAATAAGCAGTAAATGCAGAATATACAAGATCTACAATATGTTCAATAACTATACAGATAAGTGTTATGGACATAATTTACAGATTATAAAAACATGATATACAGATAGGTGTACTAAGAACATACTATACAGATTGATTATGTAAAAGTGTATGTACACTATAGGCAGAACTATGAACATATGAACATGATTTACACTTTTGCAATGGACAGTAAAGTGCATAGAAAATGTTTCAGTGTGCAAATGGATTAGGGTTAGGGTTAGGGTTAGTGTTTCTGGATGAACAGACAGTAGTGCAAGTAATGACAAGTTTACTGTTTTTACTTGTTGTGAATAAATTGTTGCTCCTGAAGCGCCTCCCTGAGGGCAGGAGGTTAAACTGTCCATGGTCAGGGTGAGAGGAGTCCTTGAGAATGCTGCGAGCTCGATGTAGACAGCGTTTCCTCTGGATGTCCTCAATAGCAGGAAGTGGTGCCCCTGTGATGAGCTGGGCAGTTTTCACCACCCTCTGCGGTGCTTTGCGGTCAGCCACTGAGCAGTTCCCATACCAGACTGTGATGCAACTGGTCAGGATGCTCTCGATCACACACTGGTAGAAGTTCACCAGGATGGCTGAAGACAGCTGGTTCTTCTTCAGTGTCCTGAGGAAGAGAAGGCACTGGTGAGCCTTCTTGACCAGGCTGGAGGTGTTTGTGGTCCAGGACAGTTCCTCCGAGATGGTGGTTCCAAGGAACTTGAAGCTGGAGACACGTTCAACAACCATCCCGTTAATGTGGATGGGGTCATGCGTGCTCCCTTTCTTCTTCCTGAAGTGCACAATGAGCTCCTTAGTCTTACTAGTGTTAAGGAGCAGGTTATTGTCAGCGCACCATGTGGTCAGGTGCTGTACCTCTTCCCTGTAGGCAGTCTCATCGTTGTCATATGCTACATTGCAGTTAACGCATCCATGCGGATGAAAATGAGGCTGTAAAGACCTGAATTATGTTCCACAGAGAAAAAATAAATAAATAAAAAATATCCCCTTGATATTTGCGCTACTTTAATGTATATATGAGTCTAAAAGTTTTTATTAGATCCACTACAATTGACATCAGGGCTGAAGCACCCAAAAAATTAATCATATTTTAACCATTCAGTTCTTACGAGCTAGAGTTCAAATAATATGTGCACTTTAGCATTGAAGATGTTGAAAAGAGCACATACTGTAACAAAGAGCAATGCAATAAGAATGTAGAGAAAATAAGATGAATTCTCATAAAACTTTTATTATTTTTGTTGTTTGCAGAGTGAATGGGAATCTGAATGTATACGTGTGTGTACTTGCTGGTTTTGATAAATATTTAATTGTTTACATATAGCATCAGGGCATCACTGTGTGTGTGTGTGTGTGTGTGTGTGTGTGTTCGTTTGTGCTTGTTTTGACTATACTTCTGAAGACCAAATGTCCTCACTTATATTGTGAAATATTTTCTCAACCCATCAGTGAGGACATTGACTGGTCCACACTAGTTTAAAAGGCTTATAAATCAACCAACATAAGTTTTTATTTAAATCTAGTGATGGTCACATGTTAGCAGACAGAAAATATCATTGACCTGATATAAAAATCAATGGAAGTCTATGGAATGTCCTCACTAAGATAGCAATACAAATGTGTGTGTGTAAGGTTTGATTTTCCTGCTAAGATAAAGCTTAGATCAGGCATCCTGCAATAAAGCAATAAAACTCATCTGGAGAGAAGATTTCAAAGGAATAGGACAACGCCCTGTCCAAATTGTCCTCACTCAGCTATGTGACCAGCCCCCCTCTCTCCCCTCTCCCTTCTCCCCCCTGATTCAAATCACCGAAATTCTCTGAGAATGCATATATACTATGTATTGTGTATCTTGTGAATCTATTATTTTCCAATTTCATGTTTGGTATCATTTTAAATGTCTCAGTGCGATTGGTAAAATGGTCTCAGTTTCACAGCAGTCACTAGTATTATGAGAAAGTTTGAAAACTTAGGAGAACTCTGTTCTCTTCAAGCAGACCACCTCCTCTCCCCCAAAGCCAGGTGTGGGGGCAATAAATATTTACAACTGTTCTGTTCTGGTCTGGGTATTTAAGGGAAAAGACAAAGCAGCAAGACGGGACATTCTGTAAGAGAACCCCTGCATAGAGATGGTGAATGTCTTTAAGACTTCCATCCACCATCTCTGTGTGTATGCATAACTTTAAATACTCTTAGAGAAATCTTTTGAGTAACTGATGTTATGTATTTATTGTATTTGAATCGTGTAATTATGTAATTGGCATTGAAACATTTTTACCTGATAAATAAATTGTTACATCTTGATTTATTTTGAATTCGTCTGAAATCTTTGTTTACCGGTAGATTTTATGAGGTCCTCTCGTTTCCGCAATGAGTAGTTGCCAGGATAGTCATACTGAAATCGTAATATATGGAGCCGGGAAGCACAATATTAAGGTTTCAGATTTCTGACTATTATGACTTAACATGTTATAGTATTGTGACTAAATCAAATAACATTTTTATGAGAATAAGCAGGTTGGCGATTCCATAATTGTGTTTTTTAGTAAACGCTATAATTCCTCTGTTTTGATTCTAAACTGGCCATCTTGCGTCGGTGGAGGTGTCACAGCTGGATACAGTCCATGAGCGACGAGAATACCCGAATGAAAGGACAATTGAAAATTAAGAGAAATCAAAAAATCAAAGATCTAAATTAATTCACATTTAATTGCGCGATTAGATATTAATGTTATATCAGGAACATTACCCATTAGAGATCGTTTACAATTGGAGTCAGATCGAGCGAGAAGCTAAAGTAAAACTTAATCTAAAAACATAAAAACTAATGTGAATTTAACGCGGCCGCTGAAAAGATTTACACGCAAAATTCCCTTCACCCGGGCTGACGGATTCCTACATTGAGCCGACAGGCGGAGCTTACATGTGTGTGTGTGTGTGTTGTGTGTGTGTGTGTGTGTGTGTGTGTGTGTGTTTTACTCATTTCACATTCTCTCTTTCTGTTTTTTCACTAAAATTATTGAAAAACTGAATGACAGTTTATGATCACAACATTGAAGACATAAAATCAAAAAATATATATATATGTATATATATATATATATATATATATATATATATATATATATATATTTTTTTTTTTATTATTTATTTATTTATTTTTTTTTTTTTTGTATTATTTAGACCTAATGTCCATTGTGATGGACATTGAACTTCAAAAAAATCCTGTGCTCTTCAGTTCTGAAAGATCGATCTTCAAATTAACTTTGAGTATAATCACTTGATTCTATTAAGATTATAATAGGTGTGAGTTGATGAGGGTGCCATGAACATAAATCTGGATAGGAAAAATAAAAGGGAGCTCCTCCTCCTCCTCCTCCTGTCTAGTTGGTTAACCATGCCTGTCTTTTGTGAAGCCAGTTTTTTTTTTTTTTTTCCCTGGTTGCCACAGCTAGTCACTGTCACGCCGTGGTTAGGGCAAAGACACGAAGACGAAGAAGATAAGTCATAAACGGGTTTTAATCCAGAGAGGCTTGGTACAGACGAGCAGGAACACACAGCATACATACACAGACGAGAACCGACAAAGACTGAACAAACACAAGGCGAATATATAGGGGTGAACGTAATTAGGGATAACAGGAACAGGTGCGGGGAATTAACTAATCACACGGAGGGAAAATGAACATACTGGCAACACAAAACGTCCATGGGTGTGACAGTCACTTTGCCATAACAAAAGTTTGGGCATCAGATTATGGTGCATTTAAGTAACAGTCACATCTTCTAATTTGTTTTTCATAAATATAAATAATTAATTCAAAATGCTATGGATCTGAATTGTTCCTCAAATCATGGCTTGTTGTGGATAGGCGTAGTTACTTCGCTAAATGATCAGGCAATAAACAGCTAGAAACTAGCATCTTTTTGGGAAGTTTTACATCGACAACATTGTGTTCAGAACACATAAAAAGCAGTTATTTTTATCTCAGAAAAAAATCACACGCTTCACCTTTAATAATAGATTGAGGTTTGCAGTGGGACACTTGCTTCTGACTAATACATACAATTAGACCAGATAAACATTTTACCTGAGATCAAATGACGTCAAAATCCTCCCATTTTATATTTTTGTACTTATTTGTTTTTGTATTCAGTTTCATGTCTACTAATGTATTTCACATCTGATGGCATTTGTAGATGCTCAGAAAGTTTCTCATGATGAAAGCGCTTGTCTCAGACGCTTGTCTGTCACAACTCAAAGACTCCAGCAGGATTTCAGGATTTCAATCTTCCCAAGAGACCACAGAAAGTTTTCATGCATATTTAGCTGAAGATTTTATGGCAACTTCTTTCTTAAAATTTCTGAAAATGTCTCAGATTTTCAGTTTCGCTGTTTCAGAGCATCACAGATAAAAAACAGTTTTAAGGTTTTTTTTTTTTTTTTATTCTTTTCTTTTTCCCAAAGATACGTTTACACCTGTGAAAGTCTTTTCTTTGGGTCTGAAAATGCCTTGAGAAAATGGTTGCAGTTCTTAAATGTCTGACTTGACTGTATAAAAGTGTTTTGATGATGCTGTTCTACTGCTCAGACTCACACTCTACACTTCATGAACTGTCTAAAAATTTGTGAGGACTTTCCATAGGCGTAATGGTTTTTATACTGTACAAACTGTACATTCTCTCCTCCTACACTAACCCTACTCCTAAACCTACCCATCACAGAAAACATTCTGCATTTTTACATATTTAATAAAACATGAATTGTCCTCATAAAACATGTTTATGCTGAAATACCAGTGTAATACCTATGTCATTGTGTCTGTAACACAGTTCGTAAGTACGGGAAGAAGGAGGCGGGAACCGGCGAACGTTCAACAACTTTAATAAACTCGAAAACAAACAATAAAACGAAAGTAAAAGGGCGGCAGTTCCTCACGGCGACTGCCGCCCACACAAACAAAATAAAACACAACATAAAATCCAGGCCTGGTCCTCTCTCGTCCTTCACTGTCGTCGCTCCTCTTTTATGCTTCCGGAGCTCCTCCGTGAGAGATTCGAGACCGGTGTGCCGAGCAGCTGAAGCTCGTTATCTCTCGCGTCACCGGCCTCGCGCCGTTCCCTCACGGCTCTCGCCCGCCCTGCTCGTCACAGTGTCCTCATAAATCATGAAAACAAGCACGTACATGCGCGCACGCGCACACACTCACACACACACACACACCTCAGATCATGGGAACTTGACACTCTTGAATGGGTGGTTGACTATGATTTCACTTGCTGTTTGAGCATAAACAACATCTGCAAAGTTACAACACTCAAATATCAATGCACAGGGAGATATTTTCTTTTAAAGAATTTGCTGTTTCAGTTATACAACAAACAGCTGGTATGGGACTACAATGAGCTGAAACATCACTAAAATTTACATAAACTCTGCCCTCGGGAACATGCAAAAAAGGGGGTCAAGGTAGGTTGGGCTGCTTTAGAGGAAGAGTTGTTGTAGTAGAGTGTTGCTGCCATGCCATCATTTTACAACGGACTGCTTCACAAATGGTCAATTCAACGCTGGATTTGCACAAAAGATTAACATGACGGCATGTATCCGCTAACCATTCAGAAATGTCCAATTGCATTCTAAAAGTTGTAACTTCTTCCCGAGTCTCTCCATTAGTGTCCAACTCCGGTTTGAACAATGTAAGGCTGAACACCGTTACTGGCCATCATCCTTTTGGCTGCGTGAGATTCTCCAGCTTTGTTGTTGTTGAACAACCGAAGTGTGATCTGTTAAAGAGGAGCAGCAGTTCATTTGCATTTAAAAGGACAGTCAAAAAACAACGCTCACACCCAAATAGGGGCAAATCTGACAAGCTATAATGCATTGTCTGTGGGGTATTATGAGTTGAAACTTTACAGACACATTCTGGGGCAACAAAAAGTTTGATTGATGTGATGTGAAGTGATGACATGGGATGACAATTCCCCTAAATCCTCATTTCATTTATAAATTCTGACTTTTGATTTGGATTTTATTATTATTATTTTCTGGATCTTATTTAAATGTTCTTTCTAGTCTCCTTCTCTAAAGCTCCTGTAAAGCCACATCAGATGTGTTTGCACTAACTTGGTGAATAAAGCTCATTCTGATTCTGATTCTGATTCTGGAAAGCTTTTTTCACAAGACTACATGGAAGGTTCACAGTGCCATGCATGCAAATACAAAACACCATCATGGTAACACACATGACACTACAATATGCACATTAATAAACATTAATTTAACAACATAATATGAATTCTCGGGTGTCTTGATTGCAGTAATATGCCAAACAGGAAAACACAAGAATAGGTCTTTAATAACAATGCTCAGGGAACGCAGGAGAACACAGGAGTATATAAACATCAGTCAAGTTAAACACGGTTGAACAAAGGAAACCCTGTACATAACTGATGAAAAAAAGAAGAAACATTATTTAAGTATTTATTCTTATTTTAATCAAAAACCATCAAATGTGAAGTGGAATTCTGTGAATGTATTTTACCTGGAAATTATAAGACTGTAAATTCTGTAGTTCTAATAGAGTTTTCCACCGTATATAGTAAAGGAAACTTACCATAAACCATTTACCAGGTTTTTACCGTAGCATTTTTATAGTATTTAATCATTTTCTACAGTGTAGGCTTTGTATTCTATATGCAAAATATGATTCCTTATTTTTTTGTTTCTTTTTTTGTTCTATGGTGAAATATGAGCTGGACAATTTCTTGACAGGTTCACCCAACAGCCCATTGGTTTTCTTTGGCCTGTCTGAGTCTCATGGCACTGGCGGGGCGATTCATTCCCCTCTGCAAATGAGCCAGGAGCAGTTATGCCTGAACAGTAATATCGATATGCGGTCAGTACCGCCAACTCAACCAGACTGATAAATATGACAACATGTTAAAATGGACAAACTCCATTTAAATGAACACACAAAGTCAATATGGAGATGAATAAAAAGCCAGACGTACACAAATAACATCACGACATCCTCAATAAGACCTTCTGGATGACTCATGGTGAGGCTGTTCTGGATCTGCGAAGGGTTTTAAAACTAAAACATGCTCCAAATCCTCCTATGTTCAGTGTCAACCTTCTTACACAAGGATGCCACTTAATGAATGTGAAATAAGGTTTTCAGGAGAATTCATGACCATAGTTTATTAAACCATATAAGCATTAAAGAACTCAAAGCTGTGCTGTAGTGTAAATACAGTCACTTTATTGAGCATCATCGCACATCATCATATCCTCGTGAAAAGCAAGTGCACTTTTATTATTTAGTAAAAAAGAACATAGCCTATTAATAGTGTGAATGAAATGTTTTTGGGCATTTAACTGCATATTATTTACACTTGATTGAAATTTATTGTGGTTTAAATTTATATTAAATGAACTTAAGGGTGTTTTTTGACACACTTAATTAGCATTTGATTTAGTACCTCATTTCATAATTACTTCTGTTTTGGTTAGTGTACTGCTGAATTATACTTAATTGCATGTATTTAAATATTTTTGTAATTACACATTTAAAATGATAAAGCTGTAATTTAGAACATTGAAAATATATTAAATTTAAGTGTAATATCACACAATCTGACAATGACTAGAATACACCATTTCACTTGATGAACATGCTTTCAAATTCTGAATTAAAATTATTATTATTTTATTTATTTATTTATTTATTTTACATGAAGTCAAAAATTTCGTACGGAGATTTTAATGAAGAACAGTCATTAAAATAAAAATAATATTATTTCTTAAAAGTGAGAAATGATTTGGTTTTGTTTTAAAATATGGCAGAAGCTATTTGCACCGAGCTATATATGCTATTTGAAAATAGCAACAAAAAGTATTTTCTTTACACTGTGTAAATATTTGCTATTTATAGCAAATGATGGCAGATACTATTTGCACCTCAGTGTACATCATACAAGTACAATAATAACAACAAATTCTGTGTATATGATTATATTATATATTTATTAAAATCATAATGCTGCTTTATTGGGACATTACTTGTCGCTATCCATAGTGCCCTCAGCCAAACACAACACCCGCTAAACTCTTTATTCATAGTGTTTACACAGTGTATCATATACATGTTCTGTTTTCTCCAGAGCTGCTTTATAGTTTAATTGAACTCATTCCATAATTGATGAGCTTTACACAGTCATTGGATCAAACTGAATCAACATAACTGACTCAGCTGAAAAATGACACTATTGTCTTTCCAGACTTTCAAGCAGTATTGAATTCCGCTTGCATCGTTGATCATTAATTTACTTTTTATCGTTTTAAAGCTGCTTTGAAACAATCTGCATCGGTCAGGTATAGTCAAGTCAAAGAAACAGCTATCCATTTCCATTTACAACACATCTATATCAAAATATATACTATAATTTCATAATGTTTATGTGATTATAATGTGTGAATATTATTATATATATATATATATATATATATATATATATAATAATTAGGTTTTAATATATAATATATACATAATTAGGTTTTAATTAGAGCTATAGAAAATGGCGGAACAATGCAATATGTGATCAACTTGCCGAAGATGTGCATGTTAGATCAATTTCAATTATTTTCAAGTAGATTTAAAGCCATGGAAGAATGGCATATCTATCATACATACACATCTCTTGTTGTTCCTGTGTGCATTAAACTCTCTCAAAGTCAAATCTCATATGAAGTGAACTCTGTAAAAAGCATTGAACATGTAAACAAAGGATAGCATTATTATTTCTGATTTAATAAATTAGTCCGATAATCCATCCCCATGTTCTACATCATGCAATAAATAAATAAATAAATGGCTTAGATAGCAGATGTCCTCTTCAGGTTGGTGGAGAGCTCCTGCCTCAAGTATCTTGGGGTTTTGTTCACGAGTGAGGGAAGGAAGGAGCGTGAGGTGGACAGACGGATCGGTGCAGCTTCTGCAGTGATGCGGTCGATGTACCGGTCTGTCGTGGTGAAGAAGGAGCTGAGCTGCAAGGCGAAGCTCTTGATTTACCGGTCAATCTACGTTCCTACTCTCACCTATGGTCATGAGCTTTGGGTCATGACCGAAAGAATGAGATCCCGGATACAGGCGGCCGAAATGAGCTTTCTCCGCAGGGTGGTGGGACGCTACCTTAGAGATAGGGTGAGGAGCTCGGTCACTCGGGAGGAGCTCAAAGTAGATCCGTTGCTCCTTCACATCGAGAGGAGTCAGCTGAGGTGGCTCAGGCCTCCTGGACGCCTCCCTAGGGAGGTGTTCCGGGCATGTCCCACCGGGAGAAGGCCCCGGGGAAGACCTAGGACACGCTGGAGAGATTATGTCTCTCGGCTGGCCTGGGAACGCCTCGGTGTAAAACAATGCACATAAAATTTTATATTTATATATTTATAAACACTGTTTCCACATTAGGAGAATTATTTTATACTTGCCTCCTTTACTTACTGCTGCTATATCCGACAAGCCGTGCGTTCTCATGCACATCATGTTCTCACGCAGTGAAAAATACATCGCAGAGCAAAGAGGACACTGACGACCTGTCGACAGACAAGACAGAGCAGGTTATATTTTGATATGAAACAGTTTCATATTTCAAATATTGAATTTTTTTAAATAAAATTAAACAATAAATACCACATAGTGTCTCTTTAATGTGTCGTGACAGATCGCTGTAGCTCCTTCCAGCGGCTCGTGATCCGATCATGTGAGTACATGCAATTTTTCAAGTTCAAGTTCACCAACGTTAATCTACTAACTCCCCTGACTGCTTTGTTGGATGAAATGGCGGATTCGGGGCTATGAATGGTTAGATCGCCTGTCAATCAATCTGCCAGCGAAGGGTCAATTATAAATGATAATAAAGAAAAACAAAAGCACAAACTAACTGTTTGTTCCTGCATGTTCTGCAGGAAGGAACACACACACAATGTATTTTTGTAGTTTCTTTTTCCTATGGATCAGGAGGATGGATGAATGGATGGATGGATGAGATTTTCAATAAATCCATGTCATCATATTGAACACATTTTTTTGTCATTATCAAAACACAAGTTCTTTGTTTACACACAGACAGAAGAGTTTCTACATGTCAGATTGTCTTAATTTCATCACAGTCACAAAAACAGCCTAATGGATGTTTCAGCAGATCGACTTAGACAATCAGTGAGAAGATTCACCGCATTTTGAGTCGGTCTGTGGGTGTTCCAGATCAATATGAGCCATAGTCAGCTCTGCATCTAACTTTATTTGATGATCTCATATGTGCATGAAGGTGCGTTTAATGCCTGTATTTAGCAAATGCTGTTGGTTCGGCGATGGGTCAGCCGAGAGCCCTGAAACGAAATTTCCTCTGTAATAAAACTCATTTGAGATACAGTCTAAAGTTTGGTTTATATAACACAGATGAAAAGGAAGTTAACCATGCACTCGGCCGGTGTCCCGTTGTGTATTGATGGCCTTGTTTTTCGGCCTTTAAATTCAACTCTTTGCCTTCTCGGCAGGTGAGCGACTGTTTTGCTCTAAATGGAAGGTGAGATCACCTCAATCTATTATTCATGAATTTCCCCTGCAGGTGTCACAGGTGAGACGTCCTCTCAGTTTCCAATCACTGGAGAACAAATGAAGCCGCATCACAGGCTCATAATTAACTGAGTCATGAGTGTGACAACAGGTTAAAGACTCTCATAACAACTGAGTAGAGAATTCAGTGCACTCACGCATGTTTGACCGTGTGTTTCTTGTGGAAATCTAGATTGTCTAAAATTACACAGCAAAATTTGTTTAATTCAGTATTTTTTTCTTGCTTTTCAGTAAATATTTCTTATTGGCAGAGAAAAAATAAATTTACCATAATTGTGAAAGTTTTCAGAGAATCCATGTTGAATGAACTGCTTGTTGTACTCCAACTTCTTATGTGGAATTTTTTTTTTTTTTAAATATAAGTTTAAAAGTTTTTTGTGTTCACTGTGAAACTTCAAATTGAAATCTGTGTGATTTTTTATACCAACCTGACCTGGCATTCATAATTGACCCTTCAAAGACCCGCCCCCTTTAGTTACTGTTGCTATGTCCGACAAGCCATGCGCTCTCACGCCACACATCATGTTCTCACGCAGTGAAAAATACATCCCGGAGCAAACAGGACACTGGAAACATGTCTCAAGACAGAGCAGTGTACTTTTGATATGAAAAGTTTCAAATTTGAAATATTGTAATTTTTAAAGAAGTTTAAGCTATAAATACTGTATAGATGCTCTTTAATGTGTCGTGACAGATCGCTGTAGCTCCTTCAATCGGTTCGTGAACCAACCGTCTCTTCATACTAGTTCATTTATAGCAACAAATAAACATGAACGAACATCAGAATGAATGTTGTTTCAAGTGCGGAAAGACGTGAATACACACAATTTTTTAAGTTGAAGTTCACCAACGTTAATCTACTAACTCCCCTGACTGCTTTTCCGGACAAAATCAATCAAACTACCGGCGAAGGGGCAATTGCGTACCCTTGCATATAAATACTGAATATGGACTACACTCTGTAACTTCTGTTTATTCGTTTTTTGATTTAATATTGAAATGGGAAAAATGAAAAAACAAAACGAAAAAGAAAACAAAACAAAGATTTTGGCTTGATTTTAAATTTTTCATTCTGGGGTAGAAAATGATCTTAACAACTTGAATATTTGATCTCTACATGTGGGCAGGAATGAAACACTCCTTTCCGCCGAATTGGTCAAGCAAACATTAAACCGTGCCATCATCAGTTCTTCCGCAGTTTCGTGCAGCAAAATAACAGTCCTCCACTGCTATGGATTCTTTACGCATTTATTGCAACTACATTTAATCTCCTTCTCGTCAAACAGCCGGCCTGGCCTGGTTCTTGGCAGCTAGAGAAGGGTCGGTTGGCAGATATACTGGGTGGGTTTTTTTTTTGGTTGTGGTGGTGGTGATGGTGGTGGTGGGGTACACAAACATTAAAATAAAAGTTTTTTCTCCAAAAAACATTGGGCACAATTATTTGCCCCTTTTATTAAATGCTTTTAGCACCCTCCTTTAGCCAAGATAACAGCTCTGAGTCTTCACCTATAATGCCTTATGAGTTTGGAGAACGCCTGACGAGAGATCAGAGAAAATTGTGAATCTCTATAGATCCTTCAGATTCCCATGATCCATGTTGGTGCTTCTTCTCTTCAGTTTACTCCTCTCATTTTCTTTAGCGTTCTTGGTCACTGAGCACAAAGCTTGTGCAATGGCCATCCCAGTCCCCTGACCTAAACCCTATAGAAAACTGAAGACAGGAAGCACCAACATGGATCAGGGAATCTGAAGGATCTGTAGAAATTCTCTATGAAGGAACGGTCTCTGATCTCTTTCAGGTGTTCTCCAAACTCATAAGGCATTATAGGTAAAAACTCAGAGCTGTTATCTTGGCAAAAGGAGGTTTTATTGAATAAAAGGGTGCCAATAATTGCGTCCAACGTGTTTTGGAGAAAAAAAACAAAACATTTCTTTCATAATATTCAATGAAAGGTTAGATTTTTGCTAATATTTTGAATAAATCATCAAAACAATTTATTTTTTTACAGCCATCTTTGATTTACCAAGGGGGCAAATAGTTCTAGATAATAGATAGGGATGCCTATTCTTAATAACTATATTTATACTGAACATTTTATAACATTCCTCTCCATGTCCATGACATGGGACTTTTTATCTTACACCTCAAATAAAATGCTACCATTTTCAGTGAATATATGGAAAGTAAATGCGACTGTAGCATACTATTTTAGTAATGAACGCAACTTTAATTATGCAAAATGGGGCCATTCACACAGAACACATTTTTCCATTCCATTGCGCTACTTTTCCATTGTTTTTTCAATGTAAAAAAGGTTTCAAATGAGCAATGCATATGCATTTAAAACACTTGCATCATGTAGTATGCAAAAAATGCACGTTCTTGAATCAGTTTTAACTGCTCATCATATTACCCATTTTAGTATGCACCGGCGGCGAAATGACTCGTTAAAATTAGTCAAAGCTATAGAAATGTATGCATTAATATTGACAAGTAATTTAGGCTACAACACCTAATGTCTAACCTTCATAGCGCGCAAATTTTTCTGCGTGTTTTGGCTCGAGATTGTCAGCTTCTGCTTTTCCACCACACACTGACACCCCGGATTTGTACTTTTCGCCTTTTTTTTTTTTGCTTCAAAATGTGCCCCCCCCCCACCCCACCCACAAGCATTATAAAGTCTCGAGGAGTAAGGATATTTTTAAATATACAGTATCTCTGATTGTGTTTGTCTGAAAGAAGATAGTCATTTACACCTAGGATGGCTTGAAGGTGAGAAAATCATGGGATAATTTTCATTTTTGGGTAAACTAAACCTTTGAGCACTTCAAAAAAAATGTAATCCAGTGGAGTGAGGATTTATGTACAGTCCTGCATACACAGTCTATGGATATGCAGGCCTATGTGTATGTGTGTTTGTGTGAAGGATGTAAAGCTGCTGTAACCTGAATTTACAATGTAACAACTTCCTTATCAACTTATTTATGTCTTGTTTGGTGTGACAACCATGACAACTGGTGTTCAGGCTGAGTCAGTAAGGAATCTCTTGGTTGCAGTGCTGCCATGATGTGACTACCCATAATGCAATGCTTCCCTGTTATGTGAGTGTGCGTTTGGGACATGCCATGGCTCTGGGAGTAAAGGCTGTTCACAGATCTGAGGAGGTCAAACACAGAAGAAGAGAACCTCAGTGAGATCATGAAATATTAGTCAAGTCAAGTCATGTCAAGTCATCTTTATTTATATAGTGCTTTTTACAATGCAGATTGTGGCAAAGCAGCTTTACATTAATAAGAAAATGGTCTTATTGTGCAGCTTATTCTATATATTGTTGATTCATTCCGTTCCAAATATCAGTAGTTATTAGTCTAGTTAATTTAGGTATATCAGCACTGCAGAAAACAGTGACGTAATCGTCCGGCTCAGCTCAGTTCGCATACAACGGCGCCAATGCAGGCATATCAAAAACACTGCTGAATATCAAGCAAGTGTCCCCAACTTAAGCAAGACAAAGGAACCAAAACTCCAACAAATGGAGAAAAAAACCTCGGGAGAAACCAGGCTTAGTCGGGGGGGCCAGTTCTCCTCTGGCCAACAGTGAACACTTGTCCGATACTCAGGCAGAGTTACGGGTCATTAAACCGATTTGGAATCGCAACAGTCAAAATATTTAATCTAGTTCCATCTAGTTTAAGATCTTATGATCACACCAGTATGGGACGGTTTAGTCAGTAATTACTGCTGGCAGTAATTATCAGAGATAAATGCAACAGTCACATTACTAATTTACATGGATTCGGTGAAACAAAATATAGATTTCTGCATAAATTAGAGATTAAAAATAGGACTGATCTGAACTACATTTTAAAAAAATATATTTTTCAAAGATGTAAATAAAAAAGTAAAAGAAAAAAATATTATTGGAGTGTTTTACAAGAAAATACTGTCTACTTTAAAAAAAAATTACAAGTAATGTGCTATTTGCTGTTTCTATGTAATTATTCGTGCAATTTACTAGCAATTTCTGAGTGAGGTTTTTTTTTTCGAAGTAAATCCTACACCATTTTTTCATAAATAAATTGTTGTTTTTTTTACATTTTTAAATGTAGTTTTTTAGATGCGTTCAACAGAGCCTTTTCAGCTCAAAGATATTTGGTGATGCTAGGCTTATTTATCTATTACATTTACACCCAATGGTTCCTACAAGTGTATAAACTACAGTAATCAGCAATTAAATGCAACTAAATACACACTGATGTTTTGGCTAACTTACAATGTCAAGATACCAATGTCAACCATTTTGCAATCAGTTTTGCACATCCGTTTAATGGCAACCTGGAAAAAAAAAATCAATAAATGTCAAGTCAAGTCACCTTTATTTATATAGCACTTTTTACAATTCAAATTGTGGAAAAGCAGCTTTACATTAATAATTAGCAAGTATTTTTGGCTGCACAGCAGCTCTCAAAGAAAATGGTGTTATTGTGCAGCTTATTTTATATATTATTGATTCATTCCGTTGCAAAGATCAATAGTTATTAGTCTAGTTAATTTATGTATATCAGCACTGGAGAAAACAGTGACGTAATCGTCCGGCTCAGCTCAGTTCACATACAACGGCACCATACAGGCATACCAAAAACACTGCTGAATATCAAGCAAGTGTCCCCAACTTAAGCAAGCCAAAGGCAACAGCGGCAAGGAACCAAAACTCCAACAAATGGAGAAAAAAACCTTGGGAGAAACCAGGCTTAGTCGGGGGGGCCAGTTCTCCTCTGGCCAACAGTGAACACTTGTCCGATACTCAGGCAGAGTTACAGGTCATTAAACCGATTTGGAATCGCAAAGTGAAATATTTTATCCAGTTCCATCTAGTTCACACAGTCTCTAGCCAACACCCCAGGGCCACGCTGCTGCTGCACACAGGCGCAGGTTCCCCATCCGACCCGGATACAGCCCGGATCCAGCCAATCACGTTAATCGGTAAACCGATAAGCAGAGAGACAAAAATTAGCGTAGACGCCATTCTTCTTCTGATGTAACGAGCACATCCGGTGTTTTAGGAAGTGTTTCCGGTTCCTGCTGACCTGATCTATGCAGCCTAATAATCCTTTAACGGATATGAAGACAAAAATTGATAATGCGTGTATGCCAGGTTAAATAGATGTGTTTTTAGTCCAGATATAAACTGACAGATTGTGTCTGCTTCCTGAACAATGCTAGGAAGATCGTTCCAGAGTTTAGGTGCCAAATAGGAGAAGGATCTACCGCCTGCGGTTGATTTTGATATTCTAGGTATTAACAACTGGCCAGAGTGTTTAGATCGTAATAGACGCAAAGGACTATAATGCATTAAGAGCTCACTCAGGTACTGGGGAGCTGAGCCATTTAGTGCTTTGTAAGTAATTAGCAAGATTTTAAAATCTATATGATGTTTAATAGGGAGCCAGTGCAGTTTTGACAGAACAGGGCTAATGTGGTCATACTTCCTGGTTCTAGTGAGGACTTTAGCAGCTGCATTTTGAACCAGCTGTAATTTGTTTATCAAGCGAGCAGGGCAACCACCCAATAGAGTGTTACAGTAATCTAGTCTCAAGGTCATAAACGCATGAACTAGCTGTTCCGCATTTGTCATTGAGAATATATGTCGTAATTTAGATATATTTTTAAGATAGAAGAATGCGGTTTTACATATGCTAGAAATGTGGCTTTCAAATGAAAGATTGGTATTAAATAGCACACCCAGGTTCCTAACTGTAGAAGACGACTTAACAGAGCAGCCATCAAATGTTAGACAGTATTCAAGGTTATTATATGCAGATGTTTTTGGAGCTGAGTATCATCAGCGTAACAGTGAAAGCTAATGCCATGCTTCCTAAAGTCATCTCCCAAGGGTAGTATGTACAGAGTGAAAAGCAACGGTCTTGGTACTGAGCCTTGTGGTACTCCATATTTAACTTGTGATCGAAATGACATCTGTTTGTTTACTACTACAAACTGATAACGGTCAGATAAGATAAGTATGATTTGAACCATGCCAATGCAATTCCACTAATGCCAACATAATTTTCGAGTCTATTCAAAAGAATATTGTGGTCGATAGTGTCATAAGCAGCACTGCGGTCTAGTAACACTAATGGAGAGATACAACCACGATCTGATGATAAGAGCAAATCATTCGTAACTCTAATGAGAGCAGTCTCAGTACTATGGTACGGTCTAAATCCTGACTGGAAATCCTCAGAGATACCATTTCTTTCCAAGTAGGAACACAGTTGCAATGATATTGCCTTTTCTAGTATTTTTGACAGAAAAGGTAGATTGGAGATCGGTCTGTAATTGACTATTTCTCCAGGATCAAGTTGTGATTTCTTAATAAGAGGTTTGATAATAGCCATCTTGAAATTTTTCGGTATATAACCTAGTGATAAAGATGAATTAATGATCTTAAGAAGAGGATCTATGACCTCTGGAAGCATCTCTTTCAATAGCTTAGTCGGTATAGGGTCTAACATACATGTTGTTGGGTTCGATGATTTAACAATTTTAGACAGTTCTTCCTTTCCTATAGCAGCGAATGAATGGATTTTTTCCTCAGGGATACAACAATCCACTGTCTGATGTGGTACTGTAGTAGACAGTTGCATGGCTATAATTTTCTCTCTAATGTTGTAAATCTTGCTAGTAAAGAAGTTCATAAAGTCATTACTACTGTGCTGTTTGGAAAAATCAGAAGTTGAGGCTGTATTTCTCATTAATTTAGCCACTGTATTAAATAAGTACTTAAGTACTTATTTTCTTCTAAAAGATTTGAAAAATAAGCAGATCTAGCGGTTTTTAAGGCCTTTCTGTACTCTATCATTTTTTCTCTCCATGAAATACAAAAAACTTCTAGTTTTGAATTCTTCCAGCTGCACTCCCTTTTTCTGGCTGCTCTCTTAAGGGCTCGAGTGTGCTCGTTATACCATGGCGTTAGACTAATATTCGATCTAGAGTATGATTACGACAATGAGTGGGTCCTGACACGTGTTGTCTAATTCCAATAGAGTTTAGAATATACGTTATTGACAATCCCAATGCATCTTTTTTATTATCTACATGGAATCACCAACAATAAGGACTTTATCCACAGCCAGTACTATCTCCGATAGAAAATCAGCAAATTCTTTGATAAAGTTTGTATGGTGCCTTGGTGGCCTGTGTACAGTAGCCAGCATAAATGTCAAATGAGATTTGTCACTTACATTATATAACGTTACATAAAGCACCATCACTTCAACAGAGATATATTTGAAAGACTTTTGAGTAATACTGAAGATATTACTATAGATTACAGCAACACCTCCCCCTTTACCTTTCTGACGAGGTTCGTGTCGATAATAGTAACCTTGAGGGCTAGACTCATTTAAAGTAATGTAATCATCTGGTTTTAGCCAGGTTTCTGTCAAACACAGTACATCTAGATTATTTTCTGTGAAAATATCATTTACAATAAGTGCTTTTGAATAAAGGGATCAAATGTTCAGCAGCCCAAGCTTTATCATTTGTTTATCTTTATTATCTCTGTTTTTTACTTGTTGAACATCAATTAAATTATCATCCTTGAATGGGTTTGGAAGTTTTCTGTATTTATTAATTTGGTGTTCAGACACAGTCTTTATGTGATGATATCTAGGTGAAAGAGTCTCCATGTGTTGGGATTTATCTGACTTCTATGACGTGAGACAGCTAGCAGACGCTCGGTTTAGACAGTCTGTCTGCTTCCTGACCCGGGCCCCAGTTAGTCAAGGTTCAGCTCTAAGACTATGTGCCATATTACTAGAGAGAAGAGTGGCACCACGCCAGGAGGGATGAATATCATCTCTTTTCAACAAGTCAGGTCTGCCCCAAAAATTTTTCCAATTGTCTATGAAACCTATATTATTCTGTGGACACCACTTAGACAGCCAGCCATTGAGTGATGATAGTCTGCTAAGTATCTCATCACTCCTACGAACAGGAAGGGGTCCAGAACAAATTGCAGTGTCTGACATTGAACGTGGGAGTTCACACACCTCTTTAATGTGTATTCTGGTGATCTCCGACTGGCGAAGTTGAACATCATCAGTGCCAACGTGAATAACAATCTTAGATTATTTACGATTAGCATTAGAGTGGTGTTTTTTCCCAAGACTAGACCGCCTCACGGTCACAAAGTTGCCCTGCTGCACGGGCTCTACACCCGGAACCGAACAATGTATGGAGTTTACTAAGCTAGTTGCATCCAAAACAGTATCTGAAGCCCTTGCATTCTTACTATCCTCAATTAAAGTTTGGATGCGTGTCTCTAATTCTGAGATTTTCTCAGTCAGCCTGACTATTTCCCTACATTTATGACATGTGAATCCCTCATCGCTGACAGAGAAAGCTAAACTATGCATGTGACAGGCATTGCAAGTAACAATGAAAGGATAAGAAGCTTACCGTATTCGTAGACTGACCCGACTTACCAGTTGTTTGATGAACTCGTAGTAAAAGGAGAGCGCGACAGAAATGACGACGTGCACGGATAACAAGTTTACAAACTAGCGTAATGCTAACGCGTTGTGATAGTGATTTAGATTAAAAGATTAAAAACTAGCAATGTCAGATTAATGTGATAGGCAATATTAAACAATACAAATAGACAACAAGCAATGACAATAATTAGATTCAAAACAAAGCTATACGGAGCAACAGACTCAAACAATTCAGCAGCGAGGCAGACAGGAGCAATCGATCAGGAGCAATAGGAGGACAGGAGCGATTGGACAGAGACTGGACAATTGGACCAATTGTAAAAGTATTCAAGCAGCTGACCTTGCACCAAGTATTAAACCATCTGTTAAATGTTTTAAATATATTTTGCTACAATTCGGTAATATTTAACATTTTGCCATCAAATTTGCGTGTTCCCTTGTACACCCCGCCAAATCCTCCAGATCCAATCAGTAGGATGCGAAATAGAATTCTATTTGGGATTGTATGCTGTCTGAGAAGCGGGTGTTTCGGGTGTGTGTCAGACAGCGCAAGTACCTTTTGACAGAGGTGTTAAATATCCAGGTACCTTCTGGCTTAGTGTCTGGGTCGGGTCTCACAGAGCATCCTGATCGCAGTCATCAGAACCGGGTCTCCAAACCTCCTGACCAGCCGTCTGACCAGCTCTCCTGGATCTGGAGCGACCTGAGGCTGGAATATTTAAGACATCACATTGCCATGTTTTAATAATAATCAAAATGAAAGGTCAGCGTCAATTACAAATTGGTATTGCAGTTACTCATATTGAAAAGTTTATTTCATATGCAAGGATTCAAAAAAATGTGATCATAAACCTGGGAAAACCGGAGGATCAAATGGGTTCCCTCGCACAAGTTTCTTTACATTAATTTAGTCAATCATTGTAACACATCCTACCATGACATACTATAAACAAATGAATGACTGAAGCACTCACCTCCTCTTTCGCTTATGTGAGCCATTGACATCCTCTTCCAAACTACAATAAAAACAATACAAAATACAATATAAAAAAAGAGTAAAATACAACTCTCCTAAGATAATGCCCCCCCAAAGAAAAAAGAAAAAAACTAAAATAATAAAAGAAAAAAATTAAAATGAAACTCCAAACTCCTTATAAAATAAGAAAGAATAAAATAAAACTTAAAACTCTATGTAGAGGATATATCCTCTGATGTCCTTCTAGTCTTCTCTCTGAAATCCTACAAACAGCTTCAAAATCACAAGATTCGCACAGAAAAAATGCTCTGCAAAAGTGTCTGAATTTGTCTCGTATCTCAACCAATAGATCGCATCAGTGTGTATGTCCGAGTTGATAACACACGTTGTTACAGCAACTAAAAATTGAATCACTTATACACACAAAAAAACACCTCTGAAGTATCGTGTTTGAGCAGAGCGCATGAGCGCTCATCGAATCTGAACACATTTATTGAATAGTTACAAACTTCATTTTGATGATTTTCTAATACAAATGAGATTTATTATTTTTGAGCTGCTTATTATTATTATTGTTATTGTCATTATATAATCCGTAGAATTATGAATGTCCAAAATCTTCATAAATCTATTCATAACAGCAAAACTTTGCAAGGCACTTATAATCTACTGGATACATTGCTTTTGTCCAAAACCCATGCAAAAGGGCACAAGGGAGGATAAAGCGCACATCATTATAAACTCTAGATGAATTTAATTGACCCTTTTCTGCATATATAACCTTCAAGACCAATCAGCTTTCAGTACCACTAATGAGCCATCAAATCGGTTAGAAGTAGAATGGCAAAAAAAATCAAAAATAATAAAGTAACAAGATCAAACAAGACCAAACGGCAAAGGCCATTTATGATTTTACTAATGAAGGACTGGAGGATGAAGTTCATCATACTTTACAATCGTCATAAGAACTATCTTTCTCAAACAATGTTTAACAGATTATTTAAGATGTTGATAACTTATCTGTAGTGTGTCGATTCTGACTGAGTTAGAATTGTTAGGGATATTGTATGTATTGTAAAAAAAAAAAAATAAACAAAATCAAATGAATTTTATAAGAATAAAGTAACCTGCTCATCCCATCCAGTTAATCCTGTTCTTCTTTTAACATCTGTTCATTTACATCATGTGAATTTGCTCCATGTGCCTCCATTTGCTTTGGGTCATTTGAATTATTCAAGATTTAATGGGATAGTTCACACAAAAAGGAAAATTTTGTCTTCATTTACTCTTACCTAAGTTGTTACAAACCTGTATACATTTATTTATTCTGCTGCACACAAAGGAAGATACTTGGAAAAAAGTTTGTAACCAAGCAGATCTAGCCTCCCACTGACTACCAGAGTAGGAAAAAAAAATATTGTGGTAGTCAATGGGGGGCTAGATCAGCTTGCAGAATTTGGCTATTGTTCCATATATTTTTCCCTCAGATTTTGCAAAATCTGTTGGTGAATAAAAATCGGGCCTAAAATCTTCCAGTGTGACTCAACGTTACGGAATAGTTGGAACACAGACACAAGAGGAAACAATGTTGAGACGAGGGATAACTAGAAGACAATTTTGATGACAAGATGATTGGACAATGACTTGGATGACTGGAGATCGTCTTGAATGAGGTAACAGCAGTAGCAAGCAAGGTAGTCAGGAACAAAGCATGCAAGTAGCAAGGTATGTAGACTGTCGTATCAGACATGGTCAGACAATAACTGAAGGAATATGTGTGCTCTATATAGTGATTTTAGATTTTAGGCCCAGTGATGAGGGCTTCATTGTGTGCGTGGTCAGGAGGATGATGGACCAATTCAGTTCATCACAAATATATTAAATGTGGTAGGTTGGGAGGTGAGGAAAGGAGTGAGGATTCAATCATAGTACAAATAAGCTCTTTATTTAATAAAATAAAACAGACCAAAACTACCCAAAGGGGGAAAACAAGACTCAGACTCGGAACACAAGGTGACATTCAACAATGATCCATCACAGGACAGCAAACACAAGGAGAATGAATAGGGTAGCAAATGAGGCAGGTAATGAGGGAGAGACAGGTGGAGTGAATAAACCAATAATCAGGTAACAAGATGGGCGGGGTCAAGACAATAGACATGAGAGCACATGGTACAAGGAAACACATAACAAGCCAGAGAAAACCAAATCACAAGCCATGTGCTCACAAAAGGAGACATGAACACACAATTATGAGAAACTCATGAGCTGCATGTTCACACAAAACACAACATGAAAGCACGTGGCAGGTGGAAAGAAACCATCCCTTACAAAAAATTACTGCAGTTTTTTAGAAGTAATACTGCAGTTTTTGTTACATATAGAAAAATGCAGTTTTTTGGACACGAAAAAACTGCAGTATTGCAGTATAACCTCAAATTTCTGTAGTTTTACTGGAGTACAACTATACTGCAATACATCTAAAGTACTCGTAAAATAAAACTGCAATACAACTGCAGTTATACTGTTTTTATACTTCATGCAACTTTCAGTTGTACTTCATTTTACTGCAGCTGTACTTATACTACAGTTTTACTGCTGTTGAACTTCAATGTACTGCAGTTGCATTGTGACTAAACTTCATTATACTGCAAATTTATGGTTGTGCTTCATTAAACTGCAGTTATACTACTTGGTACTGCAGTTTTAATGCAGTTCTACTTCAATATATTACAGTTCTTTTTTGTTAGGGAATTTAGTATGATTTTTTTAATTAACCCTATAATTAACGCTTCTTGTCTGGTTTTGTATAACTTTTGTGATACTCTTTGTTTATAGTCCAGAAGTCATACTGATTTCATCCAGAACACTACAACAGGGATCACTCAATTATTAGTGAGTAGAATAGCAGCTGGCATGCCCTCAACCTAAGCACAAGCTCAACACTTCACCACAATGGTAACCCCAAAACTATTAACATAACAGAAACTTTTAAATATCAACATAATAGAACAGTAAACATTAAAAACATCTCTCAATTTTCTCATCTTGCTAAAAACGGTTTAAAATAACACTTTATTTCAACATTTACTCTCCCAGTTCAGCCGCTTTGCAAAGCATGATGGGAAGTGAAAGTCCTGTTTGATTGAGTGCTGGTTGAGTTTACTTGAGTGAAACATGTTATTTTAAAATGAAAACATTACGTTAAGTCAAAAAGTAATCATTTCAAGTCAATTTAACATGAAGCAATCACGTTTGAACCTAAAACCAATATAATAGTGTTGAATCAAAATAAGTTGTTTAAATAAAGTGAACAGCATCGAAAAATCATTTTTTTTTTTTGAGTGTGCAATACAACTGCAGTTATACTGCTTTTATACTTCATGCAACTTTCATTTGTACTTCATTTTACTGCAGCTGTACTTATACTACAGTTTTACCGCTGTTGAACTTCAATGTACTGCAGTTGTACTGTGACTATACTTCATTATACTGCAAATTTGAATTAAACTGCAGTTAAACTACTTGGTACTGCAGTTTTATTGCAGTTCTACTTCAATATACTGCAGTTCTTTTTTGTAAGGGATGTGCTACACAGAACTCTACAACACAAGAGCGCCTGGCCTATAAGAACAAACCAGGCGCTCACAAAACACATAAGACGAGCGCACGGCGAGATAAATTATTCACAATCTGTGCGCTCACAATAAATTATGTTTTATTAACAAAGTTTTGAGAGGAATTAATCAGCAATCAACATGTCTACCCAATCAGTATGAGCGGAGACCTACATATTGACGTGGTCGACTCGCCTATGTTTTTGGACAATTTCTGCATCCCTCCACCACCTCGTCTCCTCACACTTGCCTGGTTACTTCCTAAACCAGAATACGGGGGAGTTTTGTGGGCTCGGGCCAAGTACTGAGCTCGGAGCCCTCTCCTCGGACAGCACGGTAAATATACTTACTAATGACTCTGATTATTTGAATTGGTAGGTTTAGGAATAGATGTGGGGTTTGGGTTAGGCAATCAGGTAGTGACTTTAACGAGGGGAGTAATAATTTTGCAGTCAGTCGAAATTCGGCACAACTCACGGGATCTGAACACCACGCGCCCAACATTACACAAAGACAGCACAAAGCGGGAGTGTCAGAGCTCTGTCACAAAACCAATCAAATAAACTAGACAGAAACAAAATGAGTTCTATTTGTTTAAAGCATTTAGACAGCAGAAGAAAACAAAGAGTAAAAAAAATCGACGTAACTATAAAGACATTTATATATTTCATCCGAATTTCAATATTAACGTCAATAACTTCAGTCTCAAAACTGTCAAATAAATCAAGTCCAACTTTTGAACAGCCATAGAGATCATCAGGCAGTCTAAACACTGGATGGTGGTTTCATCATGTGTAGATGAAATATTCTTTCTGTAATGCTCAATAATCTCACGGCCGTTTCTTACTTTTCACTCACAAAGTTTTGACGTCACTGTCCAAAGAAAGTATGGCAAGAAAAAGTTCATACGCACTCTTTTGTATATAATCAGGCCACGGCAATCCAGCGATTCAGCTGCAGCTTTTACTCTTCATCCTTTCTTCAGGTGTCTGAAGGTGCCCAAGAGGTCAGGGGACACAAAAGCTAGCTGCACTATCATTCAAGGATTGTTATCAAAGCCTCATGCAGCCAAAGCAAGCAGACGATGGCCCTTGTAAAGTCCTTCAATGATAGGACTGTCTTCAAGAGCTCAGCTTGATAAGCTCTCGGCAGGTCTGACTCAGAACCAAACCTCTCACTCATTTAATGCCACCATCCTTCCTTGAAAACCATCCAGAGAAAAGGTTTTCTCCTCAGATGAAGCCTTTGGATCACCAACATCTGGTAGTCTCCCACAGGAATGGAAAATGGCCAAATATCTACATATTTTCCAGAAGAAGGATGGCAGGATTACTGCGGAAAACAACAAGGTAAATGAAAGACCAGCACATGTTCCAAGAGCTCAGACTTAAAGTGATCATGAGCATAAATGGTGCCACATTATCAACCTCTAAACGTGTGTGTCCTTCTTTGGCTTCCAACAAGACCAATCTTGAAATGCTACCTGAAATACAATCCTGCATATTCAGCATAGTTCTGCAAACAATAATTATACCAAATAATTAGCGGTGTTTGCTAAGGCAAGCATCACCATTACTGTTTTTCATACTTTGAACTCTGTGATGAAAACTATAGTGCTAAAAAAAGAAAGTGTAATGAATGCTGCTTCGGCAATAATACAATTGGGTGAATATTTTTTATTTTCAACAGGAAAGGACTTTATTATTACTATTAGTATTATTATTTCAACATTGAAGCAGTACTAATGTTTTAATAATACATATTTTTATATGGTTGCGGCATCATTATTACAATATTAGTATTGATAAATTATTGTATTCATATATTTATAAAAAAAAATTATTATTATTATTACACTAGAGACCTGTCTTATTTAAACAGCTATGTTTAAATGTATAGAAAATCATACTTTTAGCTAAATAAATTCACAAATATTAGTTAAGATTAATAAGTAAAATTACTCTATTTTGAACAGAGAAAATAATATGGCTGTAGAGGATTTACTACTCCATTACTGGTGCTTCCTGTGTAAACAATGATTAAATTAGGATTTATCTAGTTTTGATGTGGCTTTCACATCCAAAATATCACTTGGCAACCACCTCTCCATTGCAACATGCTAAACACAATTCAGAACACTTCTGCACTTAGCAATGCTGTGGCAAATGAAATAAATAAACAGTAGTTAGTTGCCAAGGCAACATTTCTCATTTAGTATGGTTTAACTTTAAGTACTGTATTCAGACTATGCATACTATAAAGTAGGGAAGTATTCGATTTCGGACACAGTGAATGTTTCATATTAACATCTAGGTAGGCACAGAGCTGTTATGTTTGCAGAAAAGCAGCAGAAGTTGTTTTGCTCGAAGTTTTAGTAAGCCTGTAATCGTGGGAGACAGTCTGCAGACTCTGAGGACTCCAGCTTTGTTCAGCTTCACTGGGTTTTGTGGAGCAATACCTGACCTCTCCATAACCTGAACTCATATCTGTGTGTGTGTGTGTGTGTGTGTCTCATTTGTAATCAATTTATGGTCTCCTGTTGCTTTTGCCTTCAGTTCTAAAAGAGACACTATACCTTCATCCAACCCTCTCTCTAATTCCCTTTCTAATCCCTCAGGGATTCTCTCCCTCTTTTTTCATTTAAGTCTCATCTCTCTATCCTCAAGCATGAAGCTTTTGCTGTATGGCTGCACATTTATGGTCTCTAACACAAGTCTCACATAACCACAGTTGGCAGCTTATCCTATCCAAGAAGTGCCCACTTAGACAGGAAGCCTATGCTGTTTTACGTGCGTGTTTGGTGAAGAAAAAAAAATACTACAATAATAGATTGCTGTGGGGGAAAAAATGGGCGGGGGGCACTTTACAATAAAGTCTCAGTTATTGACATTCATGTGTTTACCAACACGAATGAACGTTGAGCAATATATTTCACAGCTTTTGCTAATGTTTGTTAAATCATTTTCATGTTAGTTCACAATGGATTAACTAATATTAACAGATACAACTTTTGATCTTAAAAAATTGTTTTTGTCACAGAAGTCCACTGAAGGTGAGATGAATCCATGTGCAGTTTACTGAAAATAATCCAAAGTGAGCAAAACAAAGACTTGAATTAACTTGACTTGAACACAAACTCTGAAACAATTCACCAACAGTAGGATGACACAAACAAAGCTAGCTCAGAGACAATAGGAACATGAGGGTTATATATACACACCAAGAATAATGACTAACAAGACACACCTGAAAGCAATGAACAATGAACCAATGACCAAACCAGAGAAACATGACTAAAATAACCAATGAAAACATGACACATGTACAGGGGAAGCACTTGACAGGATCACATGGTAGGAACTGGGAATCACATGACATGATCAGAAATTAAATGTGCATTCACGGAATATCGTACTTATTGCAACCAAGAGATTCTGGTGCTAAAAAAGCGTTCACATTTTTGTTGAGCTTGTAATTACAGTTTGTAGGCTAGAAGTGTTCTGAAAGCTCCCGCATGTACCATGTGACCGCTGTACATTTACATTTAGACATTTACATTTAGTCATTTAGCAGACGCTTTTATCCAAAGCAACTTACAAGTGAGGAAAACAAACAAGTGATTCTTCATGAATTGGCAAATAACACAGGAAGTGCTCGCAATACAAGTTGCATACATTGCTCAGTACCATAAGCTAGAGTAGGAAGGGAAAAGTGAAGGAACAGGTTTTTTTTTATTTTTTTTTTTATGAGGGGATCAAGTGTTCACGGAAGAGATGAGTTTTCAGCTGTCTCTTGAATATTGCCAGGGATTCTGCGTTCCTGATGAAAGTAGGGAGATCATTCCACCAGCAGAGAGCAGTGAATGAGAATGTTCTGGAGAGTGATTTTGTGCCTCTCTGTGACGGCACCACAAGCCTTCGCTCCTTTAGTGATCGCAGTCTTCTGGTGGGGACGTAGCGTTGTAGCAGTGTGTGGAGGTAGGAAGGTGCAGAGCCTGTGGTGGATCTGTAAGCATCAGCGCCTTGAACTTGATGCGAGCAGCGAGGTGTAGCCAGTGCAGAGAGATGAAGAGGGGCGTGACGTGGGCTCTCTCAGCCTTGAAATGACCAGGGCCTGGACAAGCAGTTGTGTTGCGTGCTCAGTCAGGAATGGACGGATTTTCCTGATGTTGCGAAGTGCAAATCTGCATGACCGCGCCGTCTTTGAGATGTGGTCTCTGAAGGTCAGTTGGTCATCGAAGATAACTCCAAGATTTCTGGCCGACCTTGATGGGGTAATGGTGGTTGTACCAAGCTGTATGTTGATGTCGTGTTGTAGAGTAGGAGTGGCAGGGAAGACTAAAAGCTCAGTCTTTGCCAGGTTGAGCTGCAGGTGGTGTTCTTCCATCCACGTGGAAATGTCCGCCAGACAGCTTGAGATCCGTGCAGCTACTGTGGAATCATCTGGTTGGAAGGACAGGTAGAGTTGTGTGTCATCAGCCTAGCAGTGGTAGGAGAAACCATGTGCCTGTATGATGGGACCCAGTGATGCAGTATAAATGGAGGGGGCCAAGAACTGAACCCTGAGGAACCCCAGTGATCAGTTCATGAGGTTTGGATACCTCCCCTCCCCAGGCGACTCTGAAGGATCTACCTGTGAGATAGGACTCAAACCACTGAAGTGCAGTACCTGAGATACCCAGTGACGAGAGGGTGGACAGAAGAATTTGATGGTTTACAGTGTCGAAGGCAGCAGATAGATCCAGCAGAATGAGAACGGATGATTTGGAACCAGCCTTTGCAATTCACAGGGATTCCGTGACGGACAGTAGCACAGTCTCTGTGGAATGGCCGCTCTTGAAACCAGATTGGTTGACATCCAGATGGTTGTTCTGTTTGAGGAAGGATGACACCTGGTTGAACACAACTCGTTCAAGTGTTTTCGATATGAATGGTAGGAGAGACACAGGTCTGTATTTGTCCACGAGTGATGTGTTTAGCGTGGGTTTTTTAAGCAGTGGGGTTACTCGAGCCTGCTTGAATGTGGTAGGAAAAGTGCCTGCCTGGAGAAACGAGTTAATAATGTGTGTAAGTGCGGGTAAAAGAGTAGGAGAGATGGCTTGTAGAAGGTGTGAGGGGATGGGGTCTAGAGGGCAGGTGGTGGGATGAGTGGAGAGGAGAAGTTTTGATACTTCTGCCTCCTTGAGAAGGGAGAAGGAAGAGAGAAGATTAGTGGATGAGGAGGGGATGAGTTCCTGTGTGTGAGGTGCAGAGAACTGGCTGCTGATGGCAGATGTCTTGTCGGCGAAGAAATTGGCAAATTGATCAGCAGTTAAAGATGTGGAGGGGGACAGAGGAGTGCGTTGAACCACCTGACTGCTGTAGATTCATTTAGGTGTTGATAGTGGTGCCATAGAAATAATTAATAATATAAAAATAATTCCCAATCCGAAGAAGTAACATGATGTCATCTCAAAATTACGGTAATTACGCAGAGGCGTGAATGCAGCATATGACTATGAGAATTACAAAATAAAAGATATGAATTTGAAACAAATCAGGCAAAAAGTTTTAGTAAATGTTGGCAGTAACAGTAAGATTAAGATTGCAGCTCAAATACACCAAACACAAATCTGATGTTTATTGAAACTGATTATTGCTTATTAATATGGCTGAATTGAATCATTGAAGGTCGAGAGCAAAAACATTGGTTAATAAAGTGAGATTAAATACATAAAGCATATTTGTGTTATTATTACAGGTTTATGACCTACTCTGAGTTTGCATTTCACTATTTGTATTCATTTCGAGGAATACTGAATGTATTTTGTGCAAGCGAGAGGAGTAAATGTGAACACATTTACTCTAGAACTACAGTAACCATCATGCTTACACAGCACACATAACTCCTCTGCACCTTACTCCCAATTTCTCTCAACATAGGGACAGAGGAGGTGAGTCTATAAATGAGAAAACAGGTAGCACTTTATTTTACAGTCCGGTTGTACAGTCCTGTTGTATGTAAGTACATGTACATACCATGTACTTATAATAGTAATTGCAATAACTTGGTAATAACTATACTAACCCTGAACCCATTCCTAAACCTAAACTTAACCTATGTTGTTACCTTATATTACCCAGCACTTTTTTGGGTAAGTACCCTGTAAGTGCACGTACTGTAAAATAAAGTGCAACCGGAAAAACAGAGTAACTTGCGTTACTTATTTGAAAAAATAACAGATATTTCTAATGAATATCTTTATATATTTCTAATGAAGATTTTTTTTCTCAGTTCAAGTCATATAATTAGAATATCATCAAAAAGTTGATTTATTTCACTAATTCCATTCAATAAGTGAAACTTGTATATTATTTTTATTCTTTACACACAGACATATATTCTTTACATACAGATATATTTAAAATGTTTATTTCTTTTAATTTTGATGATTACTAAGGAAACTGACAACTAAGGAAAATCCCAAATTCAGTATCTCAGAAAATTAGAATATTGTGAAAGGTTCAATATTGAAGACACATGGTGCCACACTCTAATCAGCTAATTAACTCAAAACACCTGCAAAGGCCTAGTTCTTTACAATCATGTGGAAAACTGCTGACTTGACAGTTGTCCAAAAGACGACCATTGACTCCTTGAACAAGGAGGGCAAGAAACAAAAGGGCATTGCAAAAGAGGCTGGCTGTTCACAGAGCTCCGTGTCCAAGCACATTAATAGAGTGGCGAAGGGAAGGAAAAGATGTGGTAGAAAAAAAGTGTACCAGCAATAGGGATAACGGCACCCTGGAGAGGATTGTGAAACAAAACCCATTCAAAAATGTGGAGGAGATTCACAAGAGTGGACTGCAGCTGGAGTCAGTGCTTCAAGAACCACTACGCACAGACGTATGCAAGACATGGGTTTCAGCTGTCACATTCCTTGTGTCAAGCCACTCTTGAACAACAGACAGCATCAGAAGCGTCTTGCCTGGTCTAAAGACAAAAAGGACTGGACTGCTGCTGAGGGGTCCAAAGTTATGTTCTCTGATGAAAGTAAATTTTGTATTTCCTTTGGAAATCTGGGTCCCAGAGTCTGGAGGAAGAGAGGAGAGGTAGGCAATCCACGTTGCTTGAGGTCCAGTGTAAAGTTTCCACAGTCAGTGATGGTTTGGGGTGCATGTCATCTACTGATGTTGGTCCACTGTGCTTTCTGAGGTCCAAGGTCAACACAGCTGTATACCAGAAGTTTTAAACAACTTCATACTTCCTGCTGTTCACCAACTTTATGGAGATGCAGATTTCATTTTCCAACAGGACTTGGCACCTGCACACAGTGCCAAAGCAACAAGTACCTGGTTTAAGGACCATGGTATCCCTGTTCTTAATTGGCCAGCAAACTTGCCTGACCTCAACCCCATAAAAAATCTATGGAGTATTGTGAAGAGGAAGACGCGATATGACAGACCCAACAATGCAGAAGACCTGAAGGCCACTATCAGAGCAACTTGGGCTCTCATAACACCTGAGCAGTGCCACAGACTGATTGACTCCATGCCACGCCGCATTGCTGCAGTAATTCAGGTAAAAGGAGCCCCAACTAAGTGCTGTACATGCTCATACTTTTCATGTTCATACTTTTCAGTTCAAGATTTCTAAAAATCCTTTCTTTGTATTGGTCTTAAGTAATATTCCAATTTTCAGAGATACTGAATTTGGGATGATAATCATCAAAATGAAAAGAAATAAACATTTGAAATATATCAGTTTATGTGTAATAAATTAATATAATCTGCAAGTTTCACTTTTTGAATGGAATTAGTGAAATAAATCAACTTTTTGATGATATTCTACTTATATGACCAGCACCTGTATATAATTACTGTAAATAACCCCCCTCCACCATCAGATGAAGCTGTTGTGTAGTTCAGTTGTATTGCTGCAAATAGGATAGTTTAAAAGGGGGCGTGAGTCAGGTGTTTTTGCAGCTGTTCATGAAGATATTAATATACTGATATAATGAGTTGTAGAGTGTCTAGGGAAGCGTTTAATCATATCTGTCCATTTAAAAGTAATAAAGTAATTAAAGTAATAAAAAAGAGTATTGTGTTGAATTAGTATCACTAACAATTTGATATATTCAATAAAATCTTAAAAATAAAGGTTCTAAAAGGAAGTTTTTGCAGTGATGAAGAACCATTTTTGAAACCTTTCAGTGAAAAGTTCCTTCGGTCAATAAAAACGTTCCATATTAAAGGTTCTTTATGGAACCATAGATGCCAATGAAGAGCCTTTTTTTAAGAGTGTTCCATGGACATTCCCTGAGCAGTTTAAGCATATACGCAACAAACTCCTGTTCATTCAAGAATGTGCATTTATTCTATGGACGGAGCAAGAACACAAGTGTAAAAAAAAAGGGAAAAAAAGGTTACACTTTATTTGGTTACACTTTATTTTAAGGTGTTAAGGTGTTTGTTACACTGTAATTATACATTTAAGTACTCAGTAATATTAAGTAACTACATGTTACCCTTAGTTACATTGTACTTACTCAAATAAGAACTGAGTAATTTCAATTACAACTACATTACTATAGAGTTACAGTTAGGGTTAGGATTTGGTTTAGGGTTAGTTACTTGTAATTATGCATAATTTACTGTTATTATTATAGTAAGTATGTTACATTTGGGCAGGGATGAAGAGGGGCAAAAATCCACTTAGACCCAAGTTTATTTAAAGCCAAAAACAAAGTTAATACAAACTGAGGGCTAAACTAGAAACAAGAGCAGGAACATGAAACAACTAAAAGAGCAGGAACGCAACAGCTTTACAAATATGCAAAGACAACAACCAACAAACCAAGACTGAAACACAGGGTATATATATATATATATATATATATATATATATATATATATATATATATACAGGATAACAAGAGGTTTAACAAGGAACACCTGAGACTACAGACTACGAGTTATCTACAAATGCAAACAGGAAGGGGGAAGAATCGGAACAAAGTGAACAGAAAGTACTCTTCAAAATAAGAGTCCACAAATACAACAAAGGACCACGAGACAGGGATCGTGACAAAGTACATGTAGTAATGTCTAACTACGTCACCTTAAAATGAAAGCGTGATGATACTTTATTTTGATGGTCCATTTTAGACAAGTAACTTTGCAAATGTTACAGTTGCTGGTCCAGGGAATACGCGCACGACAAGGAAGTTCAGGAATATATAACACAATTACTTGTAATTCAGGAGAGAAATACCATACAACACCATAAAACAACAATGCTCAACAAAGGAACAGAAGGAACACGGGGCTTATATACAGGGGAAACGCAAGGATCAAACAAGACTAATTAATTATATACAGCTGAAGACAATGAACTACTGAAGACGTCAAATCAGGAACCAGTGAACAAGCAACACAATGAAGATACGTGAGAAGACAAAACACAAAGTCCAGACATATATACATGTAACAGCAACTACATGTCAAATAACTCATTTAAAATGTTAAGAAACTAAGAAATAAATGCTTATTTTAAGAATTGTTCATTGGAAGGTTCTTTGGGGAAGCAAAAATGGTTCTTTTATGGCATCACTGCAAAAACCCTCTTTTGGGACATTTGTTTTTTATGAGTGAACGGTAGTAAATAATGTTAAATTTTTCAAATATAAACATGAAGAATTCATGTGAGGGGCTCCATTATGGGTTTTAATTAATTCATTTTTTATTTGAATTAAATTTGATAAATTTAACAGCTCTTCATCACAAGAAAAAATTGAAATAACCCATTGAACACGGAAGTATTATGCAATCATTTAAAACATTTCTCTTAAATTTGAAGATTTTTTGGCAAAGCTTTCTTTAGAAATTAAATCCTTGGGTTCTATATAGAACCCCACTAAACCTTTGGTTAAACATTATTTCGATGGTTCACTTTAGACATTCTACCAAGTATAAGTAACTCTGAACCTACATGTCAACTAACTCTCATCAGAGTTTTAGGTTAGGGTTAGGTGTTGAATACAAGTTGACATGTAGTTGCAAAGTTACTTTTCGTCAGCAGGATGTCTGTTGGTGAAGCATCAAAATAAAGTGTTATCAGATATTAGGAATTCTCATACTTAGAATCTTTTTGCAATGGAAAGCTTCTTTGGGTGTTAAAAGCTATACATTACCAATAAAGAACCTTTATTTTTAAGAATGTAGGTATGGTTTTGACAGCTTTTGTATTATTGTAGAAACCTTGTGTTTAAGCAGCATAGTCAGCTATATGTAAAAAACAACTCATTATCAGAGCTGAGAGAGTGTGCGTATGTGGTTTCCACACCATTCTGCTATGTACCTGACAGTATTATGTGGTAATAGTCGACACTAATAACAAAGAAGTACAGAAAGAACAGTCCTCGACCTGTCAGTGTGCGTTCTGAGGGTAATGAATGAGCGCTGAGGTGTGTGTGCATGTGGGCATTAGAAAAATGAATAGTGCTGCAATCATCTTGTTGCAGCTACAGCTCACTGACCGGCCTGACAGATTTCTCACTACACTGACACACACACACACACACTCACACTGAGTTCAGACTCAGGATTATATTTGGAAAGCCATAAATCAAATGGCAGACATACCCCTGTCCCTCCAATATTCAATTCGTTCTTTTCGGTTATTGTTATGCCAGTGTATCTCATCCATGTATAAGCATTCATAAAGAGTGCTGATTTGATGACACAGACCGTGTCGTCGTCAAACAATACATTCCCATCATTCTTCATTAGGCCGGTTGTCATGGTATTGGTTCAGCTGAACTAAACCCTATTAGTGGCACATCTGAGAGAACATTCCATCAACCTCATGTCTGCTATATTAGAGTTCACTGTATTAGGGCATGTCTGTCTTTCACAGCCCAATATTGGTCTCTTTATGGCTCTAAATGGTTCAGAGTTAAAATGTGGGGTATAAAAATAGTGTTCAAGTAATTGTATACGGTGTGTAGACATGAATCTGATGTTTGCAGTCATAAGAGTGTTGCTTTGGGTCAGTGTATTGAGAACAGCAGTGTGTTTGGTCAGTGAGTGAATTGTTAGTGAAATAAGTATGTAAAGTCAGCTGTAGCAACTGATTTGATTCTCCAACCCTTTATAAAAAAAACTTTAGCATATTTAAAAAGAGTACTTATTAGGCAATGAAAGTTTATTTAGACAGCACATATCATACACAGTGTAATTCAAAGTGGTTTACAGAAAAAAAAATAATTGCATACTCAATGAAAAATACAATAAAAGAAAGAAGTAAAATAAAAAAGGAATAAATTGGTTATTGTGAAATAAGATTATACGTTAAAATTATTATGAAGGACATCAAAGAAAAAGAAAAAAAAAAAAAAAAACAGTGCAGTGTGATCTGCACATGCAGCACAGTTTTAATATGAATACTTTTTCACACATTACAAAAAATATCAGAACTTATGATTTATAAAAAATGTTTTAACCTCTATTTTTAAAACGGTCAACTGCCGAAATTATCATACTTTTACCATGCTGCCCAAACTACTTCTGAATATGTTGTCTACTTCATAAGTATTATGAAAAATATAGCAATTATGGAGCCAGGCACGGCAGAATGAGGAGCTAAAAATCAAGTCAGTGAGCATCAGTCCAACTGCAAAAATGAGTAAATGCGATTTTGAGCAAAATGGCCATAAATACAATCACTTATAATGTGACATTAATTGCTAATTATTTTAATCAATATGCCATTCATTTTGTGTGGTCAGTGTTGGCTGAATATGTCTTACATAAGATTTGGTGTCAATATACAAAAGCTTTGCAGAGATACAGCATCAGATGCAGTCTGGCATTTTGCCATCAACTTCATAAATTCTTTCATCTGTCGGCACGAAATCCATCAATTTTGCCAGCATGGTCTGAAGATGATCTGACTTGAATTTGGTGAAAATTGGACCAGCGGTCTAGGACAGGGGTATCCAATCCTGCTCCTAGAGGGCAAGCTGTTCTGCAGAGTTCAGCCTCCATCCCCAATTAAACACAACTGAACAGCTAATCTAGGTCTTGGTAGGTATACTAGAAACTTCCAGGCAGGTGTGTTGAGGCAAGTTGGAGCAGGACAGTGGCCCTCCGGGACTAAGTTTGGACACCCTTGGTCTAAGAAGAGTTGGGAAAAGTAGGATTTTAAAGAAATCAAAATGGCAGACAGGAAGTTTGGTTTCTGTATTCATGGCATGACCCAAAGAATCTATCGAGACCAGTCTAATTACAAAAGGCAAAATGTATCAAAACTTATTTGCATGACACTTACTGAGTTCCGTGGTGATACACCAATGCGTCTGGAAAATATAGCATTTTACAACACAATTCAAAAATGCTGACATTTAAAATGGCTGATATGGGAACATTGTGTATCGTCTGACTCAGCATGCTGCACTGAATCTAATTGAGCTGTTTTGTTATTTTTGACCGAACCATTCAGAAGTTATAAGCAAAAATAGCCATAATAAGAACTGTAAAAGATGGACTAATGAAGCAAAGCGGATTTACAAGCCCGCATTCTTGTACTGTTTTTGAAGCTGCTGCCACCGATCTGGACAATCTCACAGATACTGTAACATCATGCATCAGTTTCTGTGAGGATTTATGCATTCCTACCAGGACATGCTCATCATTCAATAATGATAAACGTTGGTTTACAGTAAACTCAGACAGCTTTGTCATGTCAAAGAGGATACCTACAGAAAAGGGATAAAGTCTTGTATATCCACGCTAGAAACAGATTGGCAAATGAGATCAGAGTGGCTAAAATGCTACTCCGATTAGCTGGAAAAACAGTTCTCAGCCAATGACATTGTGGACAGGTCTGAGGAACATCACCAAGTACCAGACACCACCCCCAGAGTCTGTGGAGAATCAACAACTGGCTGAGGTTCTGAATGCATTCTGCAGGTTTGAAAAGCCCAGACTCACACCCCACACCCACTCTGACCTGCGTTTCACCTCCTGCAACCACACTCCTCCCCTCTCCTCCCCTCTCCTGCCATCCAACCTGCGCTTAAACTCAGGTCTTCAAAAAAACAGACGACTTGGAAAGTTTCAGGCCCAGACAGTTTCACCTGCCTGTTTAAAAGTTTGCACTGACCATTTGGCCCCAATCTTCATTCTGGACTTCTACAGATCACTGGAGTTGCTGCTTCAAACGCTCCTGTCTCATTCCATTCTCATGGTGGCTTACCTGGAACACATCACTGGAGCCTTGCTGGATCCTCTTCAGTTTGCTTATTGAGCAAAGGTCTATGGATGATACAGTCAACATGGGAATCACAGCTATCTCTCAGGACCTGTAGTGGGACACTCACTTTGACTCCATTGTACTTCCTTCGTCAGCTGAGGAAGTTCAACCTACCACAGGACTTAGCTACTTAGCTGTTATCGAATCTGTCCTGTGTTCATCAATAACTGTCTGGTTTGGCTCAGCTACCAAATCAGACATCAGGAGACTACAACAGACAGTCCGGGCTGCGGAGGGGATTATTGGTGACCCCGTGCCCACCCTCCAGGACCTGTACTCTTGCAGAGTGAGGAAGAGGGCAGGTAAAATCATCACAGACTCCACTCATCCTGGCCACAACCTGAACTGTTGCCGGCTCCTCAGATCACTGAACACTAGAACATCTAAACACAGGAACAGTTTCTTCCCACAGGCTATTTCACTCTCGAACAGTTAATGCTTCCCAAAGCATATATCTACAAGTGCAATAGTCCAACGGTTCAGCTCAACATCTTTCAATTAATTCAGGCCTACTTATTCATATTATTATTCACAATAATGTAAATATGTTCATTATCTGTAAATAGGTTTGATCTCACTAAACATCTGTGTCTTATACTTGGCAATAAAGCTCTTTCTGATTCTGTTGTATACACTTCAAAACAGTATACAGTATACCTTCACTTTACATGAATGTTCATGACCCTAAATGAGAAAAAAATGAGTCAAATGTTAAAGGAAAAATAAGGTTAACCGGTACTTCTGAAAATTCACAAATTAAAATAGGCCTCCAAAAAAAGGGAGGTATGTTGGGGGGCGAACATATCTAAGTGCGAATTGAATATAATCTTTGTAGACACTTAATTGGATGTTAATTGTAAAAACATAATTTATATTTATTAGATTTATTTTAAATACATGTTTTAATGTAATTTCATAATTCTATTGTCATCCGATATATGGTTAACGTGTACTTAAATTTCTATTATACAGAAGCTGCAATTTAGTAAATTACAGTAAATTACTTTACAAGTAATATCGAAAAAAAAATTAAATTATAATCAAGTACTTTACATGTGATTTAGTATACTAGTCAACATTTCAAAATAACCGCAACCATCCAATCGATTCCCCATTAACAAAATCAAGTCCCGCTTTACATTTGTTCTTATTCCAGAAGTCATTTCACTCAGATCTATGTCACAATAGGACAGAAAAGTCTAACACAACTTCTCTTTCATGCTGACTTTAAACAAAACTTTTAAGCACTATACACAACTTTTTTTTCTGAATTTGCCCTAAGGGAAGACATGTGAAGTATTATATTAAACAGGTCTGTTGTGTTCATGTTGTTAATGTATATGGCCCGATCTCATCTCCCCACTCACACTCATCAAAACTTCACGGTCAATATTATAACACAGGGAGATATTTATGATGGATGTTTGTGTGAGTATGTATACACATTTGTCTCATATGATTAATCTCAGTGCAGTGCTGTGCAACTGGAGATGGTGATAGCCTGGGTTGGTCCAATCTCTCTAAGGCATTGAGGGTATTTTATAGTATAAATCTGTGGGCCTGTAGTGTAGAGCAGTGATATTACCGCAGTAATAGGGGGTAATGAACTGCTCTGAGAGAAAAAATATCAGCATTTTTATGTTTTCTCTCACCTTCCCTCATCTCATGTTATTTTTACTCTACATGTTGGATACTTATCCCTGAGGGAAGACACAAACCCTATGTTTCAGTCACTTCATCAGGGTGTCATTGACTGACAGTAGGGGTAATACTTAGGTCAAAGAAAATTGGTGAGTGGAATTTAAATACGCCACTTCCCCGGACTTACAAGTATTAAAGGAGCTGGTTTGCATCTACTCATTCAGATTTGTTCTTCTGAGCCAATCAAAGTGTCATCAATACACAAGCTCATTCCATTCGCTTCGTTTGGAGATTGGTGGTGGTGTTACGGCGCAGTACTCTCTCCACGTCTCTCACGGATAATCACAGAGAGAGCGTCCCCTGGGCCTTTCAGCGATCTGAAAGTCAAGCTTGCTCCAAAAGAGCAAACACACACAGAGAGCACCTTTTAAAAGATGCCTTTCAGCCTGTGTATTTCTGGGTGCTGTTGATATCTGCAGTCCTTGGGCTGCCAAAAACTTTGTTTTACGTGTTTGGGTCATACCCACGCTAGGACAGCATTTGTCCATGACAACGTTTTTATCGCAACTCTCTTTTCTGGTAATAGGAGTCACCTCAGCTGCTCCTTGTACCAGTCCTTCTGCAATTCACAAGATAGCGGCAGCTAACACTCAGGGCGATCTGAGGGCAACAATGGGAGTTTTTCCACTGGGTAATTTCCCCACGGACATCCCATTCCTCGTTTTGCACTTTGCACTTGGTGGAGTTCCCAGATGAGTTTGACGTTGCATCACATGGTGCACCTGATTTCTCATTCACGGCTCCAGATGAGGATGAATGATCGATTACATCATCGGGGGATGCCTTCCGATACTAAGGACTCAATTACTCTGCCACCATCAGGACGCAGAGGCCCACACTCCGTCTGCTCACAACCATGGGGGTCTGCCTGTGGCTGCCACACCTGCTCCGCTGCACCTCGAGTCTACGCTTTGTCAGGCGAACACCAAGAACCCGAAAAAGGCTTCAAAGTGTACCAGAGATGAGGCGATTTCCCAGGATGTGGGGAATGCACTGTTCCTTGCCCCGGTGGAGTGCTGGGTGGAGAATTCTTTGTTCGTTTTTGCTCCACTACTTGGCCAAGTGGCAGTGGTACCCAAATTTGCAAAGAAAAAGCAGTTTCCTTATTCTGTGGGTCACACAGTTCACAGCTTGGACATCGTTGATGCAATCTGGCCACCTCCTCATGTCCAGACGTGACTCACTCAAAGCCCCGCACAGGTCGGTGGGGCATGTTTAGAGGATTTTCAACTTCCTCACCTGTCACAGACCAGTTCCAGTTGGGGCTTAGGGAGCTAGGTAAGTATTTCAGTACCCTCACAGCCACAGGATCAGGACACATGGCTTCCTTACATGGTGGCCAATGCTCCTCTTTGCCACCCTGTCTCAGATCCGTCAAATGATTGTTCCTCTAGTGCCACTTGGGCGGAGTTTGAAGGTCTTTTTACCTGATCCATCACACTGGCTCATCAGGACAGTCATACTCGACTATGCGATTCAGTTTGCCAGGTGCCTGCCCAGGTTCAGCAGCATTCCTTTGCCTCGGTGGCTGGTAAAGCGCCCCTGTTTATCGGAATTGCAGTCCTATTGCAGAAGGATGCAATAAAGCCTGTCCTCTCAGCCAAGATGAAGAAGGGCTTCTACAGCTCTTACCTCAATGTGCCAAAGAAAGGCAGTGAGTTCCAACTAATCTTAGATCTGCAACTTTTGAATTAGGCCCTACATAAGCTCCTGTTCAAGATGTTAACGAATAAATGCATTTTGACGTACTCACCAACATAAACATTTTGTGGCAATAGAACTGAAGGATGAGTTCTTCCACATCTTGATTTTGCCTCAACATAGATCATTTCTTCGGTTTGCTTTTGAGCGACAGGCATATCCGTACAGTACAGAGCATCTCTTTTATTGGGATGCTCTTTTCTTCAGTGCTACTCAAGAATGAGTGTGTTCAGTCAATGCTGAATTCCCTGAAGTTATGACACAGTAAGGGAAACAGTGGTCCCACTGGAACAAAAACGCTGTTGGGGTGTTGCATATGAGACCACTTCTGCATTCGCTACAGAATTGAGTCCCAATATGGGCATGGCACAGCGACACACATCGCCTGGCCATCATGCAGATTTGTCTTACTTATTTAGTCCTTGGACAGATCTTGCATTTCTACAGGCAGTGTTTCCACTGGAACAATTGTCCAGGCATGTTGAGGTCAAAACCGAATCATCCAAGACTGACTGGTGAGTCGTGTGCGACAGACACAAAGCGTTGGGTTTAGGGAACCTTAGGGAAATATACAATATACATGTCCCCCACTGAGACAGATTGCACATATGTTGTACAAAGTCAGGGAGAATGGAGACCAGGTCTTGTTGGTTGCACCATCCTTGCCACCAGGACTTCATGCTCCTTGTGACAACCACTCCCTAGTGAATTTGGTACCCACTTCCAGATTTATGAGACCTCCATGTCTGGCCCCTGAATGGTATGCGGTAGACCAAAATGCCTATCACGAGTTCTCCAAGTGTTAAACTCCCTTTGGGCAATATGTGGACTCCATGGCATTTGTTTTCTGCATGAAAAAGAATCGATTCCCCATCATTTCCTTGGGTCTGCACAGCGATTTTTTTAAAAAAGCAGTCAAAAGACCGGCAGAAGCAACTTATTCCCATGCTAAGGACTGTCATCTCTGTCCCAGTGTGGTATGAAGGACTACATTCCCTTTCATGGGGCGTTGGATAGGTTACAATGTTGTGAGTATGCTGGATATCTATCGCACACAAGTTGCTAACATCTGTACCACCAAAACCTTGACCACCACCACGGTTCAGCTGTTGTGGACCCCTAGTATCAATCATAGACACCACATCAAAGTGACTGACAGAAAGGGGACCTGATGGAGGGAATGGGATGTGGTGTCATGTCAAGTCACTTTTACTTATATAGCGCTTTTTACAATGCAAAAATGCATTAATAATTGGTAAATAATTTTTGGTTGCACAACAGCTCCCAAAGAAAATGGAGTCATTGTCCAGCTTATTCTATATATTTGTAGTGATTCATTCCGTTGCAAAGGTCAATAGTTATTAGTCTAGTTAATTTATGTATATCAGCACTGGAGAAAACAGTAATGTAATCATCCAGCTCAGCTCAGTTCGCATACAATGGCGCCAATGCAGGCATACCAAAAACACTGCTGAATATCAAGCAAGTGTCCCCAACTAAGCAAGCCAAAGGCAACAGCGGCAAGGAACCAAAACTCCGACAAAATGGATAAAAAAAACCTTGGTAGAAACCAAGCTTAGTCGGGGGGCCAGTTCTCCTCTGGCCAACAGTGAACACTTGCTTGAAATTCAGGCAGAGTTACAGGTCATAAGTCCGATTTGGGATCACAACAGTCAAAATATATGTCCCGCATGCCACAACACTGAACTGCCTGCTGAAATGGCCAGGACACACTCTCGGCTCCTTAGCACAATCCTGAATGAGTGGATGCACTCCTTTTACACCTGTATGTTGTGGGGGAGTGTGTACACAAATACCAATCACCAAATACCAATCACCAAAATTTCACTGGCCTTTTCTCAGAGGTGATTGGGGCTCCCAAGTATGACTCCTAATGTCAGTCATCGACACCACATCTCTTTCCGCCCATCAGGGAACAGAAGAACCGAGATGTTTTCCTTTTCCTTCCTTTTCACAAGGCATTCTCTGGTCTGGAACACACAAACACAGATAACTGGAGTGAAACAAAGAGCAAAGCATCCCAGTGCTGTTGGACTAATGATATGTAAGGAGTTGTACGCTTGTTTTCCATTCGGAAGAATAATGATAGTGTGGTAAACAGGTTGAAGAAGCTCTCAAATTTGATCTCTACATTAGATGCGAGTGGCACTTTGCAGCATGGAAAAATACATTATTCCAAATATAATAAACAAAGCTGTCTACATAAAGTGTTGGGAAACATGGCATTAAAATTGCATTTGCTGTAATTTCTGATCACTACATGACAGACAGACATGTCTCATACACTGTAAAAGTCATTTCTGAACATACCCTTAGATTTAGTTTGTTCCTGTAACCTAACGTTTTTAGGTTGATTCAGTAATGTTGAATAACTTTTTTCATTTGAATAAAATAACTTTAGTTGAAATCACATTTGTGTTACCATTTTTCAGATTTTGAATTAACATGTTTTATTTGTTTTCATTTTGTTGCGTGCTAAATCAGGTAAAAATAGCTCTTTAAGGTAACAAGTGCAGGTTACCACTTTTTATAGCTTACGAATTTTAAGCATAAGTCATCTCTTGTTTGTAACGATACTTAGTTGTAATAATATTGAGTCTTGTTCAATATTAAACAAGCAGGAAAAAAAATTTGTAAGTCAGTTTTAAATCAGTAATGATGTAAAATGTTGCATAAATTTAAATGTTGCATTCATCAGCAGATTCATTGCTTGAGTTATGTTTGACAAGAAAGATTTTACACGTATTTATTCTGCTCAAGGTTGAGCCCTAATATTAATATTGCTTGGAATATTGATTTGAGTTCTATTATTTTAGCAATAAATATATAACTAAGTAATAAAACATTTTGTGATAATTACCAGTACATTTATATCCCACAAGTAACTAATGAACATCTGCAGCCAAAAACAGGCAGTGAAATCCAGCTTTAGATGCCATTGCTTTAGCGATGCACAATTGAAGATACCATAACACTTCCTACAATTAAACCAAGGGCTCTTTGATTATAAAAACAAGAGATTTTATTCAGTTAACATGCATGAAATAAAACAGAAGAACCGAGATGTTTTCAGGGACTGCAACAAAGAGAGGATTTCAGTGACTGCAAGATGTAAATTAAGAAGCTGCATGTAGTCACCCATAATAAAAATCTGGTCATTGTGTGTGTGTGTCTAGCCGTTAGTCTGATGGAGTTATACTGATGTAAGCAAACCATTCTGTCATTGGAAGATCAGAGAACACCATTTTGATGGACAGCAGTGGGAGTGAAAGGGCTGAACCTACAACAAAGAATGGCACAAGAGCTTCATAAATGATGTATTCTCTTGTCCAAACAAATCTCCTCCATCTTTTTTCATGTTGTGAGAATGATGAGCTGTCATTATATGAATCATATTTGAAATAAGTCCACTTTAAAATCTGAACTGTGTCCTATTTTTATCTTGAAGTGATGAGCCTTTCATCTACATTTATTATTATTATTTCAGCAACTTAAGAGTGTTTCATATTAAAAAATGTTCTCATTGGGAAAATGATTTATAGATGTCATCATTTCTGGCATGGATGGGCAAGAAAAGACACTTTGAAATTAGTAACTTTGTTTTCTGCTCAGAATGAGACCGTTTTAATTATTAGATTGATTTTTATTTTGAGAAAAATATAAAAATGGTCCACTGGTCTGATTAAACAGTTTTAATATTCATATTCAATTTGGCTCAACCAAAATATACTTATTTCTGTGGACTATTTTGACTGTTTAGGCCATGAGTTTAACACTACCTGAAAACTTAAAAGTCTCACTTTAAAAAATAGCCATACAGAATTCTTGAGTTTATATGCTCGTAAAATATCTCATACCAACACAAAGGCTTGTTCAATGCCATAGAACTTCCAATCCTGCTCTATTTTTCCTCTATACCTTTCAGCAAGGTTAGTCCAGTTGCTCCATGTCCTTGTCGTTGGTGTACTTTTCAATCACAAGAGCATTAAACATCCACGCTCACACACATGCCATTACCTCCTTCATAAATTATAATAATATGATAACATGTAAAGCCTTGTAATGTTCTGAATAAGATACATGTTTAATTATGAATTATCTTCTCAATCTTAATGAAGATATGTTGGTCATCAGTTCTAATTAGATGTGACTAACTCAAGTCATTTTAATTAAATACTCAGATATCACTCACTCATATCTCTCTCTTGCGGGGCACAGACATGATCCATGGACAAAGATTAAACTCAGTCTGACACGAAATTGGATTTTCAATAGAGAGCTGCCATTTATAATTTAGTTCTGAATTAAGTTTAGGCTATGTAGATAACAGCATGCCATCATGTTGCTATTTCTGTAGTATATCGTATGATTAGTATGATATACTAATACATTTGCCTAAATGTGCTGTGTACAAATAGTGTATCATTGTAGAGTGCTTGATTTAACCTTCCATTTCCAATGTGATGAACCAAAATAAATATTAACAGTTTTTATCATGTAATTTTTTGATTTGTACTTCAAATCAAATACTTATACAAATACTGCGAGATTTAAGATATTTTAATACAAAGTTGGGTTAAGTGCATTATTTGTATTGGGATTTTGTTGTAGGGAGCGTTTTGGGTTTTTTTTTTTATTTTGTAAATATTGTGTTTTCACTGCTGCATGTAGAATACCATGTGATGGCTCAGGAATTCAACGAGTGAGACAGTAAGCAAGTGTTCTTTCATTTTGTTTTTACTTAATATTGCTTATGTTTAAGAAATAATATTCTTAAATGTAAGTATTATTGAGGCAATACTGAATCTGATCGTTTCATTTTAAATATTTGTTGATTCATTTTAGTGTCACTCAATTATCATTTTTGAAAGGTTTTAAAAGGTAACTGTACGGAATCCCGTTTCTGCCACTAAAAAAAGAAGATTGTTGCGACTTTATGAGACTTTTTGTGTCATTGTGAGATATAAATTTGCAATTGTGAGTTATAAAGTTAGATTTGCAAGATATGAACTCAGAATTGCATGATATAAACTTATAATTGCGAGAAAAAAAGTCAGAATTGTGATATAAAAATTCTGACTATATAACTCGCAATTGTGACTTTATATCTCACAATTATGTGAAAGAAGTCAGAATTGTGAGATAAAAAGTCGCAATGATCTTCTTTTTTTTCCTGTGGTGGAAATGGCATATAACTGCCCTCTCCTCCCCCTCCCTCCCTCCTTTTTTTTTTTTTTTTTAATATGATATGAACTAAACTGAGATGTGATATCATGATCTGAATTGAGCTTGAATAGAAAAGTCCTAAATCACATCTTGTTGTGGCCTATTTGACACCCATGAAGGATCTAATTAAGTATCTTCCCTATTAACTTCCCTCCCCTGATTGTTCTTGATAATTATGAATTTAATTTAATAACTTTGGAGGGTTTTACACCAGAAGCCAATCTTTTATGGTCACAATTACATTATCTACACGCACAGTTTTGTAAAGATAAACCTTTTCCTTTTCCTTCCTTTTCACAAGGCATTCTCTGGTCTGGAACACACAAACACAGATAACTGGAGTGAAACAAAGAGCAAAGCATCCCAGTGCTGTTGGACTAATGATATGTAAGGAGTTGTACGCTTGTTTTCCATTCGGAAGAATAATGATAGTGTGGTAAACAGGTTGAAGAAGCTCTCAAATTTGATCTCTACATTAGATGCGAGTGGCACTTTGCAGCATGAAAAAATACATTATTCCAAATATAATAAACAAAGCTGTCTACATAAAGTGTTGGGAAACATGGCATTAAAATTGCATTTGCTGTAATTTCTGATCACTACATGACAGACAGACATGTCTCATACACTGTAAAAGTCATTTCTGAACATACCCTTAGATTTAGTTTGTTCCTGTAACCTAACGTTTTTAGGTTGATTCAGTAATGTTGAATAACTTTTTTCATTTGAATAAAATAACTTTAGTTGAAATCACATTTGTGTTACCATTTTTCAGATTTTGAATTAACATGTTTTATTTGTTTTCATTTTGTTGCGTGCTAAATCAGGTAAAAATAGCTCTTTAAGGTAACAAGTGCAGGTTACCACTTTTTATAGCTTACGAATTTTAAGCATAAGTCATCTCTTGTTTGTAACGATACTTAGTTGTAATAATATTGAGTCTTGTTCAATATTAAACAAGCAGGAAAAAAAATTTGTAAGTCAGTTTTAAATCAGTAATGATGTAAAATGTTGCATAAATTTAAATGTTGCATTCATCAGCAGATTCATTGCTTGAGTTATGTTTGACAAGAAAGATTTTACACGTATTTATTCTGCTCAAGGTTGAGCCCTAATATTAATATTGCTTGGAATATTGATTTGAGTTCTATTATTTTAGCAATAAATATATAACTAAGTAATAAAACATTTTGTGATAATTACCAGTACATTTATATCCCACAAGTAACTAATGAACATCTGCAGCCAAAAACAGGCAGTGAAATCCAGCTTTAGATGCCATTGCTTTAGCGATGCACAATTAAAGATACCATAACACTTCCTACAATTAAACCAAGGGCTCTTTGATTATAAAAACAAGAGATTTTATTCAGTTAACATGCATGAAATAAAACAATTAGAATTTGTGTGTATGTGCATGTGCACGGAGTGTGTTATACTAGCATTCCAGATTCTATTAATCAAATCTTATCTATCTGGCATGTTCCCTTGAGACACACACACACACACACACAGCGGCCTTGTCCATAACAAGACTGCATTATCTCGTTCGGTAATGGATTGCCATGGTGAATGTTCTGTCAGTGCTCATGTTCATACTGACACCTCGAGGAGCTTCAAACACGCAGCTTAAATATCGACGGTCTAACAAAATTAGCTGCCACTCTTTTATTCATTCTTTATATCTTTTTTTTTTTATTATTATTATTCCTTAATCTTTCTTCCTTAATATTTTATAATATATATATATATATATATATATATATATATATATATATATATTCGCAAATAGTATAGTTTATAGTTTATTGTTTATTTTCATTTCATTCACAACACAACAATATTAAGAAACAATTTAAAATAAATAAAAAACATATATATACAGATTTAAATAATAATAATAATAATAATAAAAATACTTTAAAAATACTTTAACAAAAAATAAAATGAAAACCTAAAAAGCTAATTCAAACTATTAGTTTCTCAATGATAGTGATCTCAGTGAATAATCTCTAAAATAACACTGGTTCAATACCTTCATTTGTTTTTATACCTTTCATTTCAGAAATAAATTAAAATCTTCACAACACAGACTCTCAGGAACAAAGAAGATCAGGAACAGAACAATGTACATTACACAACGTTATTTAACAAAGACAGACCTGAAATGAGGAACCTAATCGATTAGTAACTAATGAATAATGGACACAAACAGGTAGAGAACAGAGTTGAACTGAACTAATTAAAATACTTGAAATCTGACTATGATAGAAAAGATGGAAAGCCTCCACGGTGGTACAGGTGTTACAGGGAGCCAGGGATGTGCAGGCACTTCAGGAAGCCAGGGTGTTGCCAATAGCTCAGAGGGGCCATCAGTCGGTGCTGATTCAGGAAGCCAGGGAGATGCTGGCGCTCTGATGCTGGAGCTCTGGGGCTGAAGCGGGCTTTGGGCTGAGCTCTGGGGCTGAAGCGGGCTTTGGCCTGAGCTCTGGGGCAGAAGCGGGCTTTGGCCTGAGCTCTGGGGCTGAAGTGGGCTCTGGGCTGAGCTCTGGGGCTGAAGTGGGCTCTGGACTGAGCTCTGGGGCTGAAGTGGGCTCTGGGCTGAGCTCTGGGGCTGAAGTGGGCTCTGGACTGAGCTCTGGGGCTGAAGTGGGCTCTGGGCTGAGCTCTGGGGCTGAAACGGGCTCTGGACTGAGCTCTGGGGATGAAGCAGTCTCTGGGCTGAGCTCTGAGGCTGAAGTGGGCTCTGGACTGAGCTCTGGGGCTGAAGTGGGCTCTGGGCTGAGCTCTGGGGCTGAAGTGTGCTCTGGACTGAGCTCTGGGCTGAAGTGGGCTCTGGACTGAGCTCTGGGGCTGAAGTGGGCTCTGGACTGAGCTCTGGGGCTGAAACGGGCTCTGGACTGAGCTCTGGGGATGAAGCAGTCTCTGGGCTGAGCTCTGAGGCTGAAGTGGGCTCTGGACTGAGCTCTGGGGCTGAAGTGGGCTCTGGGCTGAGCTCTGGGGCTGAAGTGTGCTCTGGACTGAGCTCTGGGGCTGAAGTGGGCTCTGGGCTGAGCTCTGGGGCTGAAGTGGGCTCTGGACTGAGCTCTGGGGCTGAAGTGGGCTCTGGACTGAGCTCTGGGGCTGAAGCGGGCTCTGGGCTGAGCTCTGGGGCTGAAACGGGCTCTGGACTGAGCTCTGGGGATGAAGCAGTCTCTGGGATGAGCTCTGGGGCTGAAGCGAGCTCTGGACTGAGCTCTGGGGCTGAAGCGGGGTCTGGACTGAGCTCTGGGGATGAAGCAGTCTCGGGGCTGAGCTCTGGGGCTGAAATGGGCTCTGGGCTGAGCTCTGGGGCTGAAGTGTGCTCTGGACTGAGCTCTGGGGCTGAAGTGGGCTCTGGACTGAGCTCTGGGGCTGAAGCAGGCTCTGGGCTGAGCTCTGGGGCTGAAGCGGGCTCTGGGCTGAGCTCTGAGGCTGAAGTGGGCTCTGGACTGAGCTCTGGGGATGAAGCAGTCTCTGGGATGAGCTCTGGGGCTGAAGCGAGCTCTGGACTGAGCTCTGGGGCTGAAGCGGGGTCTGGACTGAGCTCTGGGGCTGAAGCGGGGTCTGGACTGAGCTCTGGGGATGAAGTGGGCTCTGGACTGAGCTCTGGGGATGAAGCAGTCTCTGGGCTGAGCTTTGGGGCTTAAGCGGGCTCTGGACAGAGCTCTGGGGCTGAAGCAGGCTCTGGGCTGAGCTCTGGGACTGAAGCAGGCTCTGGACTGTGCTCTGGGTATGAAGCAGTCTCTGGACTGAGCTCTGAGGCTGAAGCAGGCTCTGGGCTGAGCTCTGGGGCTTAAGCGGGCTCTGGACAGAGCTCTGGGGCTGAAGCAGGCTCTGGGCTGAGCTCTGGGACTGAAGCAGGCTCTGGACTGTGCTCTGGGTATGAAGCAGTCTCTGGACTGAGCTCTGAGGCTGAAGCAGGCTCTGGGCTGAGCTCTGGGGCTGAAGCGGGCCCTGCACTGTGCTTTGGGGCTGAAGAGGGTGTATGTGTATATCCCAAACACACATAATAACCAGAGCCATAACTGACGTTTCAACAGTCTCTGAAATTCTGGAGCTAGAGCATACTCTTGGACAGGTTTAAGGGCTGGAGCCAACACTAGGCTGCATTCAGGGACTGGAGCCTTCACTGGGCAGTTGGTGTTGATAGCTCTATGGTTTTCCATCAATCTCTCCAAAAACTCTCCCCAGGACCAACATTGGATAGGCATGCCTTCCAAAGCTGGTCAAGTAGTATATATGCAGCAATTGGTCTGGAAAGTGAGTGAGGCACATGTGGTCCATCTTCAGTTCTTCTGTCAGTGTTGGTTGCAGGATATACGTGCAGCAGTCAAAATAGTATTACTCACAATCTTCACAACTCAAAACCTCAGAAACAGGAACAAAATCAGGAACAGAACAACCAACATTACGCAACCTTATTGAACAAAGACCTGAAAATGAGGAACCTAATCAATTAGTTACCATGGTCACAAACAGTAATTATCATACTAGAAATCTGACAATGAAACTAAACAGTATAAAGTTGACAGCATTTTACTGTCTTGCCGTAGAATATTACGCTCAGGGCTGGTGGAATATTTTATTTATTTGTTTATTTATTTTTCAGACTTTTGTATGTATGCATACATGTGTATATGTGTACATATGTATTTATATTTGTGTTTATTTTTGTTTCTTAATTAGTGAAATTCAATGAAAAAATATGAGAACAGACCAAACTCAAACTCTAAACAAACTGAAAATGTGACACTTTCTTTCTTAGTTGTGTCTTTTGTTCATCGATTTGTTCTATCTTTCTCGTGTATCTGTAGCTGTGTCAGACAAACTGAAAAATGCTGCTTTCGGAAGACACATTACAAGGTAGGAAGGCATCAAGGCACGTCCGAATCCAAAGTTAGTTACACCTCCTGTCTCATGAGGTGCCTTCATTTGATCGATTTTTGAAGGCAACATATGTATCCTTCGCTGCCTTTGATATCCCACAATCCTGTAAAGCAGTCTGTGAGTGTTTTATAATAGATGCTCGCCAAAGATCACAGTCCATTAATTACACATAACACATGACTAGTGCACGACTCCTGTGTATCGCTGTAATCGTCTTTAATTTTGTCCCTCATTAGAATCGTCATCCATTAAAACCTTTTTAGCAACTCTGATTTTCTTTATCCAACTGAGAGATGTAGTTTGCGTCTCCTATGTTCATGAAGCGGCTGGGTGTTTCGAGCCACCGTTTTGTCTGCATTTCATAGCGATGAGAAACGGCTTGGGCTGATCCGAAACAACTGACTACCATAATAGGAAATGAAATACTATGGTTGTCAATGGGGGGCGAGAGCTGTTTGTTTACTGCTATTCTTCCAAATATCTTCTTTTGTGTTCAGCAGAACAAATACATCCATATAGGGTTAGAACGGCCTCAAAAGTCTGTCCGAAATCAGTTTCTTTCCGGCAGAATCATATGTGTCAGTTCAGAAGGACTCTTAAATTTGGTATTCATTTTGTTCAGCTGTACCTTGTTAATATTTTTTTCTGTTTATTTCCTGTTTCTTTGGTTACTAAGGATTTTCTCATTTGTTTCTCTGGTTAATGGTTATGGTCCTCACTTCTACTGGTTATGTTCCTCACTCATGTCTAGTTTATTTCTTCTTAAGCAGGTACATCACGTGTCTCCGGCCCTGCTCCAGGAGGGCAACCTTCCAACAGATTTCAATTCCAACACTGCTCCAACACACCTACCTGTAGTTTTCAAGTAACCCTGAACACCTTGATTAGGTGCTTCAGGTATGTTTGGTTGGGGTTGGAGCATCTATTCTCGCTTTGTTTTGTTACACAACGCTGTCACATTTGTGTCTTTCCTTGGATCATCTTCTTGTTTTGCTTGATTAAAATAAAGACTGCTGCAGTTGGATCCTGGTTTCTACTCAGCCCTGCTAAACGTTACAGTTTGCTGGATGCTGCTCCAGGTTCACGACCCTGCAGGTAAATCACAGTTTGAGGACTCTGAATGTGTCAGTACTCGGCATGAGTGTTTTGGTGTCTCACTGCACCTGAGTAACGCTTCAATGTCACACCTGCTGTGAGAATAAATTCAATATTTAAGGAATCTTCCACTCCCCGCGTAACAGAGAAGTAGAACGACTGAAAGTTAATTATCATCTTCATGCATGATGTTTGTCATTCGTTTTACTCGCTGTGAAATCACGTTCATGGTTTGACATTCATGCAGTGTTTAAAGTACACATTAGCCTCGGAAACTCACCATGTTTTGATGTTATAAAAATGTTAATTTCATCTTTGCTGATGCTTGCTCTTACGTCAGCACATAAAGCAGCATAGCTTAGTGGAGCGAATCCCACAAAGAAATAAATGGGTTCTTTTCAACCAAGAATCAAAAGTGAAAACAACCCAGAAAAATGAGCATATATATATATATATATTTATATATATATATTTATTTAAAATATATTTCCTAATATAAGAATAATTGATATATTAAATTTTTTAACGGTAAACTAGAAAATATACACAATAATATGCAATGTAAATACTATTAAATATATTGAATACTACAAAAAGAATTGCCGCTTCATATCTTGAAAAATGTGACAATATATTTACTTGTAAATCATAACGTAAGTAATTTCATATTCAATAATACACTTCATAAAATTTAGATGTACATGTGATATGATATGGTTCTGCATGTGCATAAATATATTGAACACACAACATCATAATGTAATATCTTTCATAATTATTTATATTAATATATGTTTCATAATTTCATATATAGGCTATATTAGACTCTCACCATGCTGAAGAGTGTGCAGCCATTTCTTTTTAAATAATGTAATACATCATTTTCATGGTTTTCAGCCAATCATCAACCTAATCACAGACTCTATTCTTCAGCACAATGGTAACCCTAAAAACTCACACATACCAGAAACCCAGTTAAATTCCAAAATACACACACAACAGATCTCCACCTGTATTGAAACACATGCAATAAAACTTCATTTTAACATTTACTCTCCTATAACAGTAAAAGCAACGCATGCTCTGAACTAAAAATCTGTTGGTGCTCATTCTGTGAATGTGTATATATGTGTGTACAATACATTCACATTTATACTGGAAATGTGTAAACAAGAATGGATAAAACTTTATGAATATTACTGGACTCTGTAATGCTATTTAATGCTATTTTTGTCTTCATTTCTAAATATTTTTATTTATAGCCATACGTGATCAATGGATATATTGCAGTATACTGAAAAATATAAGCATCTGAAACGTTACGCTGGTTGTTATACATATTGTGGCAGTTTGGGAATTAAATATCCGGTGAGTGGAGCTGAAAGGTTAATGCTACGTCGTGTTTGAAAATAGCGCAGCATCTACACTAAACCCTATACTAAACCTAACCAAATGTTAACAAAGGCAAGCATAAGATAAATGCCCATTTGCTGAAGCAAACCTGCCATTTTAGCTTGCTTTAAGTCTTTGAGCTCTTTCATTGTGACTCTTGTTTCACAGCACTCGTACCTGTCATGGATTTTACTTAGGAACCCATTATGTAGAAGTTTTAAAGGTGTCACCAAATGAATATTACGAGTTTGGGTCATTTCATTTGAGGTGAGTGTGAGAATGTCAGACGACCTCTAACTCTGCTAACCAGCTAAGGAATTTAAAGATGACTGCTGAATAAATAAAATTATGTAATCTGCAGGGAGTTGGTCCCTCCAACTGACTGATCTAAAGGATTCTTACTAACCTGTGCAATCTGGAAAACACAGATGAGTGTAAACAGTTTAGGACACTTGACCAGATATGTCGAATGAAAGACCAGGAGTTGGAAGTGCAATCAATTTTTTTGTAGAATAGTTTGCAGTTTCATCAGCAGAATCCAGCTTCAAATATCACAAGGAGTTCATAGGCTGCTCTCTCTCTCCGTATGTAATCCCTCTACCCGGGTCCTACTCGACCCGCTCCGAGCGGGCCTCGGTCTTCCAGCATGGGAGTCGGACGCTCCAACAAGGAGGCTAAAGGCTCCTTGAGGTGATGAGGTAAAGTGAGGTTACCCTCGAGACAGTACTAACTACAACTAAACTAAGGTTAAAATACAAACATTTCCAAAGAAAGGTTAAAATTAAGAAAAATCATTATCAAAGACAATCAAACATGGTATGATCATACTTCATTCGAATTTAGGGGACAGGATGGTCCTGATACAGGGACAGGAAGGTGTTCTAAAGTCAGGACAAGGCGTCTTTTCCACCTAGTATCCAGGCTTTTCCACCTTTAACACCAGAAGGAGCGTACAGAGCACTGTGAGCGCACATACAAAGATACTGTCACGCTCGAAAGGAACACAGAGGGGTGAAAGGTTTACAAAAGCAACAAAAAGGTTTTACACGGACAGCAAGACCACAGCGACATAACAAGCAGTGCATACCAACAACACGACAGACACAATGAAGTGGACAGACAGGAAACTTAAAATAAAAACATGGTCAACAGGTGGACAGGTGAGAACTTTAAATACACTGAAGACTATGGTTGACGACAACAGTGATGAACACAAAGCATGAGGACCATCCTCGACCCTAACCGTCCAGAAGCGTGGACCTCGCGCCGTAAGAAGAAGGAGGGAGGGGGCTTAGGAGACGGGCGTGGAGGTGGAAAGGAGGGCGAGGTTTAGAGGAAGGGTGCCACCGCCATGGTGACGCTGGGCAGGGGAGGTCCAGGGAGGAGAGAGGTGTGATGAGTGGCTGGGGAGGAGGGGCCGGGCCGAGTAACCATGGCAGGGCAGTGGGAACCGACGGAACGGGAGTCAGTGGGGAGACTGACCTCGGCGCGGACCCGCGCCGCCGAAGTTTGGCGGGCCGCGCGCGCACGCGCGTGACGAGCCGCCCGCGCTGGTCCATGAGGACCGAGTGACCGGGTGTGTGAGTGGTGACGTGACGGGGAGGGGAGGACAGGGAGAGGAGGGAGGAGGGCTGACTAGCTGGTGTAGGGGGGACGGGTGGGTGGTGGTAGCCGCCAACCCGGAAGTCCGTGGCGGAAGCTGAGCGTCGACCCCCGGAGGCCGAACTGGAGGATCGAGGGAGCCCAGCGGAGCTTCCGGGCTGACGGGCCGAGGAGGTGATGAGTGAGCTGTGTGACGAGGTGAAGGTGACGGGCTGAAGGGTCCAGAAGGTGACGGGGGCCTGGAGGGAAGCCGGGGACTCCGCCTCGAGCCTTGCTGGAGAACGGGCAGCCCGAGGTGCTGGTGAGGAGCCGCCCGGGGCGAGCGACGGGGACAGAGCCGAGGAGCTGGTCGTTTGCAGCGGTGGCCACGGATCCTGAGGGCTGACTGGGATCAGCGGAGGAGGCGGGATCGGGGAGACTGGCAGATTTCCGAACTGGAACGGGGCAGACGAGGTTATACGGGCGGGTATATGGGTGGGGAAAGGATCCGCGGCCCACTGCTTCAGGGTGTTGTGGACCACTCCTGGCTCTGTGATGGACCGCTCCGCTCGCTTCACCACCGGGTCCCCGAGGTCGTCGTAGTCCGCTCCGGCTTCGGAGCGCACCCCGGGCTGCCAGGCGGAGGCGGAGCGTTCGCCGCTGCACCACCAGGCCCAGTAGTGTAGGTGGGGACGAGCCTCCGGGCTCATCAGGTAGTTCAGCGCGGGTAAGTCCATTCTATCCATTATTTCTTGTGTTGAGAGGTCGGTCGTTCTGTCACGCTTGGCGGAAGACAGGAAGACGGGAGACAAGGTTCACGAATAACAAATAGGTTTTTAATCCAAAGACAGGGCAGACACGTACAGCAGTGCATAGCACAAACAACGACCAACAATGAATTGCGGACAGACAGGAACTTAAATACACTGAAGGTGATTACTAATAGACAACAGGTGATGACAATAACTAATAGGACATGGTGACGACTACACTAGACATGACGAAAACATACATGTGACAGATACACATGATTCACAGCTTCTTCAAGGCTTAAGTTGATCTGAGCTCTGCTCTGAACTGGAAACTTACAAAATATATAACTGATAAGTTTTCTCTCAGAGAGAGGTACAGACAATATACATCATAGTGCTTGAAAATGAAAATAAATGCTTTAACATAAATTGAAGTTATTCAAATAATTTAATATTTAGAAAGATAAATGTTGATTAATAACTTCAATTTAAATCACTCAATATATATATATATATATTGAAGCAGTAATGGATTCCAGAATCCACCCCTTCAACGTATGTGCAGAAGGTCCTTAATAAGCTGGAAAACACAGACAAAGCTACCTTGAAGTGAAAATTTGCCCTCCTGACATTGTAGGTTGTATCTCCAGTTTTTCTCAATCGATTTGACACATTTCTCCAAACTCAGGTCACTGTTCTCAAAACAGATAACAGTAATCTGAACACTTTGTGACTGTTGTAACAGGTTGTACATTTTCCTTCACTTCATGCAAATTACAATTCACATGGATCATTTTCTCAGAACACTGTGCACAAAATTCCCAAATGATTTCACAGCAGTTCATACAGCCAACCAAATCTTTCATATATCAGGCGAAAACAATTGCAGCTCTCTTTATAGGTTTTACAAAAAAGTCACATCATTTGTGCACCACTTTTCCAAACACAACAAACAAAACTCTGTTATTTGTTAAATTTTCCGTTGCACTTTGAATATTCTCAATTAGCCCCAAATAAATATCTGCTGAGTTAGTAATACACAAAACACAAGCATGCAAATTTCCTAATTGTATCTCAATTACAAAAACTAAAAAAAAAAAAAAAAAAACAGAGAAGAATGGGAAAAGGAAGAGGTGTAAGAGAGAGAGTTTTTGGAGAGGATATAGCAAGGGGAATATTGAGAGGATAGAGGAACAGTGAAAGAGAAAGAGATTAGGGGAAAGGAATAGATGGTTTAGGAAGAGGAGATGAAGCAAGAAGAACTGTGGATGAAGGAGAGGTAGAAGGATAGGGTATAGAAGAGTTTCAGACTACATCAGAGCCAACCTAATTTACCATGTCATAAATTATGGTCTTTCCTTGAGAAAAAACTGGAGAGAGAGAGAGAGAGAGAGAGAGAGTTCAGCCCATTATAAAGCTTTATGAAGGTTTTGTGGCGAATCAGTGGTTTGGAGTGTGTATCAAACTGCCAAAGTGAAGTGATTTCAGTAAACGAGGCTTCATTCTGTTATAAGTGTTTCGAAATTTCAGTGGTTCACGTGACTTTGGCAGTTTGATACACTCTCCGAACCCCTGATTCGAAACAAAAAATTCATAAAGCTTCGAAGTTTCATGAAGCAGTGTTTTGAAAGCGCATATCACTCGATTTTGTTTCATAAAGTCGTTATTTATGTTGCACTAAAATTATTCTTGTCGCTTCATAACATTAAGTTTGAACCACTGTAGTCACGTGAACTGTTTTAAATATGTTTTTAGTCGCTTTTTGGTCAATTGACAGTGTTCATTGTCTTGCTGGCAATAGAGGCCTCACTGAGCCATTGGATTTCATCACAAATATCTTAATTTGTGCACTCAAAAAAATATTTCAGTCTAAACATAAGTTTTATGTAATTTAATTACATAGCGATTTTCCATCCATTTGGATGACATAGTTTTAACATAAACAAATTAATAAACTTAATGTGATTCATATTTGTCAGTCATTCGTAAATGAAATAGGTAAGATTTATGTAATAGTTCACAGGTTAATGAACACTGTTTAGTGGTCATGTGTGTGCGCACTACTGAGTTAAAGTACCGTTGAAGCAGCGTCAGAGTTAATGAGATCATTAAGTGATGATTGAGCATTAATGATGAACACCTGCTGTTAACCAGCAGAATCACTGAAGGACAGAGAAACACAAGAACTACAACTGATGAAATCAACTGAAGATAAAAGACATTTAATCTCTCACTATTACATAAATCTTACCCATTTCATTTACATATGACTGACAAATATGAATCGCATTAAGTTTATTAGTTTGTTTATGTTAAAACTATGTCATCCAAATGGATGGAAAATTGCTATGTAATTAAATTACATAAAACTTATGTTTAGACTGAAATATTTTTTTGAGTGGATGAACGAAGGTCTTACGGGTGTGGAACGACATGAGGGAGAGTAATTAATGACAGAATCTTCATTTTTGGGTGAACTAACCCTTTAATATGGTTTCCTTTGTGATATTAGCTCAAGGTGAGATACTACTGTATTATACTGTATTTGTCAAAGATGAATATTTTAACCTGTATGTGATCCACATCCTAGGCGTCTGCGACCACAGCCATCTCTCATTCCACTATCGAGATCCTATTCATGTTTATGCATGAGTTTAGATCCTCATTCTGAGGAGGTTATGAATATGTGAATCCATCAGTAAGCCGAGTGGTGTGTGTGTGTGTGTGTGTGTGTGTGTGTGGGATGTGCTCCGAGAGCAAGAGGACACCGCAGAGGAACAACAGCGTTACTAAAATGAGTTTGACATTGGCCCAGCGCCCAACCAATGGAGGGTGACAGATCCAATACTAGCAAGTGTGTGTGTGTGTGTGTGTGTGTGTGTGTTCGGTAAAGGGGTAGGACTAAATGTTTTGTCAGGGCTTTGGCTCTGCAGTCAGTATGATCAGTATGAGCAGTTCATTTAGAAGTAGCGAACATCCCATCACAACCTTCATGTCACCCTTCCCTTTCCTTCCCCAAGCATCCCAGGATATGAGATCTCTTCTTCAGTACACATTGGATTTTTAGTGATCGATAAATGTTTCTGGGATGTTATATGTTACACTTGTAATGTTTTGAAGCTATTTGAAACTGTTGCATGTCAAGCAACAAGTTACTTCCAAGCTAACAAAAATATGTTTTAAGGATATTCCCATCAGGTTATGAGAAAGCTATTTGTGAATGTTCTCTGAATGTTTTTTAAATGTCTTTTCTTGGTTATGCAAATCTTAAGGCAACTTGGATTTAAAAAAAAAAAATAATAATAATAATTCAAACATTGTGGGAGCATCATTTCCTGGGTGAAAAAAGTACACTTCAATAATGTCCTTAAAGTGCTCTATTTTCACACACTAATTTTGTACTTAATATACTAAAAATTCTTCTTTAGAACTTCTTCAGATTATCATAAGAACATCTAAGTGTACTCAACTGTGCTATATTGAGACACCATGAAAATGAACTAATATGTGCTTTTAACTTACTACCTCTCTATTAAAAATGTATTTAGTTACCACTTGTAGTACACCTCAACCCAAGTGGTAACTACAGTAAGTACTTTTTTTTGTTAATACAGAGATGGTGTGTTAAAATATTTTAGTTCATATTCATGGTGTATCAAGATAGCAGTCCATATTTCAAAGTAGCTTTAACCATATCTCAAAAGGCAACATAAGTAAATGGACTGCATTTATATAGTGCTTTTACAGACCTACGGCCACCAAAGTGCTTTACAGCTGGGGTTAGGTGTCTTGCTCATGGACACCTCGACACTTGGTCAGGTGGAACCAGGGATTGAATCACCAACCTTCCGGTTTATAGACAACCTACATGAATCAATGAACTACTGCCACTCATCAGGTTAATAAGTACTTATGAAACATATGTACTCATGCCCTACTTTAAGTTGGTCAAATAACACTCTAAAGTTCATCTAATTTGCATTTAATAGAAATTAAAATGATAATACATTACATATTATATATATATATATATATATATATATATATATATATATATATATATATATACATATATATCACAGTATAATACATCACTGTACACAAACAAAATTATTTGAAAGCTGCTAAAAGTGCTGCAAGTAGATTTCTGAAATCCCAAAAAATGGAAAATCCAGCCGAACCACCTAGAAATCAGCTTCAAAAGCTGTAGTTTGGCCATCCTAGGCTGCTTTTCAGCAGGATGAACCAAAACATAATACTGCAGTTCAGTGATTACCTCAAAATTAGCTAGATGAAACATTAAATATGATTCTATATATATATATTACAATGGTTATATCAAATGTTATAAAAAGTGGGGTAGAAATGGTGGCTTGCAAACACACACACACACACACAAAAAAAAAAAATCTCTATATTGTTAGATTTTATCATGGCTTTTCTTTAAAAAATACAGTGTGAATCCAGCTTTAGATAATGTTGCAGCAGTGACACCGTGAGACTTTAATATCACATTAATTTGACAGAGTCACTCTGTGGGTGTGGATCCCCCGAATTAAACTGTTCTCAGCCACTCAGTGTAATTGTAGATTGTCACCCGGCTCGAAATGTTTTACAGCTGATTTGTTTCTCTCTTGTGTGGTGCTGAAATCAGGCTGGAAATGCTTCAGAAGAGGATCTTGATTGAGGTGACCTTGGCTGGAGAGTTTTTCATGCCACAGTTAAATCAAGAAATGTGTCTTTGAAGGACATTTTTGCAGAATCTGATTGGGTCATTCACCTCAGCGAGATTAACTCTGCTTTCACACTTGGTTCAATTGCTCGAGCCAAAGTCAAGTTCAATCTCGTCCCCCTTTTTGCCCTCACAGATTGTGTTTCACTACATAACTTTGATGCCAAACCATGGTATATTAGTGTGATCAATGTGAGTACAAGCATTCATGTTGGTCTCTTTCAAGTAAAACACATTACTGTAAAAAAAAAAAAAAAGAAGAAGCCATATTCCAATGCATTGGGTAAATAGTGTCATGTAATTAATGTAAATTAACATCTATGAACCCATTTTATTTAACTTTCTCTCCAGCAGTGTTATTTTATATGATTAATTTATTCAATTCTTTCATTTCAGCTAATGTTCATGAATAAAGCCTGATTCCAGCGAGACACAAACCTAAAGAGGGATCCATCACTCCCATAAAGCATTGCGAAAGATGACAGCCTCCCTATACTTTCAATTTATTTGAATAGTTTACAAAAGTTGCATAAAATATGCAATTAAAAATACTTTAATTTATGATGCGATTACACTGTTTGCAATGATTCCTGGCATGTGTAGTTCATTCTTTTACGGATGAAATTAAGTATAGTCTTAAGATGCATTTTGGTCGATCGGAACACAAGTGGAAGAGGGAGACACATACCGTTTATTTTATTATTATTTTATTATTTTATTACCCATTTTCGACCACTTCTGTCCCGATTTCTTTGAAGGGAGGGTCTAAGGGTGGATAAATGTTTTAGCTTTTTCAGATCTTTAGATCTAATGGAGGAAATCAGCTCGCACAATTTACATACGGAGACGACGGAAAAACATACGGAGAGCAGCAGCTTTTGTTTCTGCTCTGTTAGCCGCAAAAATAAGGTGAGCACAGTGAGTGCTTGTTAGAAATCAAGAATGGTGAGAGAAACTTGGGTCTTCTTTTTCACTTTTTCAGATCTATTTTATATGTATCATTTAATCCTAAGGTCTGCAGTGCCTGAACTCTGTTTCTGTTGCACTGCAGTATTGACTTGTTATCGTGTGTTTTCAGTTGTGGACTGCTAAAGGCCAGATTGCTGTAAAGATTACAAATTTGATCCAGGTACATGCAACCTGTCAAGTGGAAAGTTACAGAATGGTGTCAGTCAAGCAGAAAGGAAATTGTGTCAAACATCCTGTCAGTCAGTTGGCCAGTGGCCAAACACAATCATTGGCACAATCCATCAATATCCATTCACCAATCTTAATTTCATGACCTGCGACCATTAGTGCTTGCATTATTTTCAAAAGCGAATGTGAATTTATAACGGTTTGTGACTTTAAACTCCACACAAAAAACAGAAGGTGTTTGGCTACTTTCAATTCTCTCAAACAAATGAAAGACTGAAATTAATGAAAACTCATTCAACATTTCTGCATGTCATTCCCAGTGGGGTAAACTAAATTATCATACATAGTGGTCTTCTTACAGTACATGCGGCATTTCCCTTCGGTTTCTGCTGTGTGTCATTGTGAAATTCTAGTTTCTTCTGAAATGTGACCCCTGCTATTTCAAATCAGCTGAACCGAGCATATGAGCCCAATAAATCGATAAAGACATCATAAAATGACAAAAAAAAAAAAAAAAAAAGATATCACACCAACAATTGCCAGTTTTTCCACACTGAAAACATCTCATGCAAGGACAAATTCAAGTGTCTCCTGGTCTGATTTAGAGACTAACAATCCCTTCTTTGTGAACCGTCTAGAAATTACCAATGCTGAAAAAATAAGCATTCCGGCAGCACCGCGTCCCTGCTAAGATGCAATCTAGAGTAAAAATTATGAGCGAATGATTCTCCTTGGAGTGTGCTGACATTAATATTTAATCAGCGCACTGGGAGACATCAGCGATGCTTGATGGTCCTGCTTTACAGTCACGCTTGGCTTTCTAAAATTCATCATGACATCACAGAAGAGAGAGAAAGATTGCATTTTATTAGATAAGATTATACTTAGTGCCCATGACTTCCAATGGTCATTTCGAAGCAGACTAAGTAGACAGGTCAAAGGCCATGCAAAACCCACAAATAACGATTTTGTCATTATTTACATTTACCAGAGCTTCTCCTCCCTATATGCGAAGTATGGAAGTTGCATCGGGCCCCCTCAAAGATGATTTAATGAATAGGGCTGAGCGAGTAATAGAATTTCAGTTTCGTTGTTGATTTTGGCTTCCAGCGACTATGAAAACACAATGCTACATTCCGATCCTTTCTTCTAAACCGGAGGTCTGGCTCCCTTCCTACACGTCACGTTCGAATCAGTCTAATCGTGCAACGCAACTTTTGTACAGTTTCTTGCCGGACGTGCTCGATACGAAAAAAAAAAAGTTAAAAGCTTATTGAGCTGTGAAAGAGACTCTTTCTGTGCATTCGATCCGAGTCAATCCAAGAGAAACATGGACAAGTAGAGGTGTGTGCTTAAACAGATGTAGGCTATACCAGGGGTAGGCAAGTTCAGTCCAAAAGTGCCGCTGTCCTGCATAGTTTAGCTCCAACCTTAATCAAGCACACCTGAACAAGCTTATCAAGGCTATAGGCAGGTTTTTTTTTTTCCAGGGTTGGAGCTAAACTCTGCAGGACAGTAGCTCTCTTGAACCGAACTTGCCTAGATGAACATTTTGACCAATTTTGTGTGTATACCTTGGGATGGGCAAGTTTCACTTAAACACAGTCAGTTGTGTTTTAAGTGAACATACAGTTGGGAAAGAAATCGAATGCTTGTCAGTGTTTAAGATTTGTGCATTTGGTCTTAAAGTGACAGCAGCCAATAAATCTGCAGCTGTCACTGTCATTTAATGTTAATGAAACAACAAAAGAAAATGAGAGAATCATTCAGCGCTCTGCACTGAATAATTTTTGTAAATTTAATAAGAATCAATGTATAGTTATTTCATACAGTGAAGTCTATGCAGTGTTTTATTCAATTTATTTATTTACATTTGATTACTCTATTCAATTTCTGCATCGTATATAGTAGAAGTTCATTAGTAGAAGGCTAAATTGTTTATTTCATATGTATTATTTTCAATTGCATGTATTTTTCTTTGTAATTCCATTCTTTTTTATTGTATTACTGACTGTTTCAACTCACAGTTGTTTGTTGACAGTGAAACTGCTCTGAAAGAACAGATTAAGGGGTTGGGGGTCATTTTGGGGTTTTATGAATGCACTGAGAGAGTTTTGCTTAGGGTCCCCAGAAGTCCAGGACCGGCACTGATGACTACTATCAGAGTTTGAAATTAACACTGGCCAGATGCGGGCGAAAATCCACTGTGGTGGATAATGCATTTCAACACACTAGCCAATCTGGTGGGTTATTATTCTTAAAAAAGTTCTATAACTTTGCATGGCATCGCTATTAGAGCCTATCCCCTTAAAGGAGACCAAAATGGTGATGGCCACCTTAGGCCTCAAAAATGCTCCTTCAGGTGACGTGATTCACACCACTTTGTTCATTCTTGATGTGAACTTTTGCCTCTATTGTAATTAGATTCAATGTTTTGGAATACTGCTTTGAAGTTGAGAAATCAAGTCTAGAATAACATGACTAGTGTGTGAAAATCTTGCCCAATAATGACGGCACGGTCCTTCCTGCCAGTTAATGCTCCACCATAGCCCCACAGGAGACAATTAAGAGGCCACTTTTTCCAACCCACTCTCATAAATGCCAAGACTTTTGGGCAAAAACTGCCTTAGCGTCTTTATTGCTACATGCAGGTAAATACATGACAATTATATGAGAAGTCATAGAGAATTTTCTTTTTGTTTCCATTTTATTTTATTTGAATGGTATCTACAAAGCTGGTCCTAAAGCTGAAAGCAATACATTGATTCAGAATCAGATTGAATAATAAATATATTTAAATCTAATATGTGACTTTGATAATCTGGTTTATTTTAGATATTTTTGTGTTGGCTAGTACAAGTTCTGAATGGCTGCTAACTTAATTTAGTAGCCAAATTAATTGGAAAGTTAATTTCAAACCCTTTATTATTATTTATTTATTATAAAAATAGAAAATAAATAAACACATCAATGAAATGTGATGTGAAAATGAATCTTGTGAATATGAATCTTGTATTTGTAATTCTTTGTGTAAATGTTTCTCTTTCTTAAATGTACAAATACATAAAATATAAAAATATTCTCTTCAAATAAATGAACTATAATCACTTTTTTTTTTTTTTTTTTAAAAAGAACAACCACCATCCCTCTTTTAAATTATGTTTTTGTTCTTTTTCTGAGGATTAATGATAGCCTTTTTAAATTACATCTGAATTTTTTAATAGATCTCAGCAGATTTTCGTTATAATTTACTAACAGCAACATGAGCACGATCAGTATTTGAAAAATGTCTTGTATATAATGAAAAGTATGAAAAGTCGTGCATGTAATGTCTTGGTTACTGATGTAACTCTAACTCCTTGATGGAGGGAACAGAGATATTCAAATAGGACTGACAAAGAATGACTAATCACCTCTGAGTTTTAGAAAAACGGCCAATGGAATTGGCGAGTGGAATTTGCATGCCGAGCCACTACCCGTACATAAGGGTATATAAATTGGCGGCAGTGGTCGTTCTACTAGGAACTCTATGCCGCATTCAGTGGTGTTCCGCTAGCGGTTTGCATGGATAAGGGCAGCAATTCCCCCTTGGGCATTTTCCCTAAAAGAGTAGTTTGCCTAAAAGTGCAAAAAGGACAGCGAGTGTCTTTTTAATGATGCCTTTCTGTCCATGTGTTTCTGGATGTAAGCTATACAGTAGGTGGCGGTAATACTCCTAAGGAGTGAGCGACCATTGACAAGACAAGGAAGAAGAATTTACAGGCACATATCCAGTTTTCACCAAACTTTTCACATTAATTTAAGACAAAACCGAGTACTGTAAATGGCAAAGCAATGGCATAGAGAATTCTTCTGTAATGTGTGTACTGTTGAACATTACTATTACACTGTCTAAATAAAAGATTGTCTTTTAAGGCAAGACACCATACAGGCACGAAAATAGAGCACTTTAAGTGCATTATGGAAGTGTACTTTTTTACCTGGGCAGCCTGCTGCAGCACCAACATCCCACAAGGACGTACCTTTTACTAGCTCCCTATAAGCAGCTACGCTTCTGGAAGAATGCGCCCTGACTCCTAGAGGCGAAGCAACTCTGCCTGCATTTGAACCCCAGTGAGATATAGTCTGCTTGGAAACAGTGGAATCTCGCTTGCTGCCCTCAGAGCAGACAAAAAGTTGATCAGATTTGCGGCAATGGCCTGAGCGGTGGACGCAATCCTAAGAGTGCTGACTGTACACAACTTGTTAAGTTTCTCCTGCTCCTGAGTTTCAAACAGTGGAGAAGAGAAGGCTTGAAGAATGACAAGATGAAATTGTGAAGGCACCTTTGGGATGTAATGTGGCCTAAGGTACAGTAACATCTCGACCAGTCCAGGGGCATTATCCAGGCAGGACGCAGCGACAAAGAGCCTGCAAGTCCCTTACCCTTTTTAGATAGATAATGGCAATCAGCAAAACTTCCTTGAAAATCCGAAGCTTCCCTGACACTTACTCAAAGGGTTAGAAGGGAGCATCTGACAACTCTTCTAATACAAATGAGAGAGCCCTCGTTGGCCTTGTAGCGTGAAGGTTGTTGTTTCGATTCCCATGCCGGCAGGAATTGAAGGTGGGGATTGTGAATGAACAGCACTCTCTCCAGCTTTGATACCATGACTAAGATGCCCTTGAGCAAGACACCTAACCCCTAATTGCTCCACTTGTAAGTTGCTTTGTATAAAAGTGTCTGCCAAATGAATGAATAAATCATGCAAGAAACTGGACACCAGGACACGTTTACTCACCAAATCCCCTATGATTGTAGCAGGGCTCAGTCCAGCTGAAAGATGACCTTTAAAGAAAAGGCCAAAACTAGACTACTAATATTAGTTGCAACCCATCCTGATGGACCCACGGCAGAACTCCTGGGACCAGAGTAATCAGAGAAAGGTGTACAGACTTTGCCTCAGCCACATCTCTACCATGGCATCCAGCCCCAGAGGAGCTGAAAGGTTGAGAGAGAACCAGAGGGGACAGTGGGTTGACTCTTCTGAGGCAAACAAGTCCACTTCCACTCTGCTGAAACTCTGCCAGATGGACACCACTATTTGAGGTTGGAGTCAACAATCCCTGGGCCTCAGCCACTGCTTCAACAGGATGTCTGTTCCCAAACGGAGGTATCCAGGGAGAGCAGAGCAGGATCTGCAGCACCAGCCTGAACCGGGGGTGTGAATGTACACCACCCTGGTGATTTATGTTGGCGACTACTGATGTGTTGTCCATCTGCACCAACTCATTCCTGGGAGGAAGTGTTTTAGTGCTAAAAACACAGCCCCCTTCCCCAGGCAGTTGATGCATCAAGAGAGATGAGGGCTTTCCAAAAGACCCAGGGTTGGGCATCCGTCCATGCCAGCACCCCAGCCTGTGAGTAAGGAATCCATCATGATGATCTTGCGATGGAAACACGCCTATAGAGAGGGACCCAAAGGTTAGAAACCGGGGCTTCTCCATATAGAAAGGGGATGAAGAGCTCAGTGCATAACCCTTACAATAAACATGGTTTTTAGTAGGGGACCAAACTCCTTGTTTTTGAGCCACCATGTCATGTCAGATGGAAATCTACTGGCCTAACCTTAGACTGCCTACTGAATGTAATCCACTCGAGCCAGGGACAGTTGTCCCCATATTGTGGTCGAATCCCAAACGACCCTGAGAAACGTAGTTCTCGGACTTGGAGACCTAAAACCTAAAAAGAGAGAGAACCAAAGTCGCAGCTATAAAAACGAATCTCGAATATCAAGAATTTTGAACCTGGCTTTATTCAATTTTCAGATTTCTGTTTTGAAAATGAATGCAAAATAGTGCATGTTTAATTCTCAATTGTATATTTAAATGTATCATTTCAGAAAACTTGTAAACTTGATGTAGTTTGTGATTGATCAACTGGGGAAGTGTGGTGATTACAGAGTCTATTCTAAATAATAACTGTCAGGACAACCTGTCACCAATAGCAAACCACAACCAACCAACGATCCATTCAATTCTCCATGTATAAAATCAAGTCTCGCCCAACATTTATTCTTGCTCCACAAGCCGTTTACAAAAGAACTTGGAATCGCACAGACCATGTTCAATCTGTTCCTATGAGCTGTTAGATGAACAGCACAATTGGAAAGTCACAGCTGTTAGTAAATATGGGTGTCAATCCCAAGCACTGAGTGTGTGAATGAAGCCTTATTAATGTCAGAACACTGTCAAAGTAATAAGTACAAACTGTCTGACGTCTCATTCGCTCCTGTTGTTTCTCTGCTTTACGTCATAGAGAAGTTGACAAAGCGACAGGATGTCTGCCATTTCCTGTGGCCATCCGTGGCACAATCAGATCTCATATGACTTTGGTGGGAATAATCATATTGTGATTTCGCTCTCATTTTATCATCATTTTCTCTACATTCTCAGCGTCTTCCCACGGGCGTCTGAGTGCTGATGTCAGTGTTGTGTACCTGCCTGACAGATTTTGGTAATAAACACATCTTTTTTCCTCCTTTCTTAGCGTGGAGAGACCATTGTGAATTATTCTGGCTTCATCAGCGCAAATAAGCTTTGAGGTCAATCATCTGCCTTCTCTCCTTCACCTTTCCATCACACACGCATGCCGCCTCGAACAATTGATTAAGCAATTATTGTAATTGACTTTAATGTGTGTGTGTGTGTGTTTGCTGAAGTGCTTAGAGAGTAAAAAACAGCAGAGGAGTTAACAACCCCACACTTAACACGCGTTTGCCGCAGCGGCCTTTAAACGCGTTACGAGTGTGTACTTACCAAATTAGAGCACTAACTCATGTTGAAAGCTTTATTAGAATATGAAACAGCTGTTGTGCTGTGTGACAGAGTCTATATACACTTTATACAAGTGAAATATAAAATACTAAAAGCAGACAGCACAGCAAAAATGTTTTTGCTCTTTATTTCTCCAAGCGTCTATGCTAGTGGTGTTTTTTTTTTTATTTTTTTTGTAGTTGTTGTTTTTTGTCTTTTGATGTATATACGGCTCGAAATTAACTTTTTTTTCGCTCAGCAGCCACTGTGGCTAGTTGTTTTCCAAACTTACCTGCCACTCAACATTGAAATTTCATTTTAATTAGCGTTGTGTGTGAAGATACACTTAGCTCACGAGACAAAACGATAGACGATATTTCAATCAGTTGATTATTTAGATGAGTAATCGAGTAACTGTGTGTTTATAAATAGAAATAAGTGAAAATTAGCCTTTAAAATGACTTAAAATGCATATATAATTACAATGAGGCAATAATAACTGTTACAAATAATGTATAAAAATCAAAAAATAATTTGGTTTTATTGAACAACACTAAATACATAATGTAATATAGGCTACCAAATATAAACAATGAACTTTTGTACATTATGTATTACAAAAAATATTCTCTTATATAACCAAGCAACCCAATTTCACAGCATATCCAGAGATGGATTTTAACAGAGTGCGCGTTCCACACATGTAAATGATAACGTTACAACATTTTGCTATGATACAAAGCGCGACAGACTGTATATTGGAAACTCAAACAGCACATACAGCGACTGAGTTTGTTTGGAACAGCATTTACAGAGCCACTCTGAGACGCTGGAAAAAACATGAAACATGCACGAATGTTAATAATTAAAGTGTTGAGTTTCACTCAGCGCATATATTTATTTAATTGAATATAGAAAATAGATCATGTAAAACTAAAATAGACCAAACTTTACAATTCAGAAGCACTTTGCAGTAAAGTTAAATTCTTTAACATTTAGTTAATGCATTTGGTACCATAAATTAACACGAAGTACATAGCTGTAACATTGTAGATTCGTAGTCCAGACGCTGATGATCCAAAAAGATTTCAGAACAAATATTTATGATAAAAAACAAACTGACGTAATCCAATAGCAACGTACAGCATGTAACAACACTGGACAAATGAAGAGTGCACAAGGAGGGACTTAAATACACAATAGTGTGGAACTAATAACAAACAGCTGTGATAATTAATGAGTGTTCGTGGAAGCTAACGAAAGGCGGGAAACTGAAACTGATTATAAACAAACTAAAAGTCCATGAAAGAGAAACTAACAGAACATAATTGTGACACCTACTGATGAAAAATAGTAGCCTATACCAATAAATGAATGTTAATATTAATATAAATTATGATATTAATTATGAAAAAGCAAGTCCATGATAGTTTGGATTAAATTGAATCTTACTGTAAAGTGTTCACAAACTTTAAAACATTCTAAAAAAAAAAAAAAAAAAGCGTACTGCTTCCTATTTTTGTGGAAAACTGTTTTCAACGTTGATAATAATAAGAAATATTTCTTGAGCAGCAAATCAGAATATTAGAATTAGTAATAATACGGAAAAGTCAGCTTTACGCCAAAGAAATAAATTACATTTTAAATATGTGGATATAAAAACAGTTATTTTATTCATTTCATCAATAAGTTATTTTATAAGATAATAAGGTATGTTACTGTTATTTTAATTGTATTTCACAATATCACTGTTTTTTAAATTCACTTTGCAAAATTACTTCAACACAAACAAAAACGCTTTTCATTGGCTGTGCAAACTCGCCACAATCGTTATTACTTATGGTTTTATAGAAATTAATATGCATTATACTTTAAGTAAGAATATAATATTGGCCACTGTCATTTGTGAATTTGTGTTTGCCCTTGTGACCCAGTTGCAAGCAGAGATGCCCATACTATGATTAGTTTGTTTCTGATCTATTACTCTCCGCACTTAAGCCCTAATTAGATATTGACCCATAAGACTCAAACTCACACACACACACACACACACACTGACATACAGAACTTGCATTTAAAGAGTAAACTGTCCAGAGCACCCCTCTATCTAGCCCCAGACCCTCATACAAAGATCCTATTATCTGATTTGACTCTCAAAGGACGAGCTGTGAATGAAGTCCAGTAGGCTTGAAATAAAGCGAGAGCGATAGAGAGATGGTGCAGATGGTGCTTGTGCTCAGGCTGTGTCCTCGTATTGTTAGATCGGTTGAGAGTGATGTGAGGACATTGGACTGCAGGCCAGCGGACGCAGCGTTTGACAGCGATTCTGCCTGGTCTGTGTGCAGGGAGTCTTTTGACTAATCTTCCTGCCGAGCTGCGCATGTGTGGACTGAATGTGCACAATGTGCAAACCTTGTTTGTACTCGCTACAATTTAATGTAAGATTTGCTAACTATTTCTATAGAATCATGCCATTATTATGGATGCTGGACATTAAATGCAAACGAAGAGTCAAGATGACCGCATCACGCAACTGCATATATATGTGTGTCTCTGTGCAAATAGAAACAGAGCGCAAGGTGTTTAATGCTCTTATTAAGCAGTAGTCAGTGAGATTGTATAATGGTTAAATAAATACAGTATAATGACTTACATCTGCTTTGCAATACTTCATGAACCCATATACTGTGTATTAAAATTTAAATGGCATGCAGGAACTAAAAAGACTGATAATGCATGTTAAACAGATCATTTGTGTAATTCTTTTCCATATATTGTTCTTCCACTCATAATCATGAATCAGTGGACTCTGCTGCAGGCCTTTATTCGTTTTCATCCTCTTAAAGTTCTACTGTGTTTGATTCACTGATATCAATTATATTCAAGTCATATATGAAAGTTTAATAACTCCACAATATAGTCGGAAAGGGGTAAGCGCCATCAGAATACAAATGCCTCCATGCTCAAGGAAAGCACAACGGTCATTTGCTAGAAATAAAGACAAAATAGATATGATTAATGCATATCCTCTAATTACAAGTGCCTTTTTTTTTTTTTTTTTTTTAGTAAATTGTCCTTTTACTGACTATCCACATCCAAGCTCTAATTAAGGGCCCTGACAGAGTCTGTTTCCTCTTGAAGCATTAATGCATATAATAAAAATGATTAGTCAGTCACACATGCAAAGTATTTGTGCAGAGATTAATGTGTTGCTGTTTTGAACGTGGAGGCCGCAGGTCGAGGATGAATATTGCAAACCATTTTGAAAGGTATTTTTGTAATTTGTAATTGTCTTTTATGAGCTGCCTACATCCAATGTCACAAATGAACTTTTATTTTGCCCCCTGGACTTGATTTTCAGGGGCATTTTTTTACATTTATGAGGGCATATTTTCTAATCGTATAAAAATTATACACTGTCTCATCCTTGTATGTCAAATACACAAATTCTCAGTCTGAATAATTAGATTTGGAATTTATTACCTCTCACCCATAAAATTAAACTCATATTTTATGTGATAATATGTAATTTTCCCTAATTGTGTATTATGAACTATACAAGCAAGAACAAAGATGATTGAAAGCAAAGAACAGAAAAACTCATTACAGAGGTAATTTTGCACACACATTTAGCATTTTTATGCCGAGCTTTCCTTTATTTCTCAGTGTGGTTACATGTAATAATAATAATGTTCTCAAAGTCTTCATTCAAAGGTCCAAATCTGAATTTTCATCAATACCAAAGGTCCGGAACAAAAGGTTATTACAAAACAAGTTTTTAAAAAAACATGAATAACATGCATTAAAAATCAACACTAATTTTTTGGAAAAAAAAAAAAAAAAAGCGCCTTTTGCATTCAGATTACAATAATAACAAGTTTAAAACCCCCTAGGGTAAACAGAACAGAACCAACATGTGGATACCATTACTATCAATGTATCATGTGCACATTGTAACAGGGTTAAATGGAAGGAAGGAGGCAGGAACCGGTGAACGTTCAACATACTTTTTAATAAACTCAAAAACAAACAATAAAACGAAAGTAAAAGGGAGGCAGTTCCTCACGGCGACTGCCGCCCACACAAACAAAATAAAACACAAGATAACTTCCAGGCCTGGTCCTAGCGCCGTTCCCTCACGGCTCTCGCCCGCCCTGCTCGTCACATACCCCCATCGCCCCTCGCAGGCCGGGGGGTACCCACGAGACTGCGCTCTACTCCCCCCAGGGGCCAGTCTCGGCGGTAAGGACAGACGAGACGAGAGAAAAGGAGACGGAAGCACAAGGAGCGACAAAGATGAGAGAGTGGAGAGATGAAAATAAAAATAAAAAAATTTGTGGTCCGGTTCCCAGACACACTGCCACTCGGTCCTCAGCCAGCCGAGAGGCTCTTCCTCGCGGTGCCATGCGATGGTACTGGACGCTGGGTGGACGGTTCGATCCTCCTCCACCCCCTGGCGGCCGGCGATGACTCCTCCGGCTGAGGGCAGCCGGCAGCGAGTGCGCCGTTCCCTGCTCCTCCCCATCATGGCAGCAGGCAGCAGGCTCTAGCCCACGGCGAACGGCGGCGACTCCTCCGCTCCCTCCTGGATGGCAGCCACCCCACCTCGTCCCAGGGGCACGGCAGCGAGCTCTCCGTCCCACCTGTTGCTCAGTCGCTCTAGCACCACCGCCTCGGGCAGCCACTTGTGGTCTTCACCCTCCCACGCTGCCTGACCTTCTCAGCACCGCGATCCCCCTCAGCAGCGAGAGCTCTTCAACAGCATGTCCCTCCTTCCTCCCGGGTTTCGGCACCAATGTAACGGGGTTAAATGGAAGGAAGGAGGCAGGAACCGGCGAATGTTCAACATACTTTTTAATAAACTCAAAAACAAACAATAAAACGACAGTAAAAACACAAGATAACTTCCAGGTCTGGTCCTCTCTCGTCCTTCACTGTTGTCGCTCCTCTTTTATGCTTCCGGTGCTCCTCCGTGAGAGATACGAGACCGGTGCGCCGAGCAGCTGAAGCTCGTTATCTCTCGAGTCACCGGCCTCGCGCCGTTCCCTCACGGCTCTCGCTCGCCCTGCTCGTCACACACATATTTCGAGAATTAGTCTGATTCAAACGAATCAGAAGATCAAATCCTGAGTGACGAGGGGAGGAGCTGGGGATGGAGGAGGGTTATTAGCTCCTGAAAAATCTGCTGATAATACTGAGGATCTTATATTTAGATGCTAAAATAGGCGTAGTATTCCTATAGAGGGCGCAGCTCAAATAAACAAGCCTTTCAGCTGCTGTCATTCGTGGAATACAGAAGAATAGAATGCAGAAGAAGAAATGAGTAAAAGTATGCTCACATTTAGTCTAGAACTAGTGTAGAATAACCATCATGCGCACACAATGCTTCTGCACTTACTTCCGATTTCTCTCAACATGGGGACAGGAGAGCTGTCAGACAATAAATTGGAAAACTTGCATTAATTATTTGAAACAGTAACGCAGATATTTTGGTGTAATATGTTACTCTACTAGTTACTTGGAAAAAAGTAATCCGATTACGTAACTCACATTACTTGTCATGCGTTACCCATAACACTGGGCAGAGGGATGCAGAAAATCTGTTCAGGAACAGGCAAATCACCTATGTATAATATACAGGCCTCCTCTCGTGCTGATTGGGTAGACAATTTTGAACATGTCCATGCCAAACTTTGTTAATAAAGCATCATTTAAATATATGACATGCAAGTTTCAACAGAGATGGCATTAAAGTGTACAGTCGTGGCCAAAAGTTTTGAGAATTACATAAATATTGGAAATTGGAAAAGTTGCTGCTTAAGTTTTTATAATAGTAATTTGCATATACTCCAGAATGTTATGAAGAGTGATCAGATGAATTGCATAGTCCTTCTTTGCCATGAAAATGAACTTAATCCCAAAAAAACCTTTCCCCTGCATTTCATTGCTGTCATTAAAGGACCTGCTGAGATCATTTCAGTAATCGTCTTGTTAACTCAGGTGAGAATGTTGACGAGCACAAGGCTGGAGATCATTATGTCAGGCTGATTGGGTTAGAATGGCAGAATTGACATGTTAAAAGGAGGGTGATGCTTGAAATCATTGTTCTTCCATTGTTAACCATGGTGAACTGCAAAGAAACGCGTGCAGCCGTCATTGCGTTGCATAAAACTGGCTTCACAGGCAAGGATATTGTGGCTACTAAGATTGCACCTAAATCAACAATTTATAGGATCATCAGCAACTTCAAGGAAAGAGGTTCAATTCTTGTAAAGAAGGCTTCAGGGCGTCCAAGAAAGTCCAGCAAGTGCCAGGATCGTCTCCTAAAGAGGATTCAGCTGCGGGATCGGAGTGCCACCAGTGCAGAGCTTGCTCAGGAATGGCAGCAGCAGGTGTGATTGCATCTGCACGCACAGTGAGGAGAAGACTTTTGGAAGATGGCCTGGTGTCAAGAAGGGCAGCAAAGAAGCCACTTCTCTCAAAAAAAAAACATCAGGGACAGATTGATCTTCTGCAGAAAGTATCGTGAATGGGCTGCTGAGGACTGGGGCAAAGTCATATTCTCCGATTGTTTGAGGCATCTGGAAAAAGGCTTGTCAGGAGAAGAAAAGGTGAGCGCTACCATCAGTCCTGTGTCATGCCAACAGTAAAGCATCCTGAGACCATTCATGTGTGGGGTTGCTTCTCGTCCAAGGGAGTGGGCTCACTCACAATTCTGCCCAAAAACACAGCCATGAATAAAGAATGGTACCAAAACACCCTCCAACAGCAACTTCTTCCAACAATCCAACAACAGTTTGGTGAAGAACAATGCATTTTCCAGCACGATGGAGCACCGTGCCATAAGGCAAAAGTGATAACTAAGTGGCTCGGTGACCAGAACGTTGAAATTTTGGGTCCATGGCCTGGAAACTCCCCAGATCTTAATCCCATTGAGAACTTGTGGGCAATCCTCAAGAGGCGGGTGGACAAACAAAAACCCACTAATTCTGACAAACTCCAAGAAGTGATTATGAAAGAATGGGTTGCTATCAGTCAGGATTTGGCCAGAAGTTGATTGAGAGCATGCCCAGTTGAATTGCAGAGGTCCTGAAAAAGAACGACCAACACTGCAAATACTGACTCTTTGCATAAATGTCACGTAATTGTCAATAAAAGCCTTTGAAATGTATGAAGTGCTTGTAATTATATTTCAGTACATCACAGAAACAACTGAAACAAAGATCTAAAAGCAGTTTAGCAGCAAACTTTGGCCACGACTGTATTTTAGCTTAATTAATGCTCATCAATAAATTCAAAAGCGTTAACTTAGTTTATCTTGAGCTACATAATTTTTCTCTTATTCTTCTTTAGCAAACATCTGTCAGATCAAATAACAGCAGACTATGTTAGTATCTACAGTGGAAATAGGTACAGAAATTAGAAGGAAGATTGCTGGTGGAGAACGACACACAGAGGTGAGACATGGCAGGAGATTCACTCTGCTGGGAGGAGACGGAGCAAACGAGAGTGACACTGTCGGCTTCAGAGACTCAACACTGTCATCAAGAATTCATCAAACACACTCGGACTATAACACACCTCCAGCATGAGGACCGATCCAAAGTCATTCCAATGTGCTGTTTGCTCCTCCTGGCAGAAGAAGCGAGTCGCCAAGCGAATTGTGTGTTTGTGTGCTTGGCAGAGGAAATGAGTTGTTTATAACACTTTTCTTGCATGTGAAATTTATGACTGCTCTCTCCAGATACGAAACCAGGTCACGTTAGGCTTTCATCATTTGCCTGAATGAGTCGACCATCTCATTTCATCTCTCACAGGATCAAACCCATGTCAAAATGCCTTAAGATATCAAATTATGATTTACTTCGTGTTCATATGTATGATTAACCTCGATACTCTGTTATATCTAAGATGAATTTCGTCTTATTCAGGTGAATTATTACACATTTACCTTTTGTTATGATCCCAAAGTTATTTGGTAAAAGAATAGTTGTATTTGATGTCACTCTAGCACATTATTATTTTTTATTATTTGGAACACAAAAGGAGAATGAATATACAGTAATAAAGCACTTACAAAGTATAGTTAATGTATTGTTAATATATTAATAGGCTATACACTGAGTTCTTCATTCATTGTCACTGTAATTAACTAAATTATCATTGTTAAAATCACGAGCAAATCATTATTATTCATAAATAGTATATGCATCTGCAATATCTGAATCTCTATTCATCATGCTCCACTATCGGCAATATTGAATCTCTACTCTCACCTGTCCATCTCTGCATCTGCTGTGTGTTTTAATAAAGTTTGCTTGGATTCACTTAGTGAAAGTGAAAGTTGTGACATATTGTCAAGTATGGTGACCCATACTCGAAATTGGTGCTCTGCATTTAACCCATCCCAAGTGCACACACACACACACACACACACACAGTATTGAAGGTGGAGAGAGTGCTGTTTATTCACAATCCCCACCTTTAATTCCTGCCGGTGTGGGAATCGAACCGGCAACCTTCTGATTACAAACCCAACTCCCTCACCATTAGGCCACGACTACCCCACTACCTACTTACCACTTTGTACAGTGAATATCTTCTGACAGGTGCACATTTAGAATAATGCATTGATAATACAATGCATAATAATGCATAATACAAATATTGTAGTGCATTTATCGTTAATTTATAGTTGAAATTATTTATGAAAAGATAGAAAGCACTACAGCGTACATTATGAATACCTTTAGTAAACCGCGATCACACTAGACTTTGATTTCGCGAAATTTCATCCGATGCTGCAACGGTTGTGGTATGACGTCACGCTCTACAACGTCTTTTTTTAATAAACATGAATTAACATATAACATTTAGTAATGTAATGTAAAAATATACAACCTACTCGACTTCATTCTTTTAAATCAGCCAAGAGGTCATGCCGTGACGAATCGATCTTTTACTGGTCGTACGTCTTCACGTGATGCGAATTCGTAGGTCAGAGTTCACCAAACTTGAACTTTTCACACGAGTCTGTGTTTCACATTTGCGTTTGAATGGAAGTCAATGGAACGAAAAGTGCAGTGTGACCGCACCTTTATATATAAAGGTTTAAAGTGTTACCAATAATCACTCTAAAAATTAAGAGTGTGGCCCTTTAGGATCCTAATTTGTTGAGCTAAAATATGGGTTTAGAATGACATGATGATATCATTTTATTCTTTAGTGCACTATTTCTTTACTTGAATGGAAAGAATACAGGTATTTCGAGAGACAGACAGAGAGAGAGAAGCTGATAATAAACTGTGTTCTCAGCTGCATTAGTATGCATGAAACACCTTGAACATGAGGTGAGAGCGATAGCTCCAAAATGAAAGTTAGGACAAGAATCCATCCATCTGTTTAAACAATTAATACAAGGATCAGGATGCTCTGTCTGTTTGATCAAACATCTTTCAAACCATTTGAGCACTTTATGAACAGATGAGAGAGGACAACATAATCAAAAATATGATCAAAAATCATAATATTTTAAAATGTCACGTCTAATTCAATGTTATCTTTAATTATTTGTGAAATTTACAGTTTCCGAGTGAAAACTGTTTTATTTTTCATTGTACAGCTGTGAATTTAACGTATTAATTTAGCTACTTAAATTATATAAAACATAAAATGTTACAAATAAATACATTTAATCATGCTTTGACCTCTATGCAAATTCTAAAAGTATTTTAAGCTTTAACAACAACAACGCGGATATAAACAAATAAGTTTATAATAATAACTAATAATAATAAATAATAACTTTTTTTTTATTTCTATTTGATTAAATAGTCCGCCACAATAATGTAATATTATGTCTTAAATAATATTAATTTGGGAGCTTTTCTCACAAACCCTAACCCTAATCTAAATATTGATGTTTTTTATACATTTAATAAATTTTTTTTTTGTTCTTTGGTGGAAACAGGCTTCCATACATATATAATGATTTTTCACAAATGTCTAAAAATTATTACAAATAATATTATTGATTATTCACATTTAATTTATTTAGAAAAACTTTGATTTATATTGATAAAAGGCTATATTAATTTGTATTTTGTTATTATTTACAGTTTTATCATTTCATAGTGACCTTGGCTGCTAAGCTCCAAAAAGGACAGACAAGATGCTAAAAGATGAATGGCAACTTTCAGAATATATGATTAAAAAAAAAGATTGCGTCAGTAATAAATGATGTTTAAACAAATCTATTGTGTGAATGTTTCAATCACTTTCTCTCACTGTTCACAACCTACTTGTGTAATAACACAGTAACCTACAGAAATGAATCAGTGAACAAATATGATAAAGTCATTTCGTAAATGGAATCAAAAGATTTCAATATCTGTGATGAAGAAAAATCATAGAGTTTAGATTCTCAGGTTCTGGTCTGGTCTAGTCTGTACCCTCTCACTCTTTCATAAAGTCTAAACCATGATTGGGCAACACATTTATTTACTAATGCAGTGATGCATGTCCAACCTGACTGGCAGGCTGCTGCTGGATTGGAATTGTGGAAAATCATATAATTGCTTCTTTCACTAACGGAAAAGAGACTCACTCGATTTTTCTCTCTCTCTCTTTATAATTGGTCTGCAGATACTGTTATTTTCTCTCTGTAAAGGAATATTAAAAGTGTGAAAAATGGCAAAAAAGGCAAAATTCATTTCCTTTTAATGAAGTCTTCCTTTACACAGCGCACTCCTTTAATCGTAGATAGTATATCATCTCATTTACACATAAACACATACACAGCTTTTAATGAAACGCATGAGTATCACTTCATTTTACGGAACTTTCATATACATTAATGAACGATGTGTAACAGGGTTTAAATTAAATTTATCGAACAGGATAAGGAAGAACCAACATCCAAAAACAACATTGTGCTCTAACGAGTTTTTCTACTAAAAGTAATACACTGTCACGATGACACCAGGCCCTCCCTCGCTCATCCCATCGTCAAACCTACCAGAATACTGAACATGGACTACATTTCCCATCATCGCCCTTGGCACTCAATCATACACGCCTGACACCCTCAGGGCGCGTCTCAATTAGCTACATCGTGTTCACAAATTCGGCCATCTGTAAGAACAGTAAAGAACGCTGGCTCACTACACATTGGGACACTGATGACTCTATTTCTGGTGACATTACAATGACCTCATTGTACAACATCACTGGTACTACATGGTTTCTGCCAAAACTGTTAAAAAAAAACACATTTAGTGACATTTAGTCCCTGTAATGTAAGGAATACCATGACCACACACACACATTCTGACTTGATTATGATTCATTAAATTGTGCCTTTAGTCCATTAGACGTTAAAAGTTTGATATGTAGCTGGAAACACTTAATAAAGAATAAAGAATAAAGATTCCAAAAGTTGTTTCCCTCCCCCCAGCGCCGGGAGGCCGCGGTTGAGGATTTGTGAATGGCAATGAAGCTGGTAGGTCAGTGGTACAGTGTTGGGAAAAGTTACTTTTAAAAGTAATGCATTACAATTTTGTGTTATTGAAAAAAACGAATTGTAAGAAAAGTTTTGCGCAACATTACTTTTGCATTACGTTTTATCAACTGGGCTGGCTTTCTTGTTTGATTTTTAATAGCAACAAAAAGTTACATTTTTTGGCAAATGTTAAGACCCTTTCATTTTTCATCATTTAGCAGACGCTTTTATCCAAAGCGACTCACAAGGGGAGCAGTTAGGGGTTAGGTGTCTTGCTCAAGGGCACTTTAGTCATGGTATTGAAGGTGGAGAGAGTGTTGTTCATTCACAATCCCCACTTTCAATTCTTGCCGGCGTGGGAATCGAACCAGCAACCTTCAGATTACAAGCCCGACTCCCTCACCACTAGGCCACGACTACTTTCACAACAAAAGTGGAATGAATGCCTGTACAGTAGATGGAGCAGCACAAACAAACAGTTTTTATTCATTTTGAGGAATACTGTATGTTTTCATGCAATGAGATGAAATACATGTTCACATTTAGACTAGCCCTACAACAACCACCATGTTCATACGGCGCACACAACGCCTCTGCACTTTATTTCTGTCAGCATGGTGACAGGAGAGCTGTGAGTTAATAAATGTGAATATTAGATATTTTGCAAATTTAAAAAGTAGTGCATTACTAGTTTACTTGGAAAAGTAATCTGATTACATAACTCAAGTTACTTGTAATGCGTAATACAACATGCAGAATGTAGTATGTCTGGATTACATTCATTCTATATAAAGAATACTTTTATAGCCATCTCAAAGTAATTACTTATTCAAAAAAGAACGTCCTACTTAAGAGTATGCGAAGTTTTAATTTTTCATTTAAAAGTAAATGCATTGTTCTTGTTCAATGAGCCTCTTCTCCCATTTTACCCTATACACTTGTACATTTTTAGTTAGCGTAATGACATAATCATTTATATATAATATGACGTATTATTTAATAGTATGCATATATATCAGTAAGATTATATGAGCTGTAAAACAGTGTTCTGCTGTAGAAGGTCGTGACCCGCAGTCAATCTTGATTCTGTTGATGTTTGGTTCAGTCGGACGGTTCTTAATGGGTCTGCGGCAGGTCAAAGCACCACAGAGCTCATCTGATCCACACCATCTCACACAGATCCCTGTGAACATGCAGGTGAGCGGAGCGGGTTCAGACTGGCACTGCTGTTCTCAGAGCGGAAGCGAACGCTCGTTATTGGCCAGATCTGAGTGGGTTCGGCCAGCTGACAGACTCTCCTCTGGGCTTAAATTACTGCGGCCCACGTCACGTCTCTTCTCACTGCATTGTGTCAGCGTGTGTTAGAGCATGTGATATGTTTCTCTGAGCCAGCCAGTGTGTGTGTGTGTGTGTGTGTGTAACCACTGTTGAGCGTGTGAGAACTGCATGTGTGCTCTTGAGCGAGCACATAATATACATCTTGCTGCCGCTGAATGTGTGTTTGCTGCCCGGTGAGACCGATGAACAGAGCTGTGCGTCTAACGGAGCTGACCTTCAGCAGTGCTGGTGAGGACGACGAGGATATTTGAAAAACGCTTTGATCCATTTTCTGACACTGGCTTTGTGCAAGTGAACGGCCTTCCTGTCATTCAGTGAAATAGAGTCAACTGCTTTAGACCAACAAGCACTTGTGTTGAATTAGATGTAGTGGCGAGTACTGGAATAAATCTGCAAATACATGCCATTCATAAATTTGAGGATTGTAAGATTTGGTACTATTTTGAAAGAATTCTCTTATGCTCAGCAAGACTGACCAAAAAATACAGAAAAAAACAGTAATATTGTGAAATGTCATGATTTTATTTATTTTTTTTTATGTGAATATATTTTAAAATGTGATTTATTCCTGTGATGCAAAGCTGAATTTTCAGCATCATTACTCACTTTAGTCTTTAGTGTCTCATGATCCTAAATAGATTAATCTAATATGTTGATTTAACGCTCAAGAAACATTTATTATTATTACCAATGTTGAAAACAGTTGTGCTGCTTAATATTTGTGTGGAAACTGTGATACATTTTTTCAGGATTCTTTGATGAATAGTTTAAAAGAATATTTATATATTTACTGTATGCACGCTTTCTGAATAAAATTTTTACATAAAAAAAGCTATATTTTTAAAAGGGGGTGTTTATTCAAGACAGGTTTACACCAAAGATTCACAATGTGATGATCAGAAACACATTTGCCTCATCTTAGGGCCACATTTATAAACTACATGTATGATCGAGATAATGTTAACAAAATAATGAATAATGTAACAATTTATTTTATAGTGTTCTTGTTACATGTTATAAGTTAGTAATAACTATAAATTATGCAAAATTGCATGCAAGTAACCCAAACCCAAAGATGTAGTCAGTACTTAGGTGCATATAATTACATTGTAAAAGGACATAAATTGTAACCAAATTCTTATGTGTACAAACTTTTTGTTGCTCATATACGAGTAATTCAATGAAAATGTAAATATAAAAAGAAAGTCCCAATATGCATTATTTTTCATGCTCAAACAGCAACATTACACACAAAGAAAATGTTTTTAAAAAAGCAGATTCGAGCCAAATTCTGCAGGATAGTGGCCCGCAGGAGCAGGATTGGACACCGCACCACTATACCTCGACCTGCTTCACCAGAAACATTTAACATCTTCATTTGTCCACATGTCCACCAGCCTATAAAGACAAAATTTTGCCTTGAAATTGTTCTCTGATCTGAACTGCTTCTCAATCTCAAGAGATTCACCACACATTAAGAACTGTTGTTCTTTAAGAAGAATTGTCAAAAATCTTAAGAGCTTCACCAGTTGATATGAAATTCTCACATTCAGAATTTTGGGCCACCGGTTGCTGTAAAGGTCAAAAACAGACCAAAATGAAGTTCATTTGGAGATTGTTTCAGAAGTTCGAAACAACTTGCCAAAGCTATTGGTAAACACCTTTAAACTACTATAGGTCCATGGCAATTACTCAATAGGTAGGTATGACTTATTTGACGTGGAAATCTTCCGGTTCATTTCTGATTTCTGGCCAGTCCGTTGAGGTCAGCAACTAAAAACATGAACACACTGGAGAGCTGCTGTATACTAGAAACTGAAGTTGCAATTGTAATTAAAAATGGCTGATTGACGCTGTGCTCAGATCTGGAACTTTGTAAAGACACGTCCAGGACGTTCTCTCGAGTCTTCTGAATGGCTCACGCACTGTTTATTTCAGACTCTCTGAGACAGAGGCATCTTGAGGAAGGTCTCTTTCCTTTACAACACTCCTTCAGAACAAACGACTGAATCATTTCTGCCATGTTGCTGTCGCATACGGGCTGTGGTGGAGTGGCATGCTCTCTGAATGTTCTCCTCCACTAAAGAGCAAATTAGCACAAACAGAACGGTGCCTATGCAGCCAGTCACTTCAGACTCCCCACAAACTTTAAAGTCCAAATCGTTTCCCCAAGTGCAACCTCACGCTGGCTTGCAATCTTCGATTTTCAAAGCGCCTAAGTCTTCTGCCATCTGCTCCTCAGATGAAAGAGAGAAAGATGAAAAAGTGGAGTGGCACTTCGCCACTCTCCACAGACATCTAACCAATTTCAGTCCGTTTTAAGATGGAGATGGCAGGACAACTGGCAGCTCTCTCTCTCTCTCATTCAGCCTAACTCAGGCATTGTTGTTTTGATGGGTTGTGCTGCTAGACTTTTTCTCACTCAAAACAGAGCAACTTTGATCTGTATTGTTGCATTTCATAATGCATTTGAGATTGATGCCTAGGCTTCAAATATATCCATTGTACCTAATGATACAGTTCCACTGTCTGAGCGCTGTGCTAAAGACTCTTACACAGAGATCTCCTGAAATCCAGCACATTGTGTTCCTACCGAGATGGGTTATGCATATTTGTAGCCCAACAGGACCTCATTAGTATTCATGTGGTTTTAGTACTCTTACGAGCGCTGAACACCCAGTATCAACTCAATGATAACATCTAAAATGCCAACTCAAATTAAGAAAATGAACAATTATGAATACACTCATGAAAAGAAGCATACTTTTTTAAAAGAGTACTTGTTACAGAAATCAATACATTAAATTCAAACTGAATATAATGTTTCCAGACAATGAAAGCTCTAGCGCAAGTTCTGTCGGGAAGACTCTAATGTTATGTAACTATTGGTTTAGATCTAACCTATCATTATCTAACATTTTGAGTATATAAGATCAATAGTTTCACATTCATGAGTTCGCAGATGCTGACGTCAACCTTAACCTCCATCCTCCCCACCACCACCACCACCAACAGGAGTGTCCCTGTCCATACCTCCCCAGGGGGTCGGCTACGCCCCTGCCTTCATCTTTAGGCAGGAAATGCAGAGTCCGCAATCTTCAGGATGTAAGCTACAGACGGGGAATATGCCAAAGAACTTTATTTTACCACATTTTGCTGATTGTTAATAAATATCATTATGTTATTTTGCATCCCGAGTCTTTCTGGTAGAACTTAATTTCATGTTATTTGCAATTAAATAAAATGTATTATGTATGGTTATTAAAGTTTACATTTATATTAAATGCAATTAGCTGAACTTTTATGATCCACTTAAGTAGGACTTAAGTGCATATTTATGAATAGTTTCATAATTCTATTTTTACAAGACTATGGGTCAGATTTACTAAATTAGCGTGAGAGCGCAATTCCAAAAAAGCGCTAATGGGAGTTGTGCATGATCACCGCCGTGATATTGACAACGCGCAAATTAAAGAACACAGACGCAGCCGGATCCTTTCCATAATGACCGACGCAATCTACCAAGAAAATTAACGTCTGATTTAACACATGCTTTTTCATAATGGTAAACGATGGAGCATATACCAGTAAACTGACTAGAGCAAACCATAGTAAATCACCTACATGATTCATTTAAATACTTTCCTATCATAAATTTTGCATCTGAAAGCAAATCTCCAACTATAAATGTATATGCACTAAGGTCAATCGCAAAAATAACTGGGTCCAGTGCTATTTTTGCACTGCGTGTCTTTAGTAAATCTTGACAGAAGTTTATTAACGCCAAAAAAGGGTGTGAACTGGCACAAGCTTTTAGTAAATCTGGCCCTATAAAGTATATATGAAACAAATGAGGGTTAGAACATTGCTTTCATGAAGTTCATATATGTTCATATACGTATACAGCTTCATACCAAATAAATAAACCGATATGAAAAAATAAGATGAATTGAAATTCTTTTATTATGTGAGAAGAAAGAGAGGACAGAGAACCCAATCTCTAAAGTTACTCGCCAAAATGTTTACGCTTTAGATGCTGTCAATGCAACAGTTTTGGCATATTTCCAAGCATACAAAAATGTCAAGATCTTTTGGTCGTGTTTATAGTTCAGTGTCAGTATCTTGACACCCATTTTCTATACTGTCTTGTTCTCTTCTTTGTGTGAGCACAAGGTTTCGCAAGACTCTCCTGTCTGTGTTGTGTTTTGAGCATTCGGGGCTTGGTGTCTGGATTCTGACACACCGGTCTCATTCAGGTTCAGTTTTCGTGTTGAGTTCCTGACATCCATGTACACATTCTGTCTGTCTTGTGTGTTGTAGTTTCTCTTGGAGCACATGGCCTGTGTTGGTGTTGGCTTGCCATGTGCTCCTCTGTGGCTTTGTTTGGTTACCCATTGCTCTATACCTACACCCTCATCTGACATAAAAACCTGTGTACATTCCCCTTTGGTTTAAATCATGCCTTAGATTGTAGGTCGCAACTTACGTTGTTTTTTGATCATCTTACGCCATGAGCATTTCGTCTTGTTTTCTGAAAACATTATTAAAAATTAAGTGGGTTTTTGAAACTCTTTATAAAGGCCAAACAAGACTTAATATCCTTCTCAAGTAAATGTATCTTGAATGTTTAGATATTTGTATTGGAAAATAAGACAAAAATACTGAGTAAAACCAATCACAGTGTATAAAGATGGCGAGGGCATTGAGCAGTTTTTGAACACAAAAACACTTCTTCTTTTTTTTTTTTTGTATTAAGGGGTCTTCATATAGGATGTCTAATCAGATGAAGTGAACCCAATACCAGCCACTACCAATTTTTCAGGGTTTCATTTACTACAACACACTAGTCAGTTATGGAATGTGGACTTTTGCTTATTCGCATTTATTATACGTCTGCTTTGTGATGTGAAATATGAATTGTGTTTATTATCTCTGTATTGCATTTATATTCATGAATGAAATTCTAATAATGAGATTATGGCGCTGCCGTGATTTACTGTTTTGGTTTGACTCTTAATCATCCGTTATTTGGATTCTTTTTTCATAAGCTTCTAAAAATAATGAGTGGCAATAGGATGTGTTAATATTTGGTTTCTTCTTTATTATATTAAATTTAATTCATCATTTCTTTCTTTTGATCTCTTGACAGGATTTGTGATATTTATCCTTTTACACTTAGAAACTGATAGAAATAATAATACATTCAGATCTGTGTATGCCATCTGCATCATGCCAACATGTGAAATTGCACTTTTTCTGGGAAAGGTGACAACACTGGGAGTGATGCAGATTTACATAGAAATTACTCTATCAAGCAGATCATACAGGATCACGCAGTGTCTGGGTTTGTATTTTACTAGGAACCATCCATAAAACTTGGTTATAATGAACATTTTCCTCAACTCTATCAGCCATTGGATAATTTCTTTCAGTGACCTCTGCAATATGGCAACAAAGGGTGCATGGGATGGTAAAGGGTACAATGTATTTTGGATTAACAATTCATCATTTTGCTCGCGACTCACTGAAACAGCCTTTGCATCAAGAGTGTGACTATGATGCCTTAGGGCCGATTTACACCTGGTCACTTCATGCATTTTTGCTGATCGGATTGCTATCCGATCGTGAAAAGACCAGGTGTAAATGCCCTCTGAAACTCTTTCAAGACAGATTTCAATAAATCCATCTGGTTGTTGAAACCACACATGTAAATTTGAATCCTCTTAAAATGTTAAAAAATAAAAATGTGAAGGCGTTATAAATTACTTAAAATAGTAAGAATAAACAATATTATCAGTGCTGATGCTGCTCTTTCTCCAATTGCGATCACTGATCTTGAAATTAGCTGAGGATAAATAAAATGCGGCTCATTTCTGTTGCTTTCGTTGATAAGAAGTCCATTAAATTTGCATATAGCACGGGAATTAAAGATTAGATTTCTATCCGTTTAAGTGTAAATGGAACCGTTTTAACAAATCAGATAAAAACACATGAAGTGACCAGGCGTAAACAAGCCCTAAACTTTGTGGCTGTCACGGACACACCAGGCTCCTCCGTTCACCAGTGTTACCAATTGCTTTCAGTTGAAAGTAGCTAAAAATTGGCCGCTAAATTTCACTAGATGGCATCATACTGGCGAGTCCACGGATCTATATTAATATAAATATAGATCAATGGGCGAATCACAGAATCTAGATAAGGCTTTTAAGAAGACTAGGCTGAGAAAAGTCTCAAAAGGGGTGAGGAAGTCACTAAATCAGCAACACTGGCATTCACTTTCACCAGAATTCTAATCACCGGCATTCTCCAAGTAGGACTCTCCAATTACCTACCTGTGTTGAACTTTTGAACAGGAAGGTGTTGTGTAAGCTTTTCTTATTTTGTTTAAAGACCATTTAGTACTGCCCTCCAGAAGCTACAGAAGATATTTAGGTTTCCCAGAAGACAAAAAGTACAATTTATCTTGACCACACGAGTCCTGAAAAGTGAAACGAAAGCATCCCGATCGCCTGGCTGGATGCAGTATAGGTCTCTCCATGTTTGTGAACAACCAAATTATATATTTTACATATAATCATATATTTTTTTTTTCCCCCAAAGATGATTTCTGTCATTTTTAGGCCGTTTTTATCACGCTCATTGTTCTCTTAATACACTGTTAAAAAATTACTGTAAATTTTACAGTATAATACTGGCAGCAGGGTTGCCAGCCAGTTACTGTAAATTTTACAGTACTGTTACTGTAATTTAATTTACAGAATTTCCCTGTATTCTCTGCTTACAGTAAATAACTGCATTTTTTTAAATGATGAAGGGTCAATTTACAGCAATATTCTGAAAATTTGAGTCAAACCCCAGAATGCATTGCAGCAATATGCTGTATTATTAAAAAACAGCCAGCGGCTGTAAAATAATGCTGTAATTTTTACAGTAATTCATTACAGTGTAGGTTTGTTTTTAGTTTTAGTAGTTTATTTGATGCTATAAAAACGCGGGTTTTAACTTCATTGCTGAGACTGACAGTGAAGTAGTCACTGAAGCATCAACAAGCTTTATTCTGAATCTTCGGGAGGAGTTTGGAGCTTCAACTGTAATTTCTACATTTCAAGAGCTGTTTATTTCACGCTGACATAATGAGTTGTTCTGCAGTGTGGCCGGGACCTTGATATCGCGGCTCCACTTCGACTCGAGACTCAAAGTGTCAGCGCCATTTTGACACTTATGGAAGAGAGTGAAGGTGTGCCGTCCATCTTTTTTCACAGTCTATGGTACACATCTGTTATGTGAAATAGCTTATTCAGTACAGTACTAAATAAAAAAACATGCATTGTTAAAATGTTTAAAATTTGGACAACTGTAAATAGTGACTTTACAAACATGGATTTGGTTATTGAGGATGGTGGTTATTTCCTCTCCAGTAAAAGATGCAGCAATCTGGCATCACATTTTGTGTTATACAGTATTTATATAATAATAAATTTAAGCGTAAATACTCATACTTAACACCCCCATTTTGGAGCTGGTCCTCACTGCAGAACACGAGATCCAGGGCCGAGGTTGGATCCAGATCCAACTCCTCCCAATTTACATATGAGAATTGTCTTTCTGCAGCCTGTGGTGGACATGAGACGTCAGAAGGGCAGGCCAATACTGCCCTGCAGCCGATTTCTTAAGATTTTCTTGTCATGTCAATCACAGTACTGATTGCCTACACCAAACACTGATTCCTAAACCTGCCGGTCTCCACCTCCTGGATCTTGTTTACTGCAGTGTGGAGCTACTGGCATTTTGGCAAGGCACTGCATAAATGACATATCCAAAATGAGCAACCTTGTTATCTTTAAAAAGCAGACACTTGAGAGTTCATAGTTCAGGGTAAACTCAGAATTACTCACGCTGTTATTGATATAGATAATATATTTGTAGCTGTGACAAATGAGCCTATAATGGAGCTGAAGCCACAAGTCTGGTCATGCTCCATTTAAACTATGAGAATGATGAGTCATGAAACATTTTCTGAGCCCATGTCATGTGATTCAGATAAATATGTGACCCGTGCAGGCAAAATGAGTCGGGATGCACACAAGCTAATTACAATTTTTTCAAAAATGAGTTCATTAAGCCCTCATTCAGTGATCCAAGTATCTATATTTGTATGTTTCTGAGAGGGGTATCTTTCCTTTGTCCATGAAAAATGCAGTTTTTCTCTGCTCGCTTCACCACTCGCGCTTCCCCTCAGAACAAGTTTGCTATATATATATATATTGTTTTGACTAGGTGTGTGTGCCAAATTAGGTGTTATTAACAGGGATTTTAAAGTGTGGTTGTTAAGGTGATTTTGTTTTGGAACCTCGATTTTTCTTAAAATTGACTTTACTGACTCTATCGACTTCAAAACAGGTGTAGCTCAGTCATTTATTATCTGATTCCAACAAATTCATACATCAGCGTTTTTTTAATAGAGATTGAGAGAATAAGCACAGGTAACATATGAAATGGCCCAGTGTTTAGCGAATCGCTTCTGTGTTCCTAAAATGCCACGCCCCATAACAGCGAGTTTCATCTGCTTAACCCTTGTGCATTGTTCAAATTCATGACCCTTTCGTGATGTTCGTGGCTGAAAACAGCCACTACTTTTAACTGCTTTAAAAATGTATCAGATAAATATTTTTTTCCAAATTTAAATTGAAGCGGCAGTGGATTCCAGAATCGCCGCTTCAAAATCTATTAATCAACCTCAGTCCTGATCAAAACTATTAAATTTAAAACAAAAATTCAGGATTTTAACTCTTTAATTGCCAAATTCATAAATGATGTCACTGATTTGGGAAAAAAAAACACACACAAAATGATTTATTTTCAATATAAAATGTGATTGTGGACTGGATTTTTTTTTTTTTTTTTTTTTTGCCTTTTATCACAGTCTTTGGTGTGTCAAAGATTAGAAACAACATTGGCTTTGATGCATTGTTAGTTTTTGTGCAGCATCAGATTTGAACTTTTTCTCCCTCATTTACTGTTCGTGGCTGGAAACAACCACTACTTTTAACTGCTTTAAAAATGTATCAGATCAATTTTTTTTTTTTTTTTTTTTTTTTTTTTTTTGCTTAAATCTATTAATCAACCTCAGTATTTTTCCAAATCACTGACATCATTTATGAATTTGGCAATTAAAGAGTTAAAATCCCAAAATTTTAGTAGTTTTGTTCAGGACTGAGGTTGATTAATAGATTTAAGCAAAAAAATGTGATTTTTTTTTATTTTTTTTATCTGATACATTTTTAAAGCAGTTAAAATCATAATGAAAGGGTAGTGAATTTGCCCACAGAGTACTGTTGAGTTTTTGAAAAATTTCAAAGCATATTCCCAAAATATGTGCCAAAATAAGATTTGTCACCAAAAATCATTCCAGGATTTTAAAGAGTGGTGAGTAAGTGGAAGTCTTATTACTCAGCACTGTAATGCTAGCTAGCAGAGCCAAATAGCTTAGCCCTTTGTTTACATCATCGCAACAACATAAAACTTGAACACATTTTGCACTGAAAAGTTTTACAAACTTTCACCGGAGACAACTAGGACCCACTGATAATCCTGTTACTGGATTACTCCCATCCTGCCGACAACTAGTGCCATCGTTGGCAGTAGGTGTAAGATCCTGTGAGTGGGCGTGGTTTCAGCACGGACACGCCCCTAGCATCTGAGAGCAGATAATACTGCTTCTTTTTTCAAGATTTTTTTACTTATTTAACTTATTTACTTGGTGTTTTTCTTTATCATTCAAATTTGGCTGGGTGATTAATAACACATTTTTCTGTGGTGTGACAAACTCAGAACATGATTTACACAGACTTTAACCACTGTTTTCTATGTTTGTCCATCTTAGGAAGACCAAATCAAGGGGCTTTGGAACCGGGGTGGAAAAAAACACACTCTCTTCGACACTAATAAAGCAGGTCTTGTTCTTAGTCTTCTCTAGCATAGCTCAACCAGGCCTCACCCACCCCCCACCCCCAGTTGTGTGTGTGTGTGTGTGTGTGTGTTCCTTGTGCGGGGATTGTTTAAATGAGTGATAATGTGGCTTCACAAGATCCGGTAAAAAAGCATGTTGTGGTCCCAATGAGCCGATTGTTGTAGTTCTTAAAAAGTGTTTTTAAAAAGAATATCTCCATTTGGACTGGACTTTGAGCTTTGTAATTCGGCAGAACTTTAATTATGCTCAAACAGCAACATTACACACTAACTAAAGTTGAAATAGCATAATAGGACCTCTTTAAGATATTTCTGGAGAATTATTATGATATAAATACTAAGATTTTTGTTTAAAGTCCCTTTGAAATGTGTGTTTTTAATAACGACTATAATTGCAATCTAAAATGGATTTTAACAGCGGAATGAGATATATGTGTAAAATATTGTAATGTTGCAATGTGGTTCCATTAGTTAATGCATTAACTAATATTAACTATAAATAAACAGTTGCTGTACAGTATAGGCCAAACTATATACATAAAGTATATACCGTTATATAGTTGGAGTATTATTATTATTATTTATTATTATTAAATATACTTTTTATTTAATAATAAAAAATATTATTAAATGTTGATGGTAACATTAACTAAATCTACATTAAAAAATGCATAATATATACGTATATATATATATATATATATATATATATATATATATATATAGTGCAATGTAAATGTTTTAAAAATTCCAATTAGGGCTGCATGTATAATTAGACAAAATGATTTATGCTGCATCACATTACAGCATACAGTATCATTGTGCTGGCAGCTGATTGACATTACATAGCAGGTTCAGGCTCTTCCCATGATGTCCTTGACTTTTGTCCCTGAAACACTCTTGTATACACAATACATCTACAGCATTTATGACACAGCTTTGTTGTCCAGGTTAATCACCTGTGTGTTCAGTAACCATTATGACTTTCTGAATAACAGGAACTATGATTTTTTTTATAATGTAGGACACAGGTTATGTATTCTTATAAAATAAACGGACAAACATTGGCTACTGTTATACATGTCCTGTGCATCACTTAAATGTCTCTTACTTAACACGCAAAAACACCTCGCCCTTTTAACCGAAATGGTTTCAAAAATAGACTTTTACCTCTCAAGATTGTGCACATAAATGCAAAGAGCACAGTCATGCAGATGATGACACAAATGTACACTCAATTAAATATATTCACAGCAGAGCTGTGTTGAGTCTGGGGAAAGGGATATGAGACAGCATTTTCACAACTTGATCCCTGGACACTTTCAGTGCTTATTGAATTTGCATTTCAGGGGTTTGAAATTTCTCACGACTTTTCTTTCAAGCATGGTGTTGCTTGAGTATCCTGAGTATATCTAGTATCTCCCATTGGGTGGTAAAGACATATAATTAAGAATTTTAATTTCTGCATTGCTGCTGTACTTTTTTAGGACCCTGAAAACACAGACTGAATTATAAAAATGTAATTTACTGCATAAATCAGAATGTCACGGAATTTAGCAAATTTTGGATGTGTGATAGGGAACCGAGAACCGATTCCAAACAGAATCACTCTGAGATGGGAAAAAACTGAAGTGTGCATCCAAGTTGATGTTTATTAAAATGGGTGAGCAAAATGTGCAAATAAATGGTATTAAGAACGTAATTAAAACAAAATTTTATTAATGGGTCAATGATGTGACGGGTCATTTTTTTTTTTTGTCAAAAGGCCTTAATAATAATAAAAAACAAAGCTATGTAAAGCAGTACAACTACATCTCTTTAATTGAATCCAAAAGGTTTTAATTATATTTTGCAACATATAAAAGTATTTTAAAGATTCTTGTCAAAAAGGTCATTTGGTTTAACTGTCCAAAAAAAAAATATAGCCATTTCATTTTTGTGATTAAAATATCTTAAAAATGTATAAATTGTATATATATATCTTTTTTATTCTGACATGATTTTATAACAACATTTATCAGCATGTTGAAAAATGGTATTAAAATTGTGTAGAACTCATTGCTTTGTTATGAGAAAGAATGTCCGGAAAGATGAATTTCATTGATGTCATTTGGAGTAACCAATATAAAGGGACCATTTTGGATCAGGTCATGCGGACAATATCATGCGACATCATTCAGATGCCTGCAAAAGACATGGTTGTGAAGCAAAGTAACTAACTCTCTTTTAACTATTTGAAAAATTTATGTTCCCTTTCGAGTTGGTCTCTCGACACTGCGTCACCGAAGGTGGCGCTATAGGGATAAACCCCATAGCGCCGCCTTCGGTGACGCAGTGTCTCGTTCCCTCTTCTCAGGGAACGGAGGTTACGATGGTAACCGGAGACGTTCCCTTTCGAGTTGGTCTCTCGACACTGTGTCACCGAAGGTGGCGCTATGGGGTTTCTCCCTATAGCGCCGCCTTCGGTGACGCAGTGTCTCGTTCCCTCTTCTCAGGGAACGGAGGTTACGATGGTAACCGGAGTCTTCGATAGTAACCGGAGATGTTTTCACTTGTTTCGGGACATATTGCTTATGAACATCAGGTACAACTGCTTTAAAACAGAAAATGTTGTAATATTTTAAAAACTTGTACTAAATATAAAATGTTTGATTGTCCTTTTGCTTGCTAGATAGCAATTCAAATAGCTAGCCTGATAGATATTAAACTGTTAGCATTGGTTGAAAATATAACCAATAGTGTCATTCTGTAAAACCGAAATTTGGATTAAACCGAATTACTTTTTTGTGAGAAATTTTGTCCATCTTGTAAAAAATGACAAAAGCAGTGTTAATTGCTTATAAAATCTCATTGTTAACACTTAATAAAACTTCAAAATTAATTAAATCTCCATTATGTTTTTCTCACACTTTTAAAAAACCGCATTCGTCCATGAGCCTAATACAAAAACAGTGTAAAAACTGGCAATGTACAGGTAAAACAGCACCAACTCCCCTTTACAACAATTGAGGCCAGAGTTTTTCTGCGCTCAAGCAGCACTAACAGGTGCGAGATGGACTGAGAATCCATAGGCGAGCATGAATTTATTTGAAATACACAAACGTTGACAATATAACCCACTAACGAGGGAACAATCCACACAAACAGCAACTGAAAACAGACAGATTAACAGGTGTTGGTGATTTGTTGTCAAGGGAACTAATGAGGGTAACTATGACGACAAACAAGGTACAAAGCAAAACAGGAAGCGAACACAGAAACTGAGCAACTGAGAATACGTTTCAACATCAAAGGCCTTACAAAACACAAGACAGTACTGAAATCGTGGAAGTCTGCTATTGTCCTCTTACTAATTGGAGCATACAATTTTCAATAAAATAATCTCTTACCTTTGGGGCCGTTCACATATCGCGTCTTTAGTGCGTGCACAGTTATTAATTCCAATGTAGGTAAGCGTGCTCAGAATGGAAGCGACGCAGTCTCTATTGTGGTCGAAAATAAAAACATCTCAACTTTTCAGAATGCCGCAAGCGCACCGCAGGTCATATGGTAAGAACCATCCAATCAGCTTCAGCCTTTCCCTCACCCTAACAGTAGCCTATTTACCTCAGGAGAGATCATTTTGCAGCAGAAGCTCTGTTTGATGATGCTTGGGCCAATTTTTCTTAAAAGATTATCAAACTGGTCCTTGTCAATTCTGAAATAGGCTTTAAATCTCTCATCGTCCAGACGGAGCTCTTGGATAAGTTTGCGAAATTCTTTTTAAGTATTTGAAGGATGGGGTGCACACAAACACTGCGGGAGTTTTTATTTAAATTATTCTTCTCCATAAATAAATCTTGTACTAGAGCTACTGCAAGGGCTTTACGGTGATGGAACTCCATTGAAACGTCCGCGTAGTCGTGGAGAAAGCTGTTCATGGTTGCATAACAACGACAGACACCACAGAAGCGCAAGCTCCCGAACTTACAAAAGAAGGAGGAATGTGAGGATGTGAACGGCCCCTTAAGCATTCTATTCATTAAATAAAGTGAGAAAAGGTGCAGTATTTCTTTTTATTCTTTCTTTCTTTTTTTGTACTATGTACGAAAGCATTAAAATACCACAATTTGTTTGCAGAGATTTCCGAAACATGCTAAGCTCACAGAATTGTTTCTCCGAAAAACAATGATACAGCCAGTCATTGTACCTGGAAATGTGCGTTCAGTGTCAGAATGTTTGTGTTTGTTTTGGTTTATGTGATCCCACCCACTGCCAATTTGCACTGTTTATGTACCACAATTCATCACTGCCAACAGTATTCCATATAACTACGGGATGCTCCTTAAGTTGATGTGTCAATATTCATTCTAACATGCTTTACCACATTTCTTTTATAACTCGTTTTCAAAATCAATATATGGAACATTTACTTATTGTCATTAAATATAATGCATTGAATGCACTTTATGACCTTTATGTTTTAAATAGAATTACCCATCTATACAAACTTACAATATTCTTGAAACATGTTTACACTTGTATAATAGGTTTATATATTTATGTATTTTATGTATATAACACAGATGCAATGGACTGAAGGTCAGTGACTTACGTTTAATGATATGGAAATAAAACAAACCTCAAAAGTCACTTTTTATAACGTCTTTTCAATTATCTACTTCTCTGTCACAACAATGTAATGTATTTAAAATCTTCATTTAGGGGAGTTTCTCAAGAAATATTGATTTATGCGAATCATTTGATATGAAAGATATTTCATGTAAAAGAAATGTGATATATACAATTGATTGGCAGCCTTAATTAAAATATGTACAGATTCATTCGTTTCTCTTTCACAGTCGCAGGCCTTTCACCCTGAGGTTCGTTTTACTGCTGCTGTAAAACTCATCAGCTGATACACGCTCGCTGTTTTCTGCGCTCGGTCTTTGCTGATTATTAACTCGCTACACTTGAATCTGATTCATTCTGAACTGCGTAAATGTCAAGCAAAATTATATCACAAACACATAACATTTGATTACAGAAGTGCAGCTGTTCAGGTGGGTGTGTTCTCTCTTGTGTAACACACACCGTTTCACCTGTATCCATAGACACAGAGCTCATTTGCAGTTTATTGCTTGGGGAATGAGGCCGAGCAGAGAGACAGAAAGAAAGAGAGAGAGACCGGTATATTAGAGAAGGCGTGTAAGAAACAGGTAGTCTGTATCAGGTCAGCTGGTTGATTTGATTGTTTGTGTGTGTGTGTGGCCGGTTGAATTGTTAGCTGGGTAGAATAAGCACAGGTGTTTGGATCGTACTGGACACTCATGATGACAAGCTGACAGGAAAATCTACTCCAGTTACAACAGGTGAGTGTTTGATAATGTTTTTGAGCATGATTCTGCTGTAATTTTTGGGCAACACAATTAAAATTACATGTCCTCACAGAAAACAGGTAAAACTTTTTTCATACACTACAAAAAAAAATTAAGGATTTTTGACATTAAGTGTCTACAGAGGGTTATTATATAATAGTTATTATATATATAGAATTGGGTTACATCAATAGTCCACTTTAGGCATTCAACTAACTATAAGCAACTTTGTAACTACATGTCAACGGCACACTGTAAACAATTTTCCGGTATTTTTACAGTACAGTACTGGCAGCACGGTTGCCAGCAAGTTACTGTATTTTCATATACAGTAAACATACTGTAATTTAATTTACAGTACACGAGAGTGCTGTATTTCTACAAAACAGTATTTTACTTTATTTTTTACAGCATTTTCTAATTTTAGTCTGCTTCTGCTGTAAATAATAATACAGTATTGTAGTGTAAAATCTATATTGATCCATTAATGCAAAATATTACTATAATATTCAAAATAATTACTAATAATTTTAATATTATAATTATATATAGTTATTACAATATATACATTTATAGGACATAATATACCTGTAAATCAAAAGACAATCCAATCAATGTTCTTGTCAAAAATATGTTTTATTCAATCAATTAAACTATTAAAACCACTATTCACTATTATTTACATGTTCAGTGAATCAGCAATTTGCAGGTATTAAGGACTGTTAAAGGAATGGTTGACCCCAAAATTAAAATTCTGTCATCATTTACTCACCATCAAACAGTTCCAAACTTGTATGAATTTCTTCCTTCTGCTGAACACAAGATATTTTGAAGAAGGCTGGTAACCAGACGACAGTTGACTGTAGCCATTGACTTACATAGTAGGGAAAAAATATCAACTCTCTTGTTACAAACATTCTTTAAAATATCTTATTTTGTGTTCAGCAGAAGAAAGGAACTTGTTCAGGTTTGGAATAATTTGAAGGTGAGTAGATGACAGAATTTGTATTTTTGGGTCAACCATCCCTTTAAGTGTGCACAAATCTGTAAATAAAACAAAAAACATATGAGAAATGAGAACTTGAGGATTGGGTTGGGTAAAAGAATGACAAGTGAGCAACAACAACTAAAAAACAACAAGTGTCCCACTAACGGTGGTGCTTCAGGCTTCAGTTTGAAGTTTTCCATTCAAACTCCATCAAGGACCGAATAAAACTATTGGCATGTGGTTTGATGGCCGTCACCTTCCTCTTGGTCCTCTTTCTGACTCCTGTCTGGCAGTACACTTCTTCTGTCTGGCACTTCCATCGTCAAGGTTGACCAGGAACCTGTTAGCAATTTCATACCAGTCAATTAATATACTTTTCATTTTTGGGTGAACTAACCTTTTAAAACATTGTATTAAAATGCCTAATACTTACAGAAAACTCATTCCCAGGCTGCAAAGATAACTGTCTCAAACTGTAGAGCTGTAAGAAATCAAAATACATTTTATTCAGTGATGTGTTGCTTGTTGAAGTCGTATAAGCTACACATCACTGTATTTCATACGCTCCAACAACACATCTATAGTAAAAAATGATAAGCTTCTGCTTCTAAAAATTCTATCTTACTTTTTTTGGCATGCATCGGTCTTTGTTAAGTAATAGATAATTATTAACTATGATAACGGTAATTTATACCTTTAATCATATTTTTAATTGATCAATATTTGTCATTACAATCACACTGGTTATTCTGTCTAAGTTAAATCAAACGAAGCAAAATGCGAAAATGGTACCAATAGCGTATTTTTGTGTCTAAACGACTTGTTCAAACAGGTCCAGTTTTGAGCGCGACCGCGGCAGCCGTCATCCGGGAAACTGACTGCAAATGTTTTTAGGTGTTTGAGAACAGTCAATGTTTGTCTTTTATAATACAGTTTATATCAGTTCTTGCTGACAAGCTCGGATTGAACATTATGGAAAGGATCCCCAGAGAGATAGACATTTTTGTTATCATATGATCCTTCAAACCTAACGTTACCAGACTCCATTAGCAAACGCAGTAAATTTACTTCGCAGACCTTCGTAAAACATATATTCAAAGTTACAGCTAAGTTACAGCAACACTAAAATGTACTGTAAAATTTTCCCGCTCAAACAAAATTACGCAGAATGCAATGCAAATTACAGTATTGTACTGTTGGTTTTTACAGTAATGTGCTGCTAAATCTACAGCGACATTTAACGTGAACTCTGTGAACTGATTGGATTACATTTTTTTTTTTTCGTACAATGTTTATATAATAAATGTTCCCTGTACTCCTGAAAGTAAAATATGCCAAAACAAAGGTCCAGTAAAAAAAAACAAAAGAAACATGATATACCGCGAAACCATGAGAATCTTAAAAAAAACAAATGTGGTACAGATTTTTGGTCAAACCGCCCAGCACTAATTGTAGACATTTTCATGTGGTGGGATTTGGTGAAATAAAGAAGCACATCAAACGGCTAAATGTGGATCAAATTACTGTTTAAATGCATTGACATGAACTCAAATGGCTAAAGTAATGTAAATATTTAAAAATGTAAAAAGGCAATTCTACTTTGTCATCAATTATAGAGTCACAATATCTGCTGCTAATTGGCCAGTCTCATGGGGATCCTCATGCTAATGTTGCTAATCAGGACCCCAACAGGAAGTAATTAAGTCATTTTCAAGCTTTGAAGTGAAGAAGAGCAGAGTTTTACCTCCTGCTGTTAATTAAACTTATGTGGTAATGTTTATGGGGATCTGCTTCTTCATTTATTCAGTCCTGTGTTGTGATACCTCCACATAATGGGACACGATTAATATGCATAAAATAAGTGCAAGCTATAATTATTTGCGTGGATGAGGCATTTGGGAGTCGAAATGTTGGAAGAAATAGGTTGAAATGTCCTGCGATGTGACATGTTAAACTCCACTCAAACAACTTTAAACAGGTTTCTGTAATCTTATCATTTTTAATCTATGCGGTTTAATGAGCTCATATTCAACGAGAGACCACATGAAATATATGCACTTATAAAAATTAATTTACTGCACGACCAATGAAATGAACTAGACAACTAAAAAGATTTGAAGAGCAGTTACAGCATTTGTACTAAACTAAACACATTCCCTTCTACAAATACATATTGTTATCCTAAAAATCTGAGGTCATGTAAAACGTCCGTTCTCTCTGACCAAAAGAAATAGTTCAAAAAGTCAAACTTTTAGACTTCTTCTGTGTTAGCCCATTATAAAAGTGTTTCCTCAATGGATGCTTTGATGTTTGCCTGCTTTGCATTCAGCAATACATTGAGAGATTATGCAAAGAAAATATGAAAATAGTGTTCATTTCAAAACAGGAGATTGTCTGACGGAAAGCAAGGCTTGAAAGAATAATATATAGGTGATGACCTTCAAACATTTAAATGTGGCTTAAAGAAATAGTTCAGGCAGAAATATTCTCTCACTTTCATGTCGTTTCAACTGTATTATTTTCTTTCTTTTGGGAAACGCAAAATGAGATGTCAGGCACATTGCCTCGCTTTTCACGCTTGTTTTCAATAAATGGAGCCTTTAGAAGCGTTCCTCATGCAAAGCCACTGTATGACTTCAGAAGACTTGCAATACGCGCGGACTACATTACTGCAGCGTTTTGGAACTTTGCAGTATAAATCATTATCTACTTTTCCTGTATGCAAAACAGAAGGCTGAATGTTCTGCCTTAGGCCTCGTTTTATTTTTCAAGGGGGAAAAAGTGACAGAATATTTCTATTTTTGTGTAAGGTATTCAAATATATTTTGTGGCCAATGAGTGAGACTGCATTTCTGTAGGCAGGTAATGAGTCTAGTTTATTTTTTCATCAGTTGATTTTACTGCCAAAACCTAAAATGACCTGGTGATTAGTGATGCTTTCATTCAAAACTGAAGGCAAGATTCATAGGGTGTAGTGCAGGAGTGTCAATTACACGTCACCTACTGACATTTTATTTTAATTTACAGTATTAAACCTTTATGTATGCATACATAACATCGAACTCATCCGTTTCCGAAGCTTTTGCTAAATTTCATGCTGCATTGAAAAACAATTTTGGAGTAAAATCAGAAACAGTTGACTAAATATTACTGTGTAGTCAGCATATCAAATGGGTGATTATGGAATATTAATCAATCCGCAATACTAATAGGTTTTTGGTTGGATAACTTTAGCTTTAATAAGCAGTCTAAAGCCAAACTTTAACATAAAGAGGGACTTTCACATCGCAGGAACCTTTTCATAGTTCCTAGAACTATGGCTGAAGTACACAAATTTTGCCGCGTTCGCACCGCAGGAACTAGAAATGATTTTAGTTCTAGGAACTCCTTTTGCGGGAAGCGAACTAAATAGGGTATATGTCGAACGTCACATGACCAAACTGGAAAACTGATCTCTCATTGCATCCGCTTGTCAGAGAAAATGTTTTGGTTTTGTTTTTTTGCGAGAGAGTGTTACCTGCAGTATGAACTGACGCCATATCTATGGACTTTTAAGTTAATCAGCGAAACTACCTGCTTCACATTGTTATATCTTGAATAAAACAGCTATTTTTTTTTTCATGAAGCACATACAAAAGACCTAAACCGGAACCGATCTGTTTTAAAGAATAAGGAAGTTATATTGTGCATAACCCCTATTAGAGTAGGGTCTAAACCAGCTCTATAGGAGCTATCAGCGACGATTGGTATCAGGACACCGGCACCCAGAATTGTGTTCTTTTATCCGCCTCGATACCGATAGTTGTCATATGAGATTTCGTCTTTTAGCCCCACTTTTTGCACTTCCAGTTGAGTAGATTATGCGTTTTCTTCCGTTATCACGAAACCCACGGCTCCGATCACGGCATCCTTTTTGTAAAAAAGTTTGTAAATGCCGCGCTTAAAGATGCTACTGTCTGCCGCTTCAGAGTTCCTATTCAGAGAGAATGCAACCAGGAACATGGCCCTATCCTAGTGGCTAGTTCCTAGAACTATTCGGTGCAAAAGCCCCTAAGCTTAACCTTGTGAAAAAGAAGTACACTTTAGCAACTTTTAAAAGAGTACTTATTATGAGAATAACATACTCTAAATGAAGATTCTTAAAGGGATAGTTCACACAAAAATGAAAATTACCCCATAATTTACTCAATTAAGCAACCCTAGGTGTATATGACGTTCTTCTATGAAAAATATCCTGGCTTGTCCAAGTTTTATAATGGGAGTGATTGGAGGATGAGTTTTTTAAGTTCAAAAAAGAGCATCCACCCCAGAGCCACATGTAGTGAATAGAATTAGCCGAACTTAAAGATGACTTAAGTAGATCACTCGTTTTTCATCATTTATGCTTTTATCCAAGGCAACTTACAAGGGGAGCAATTAGGGGTTAGGTGTCTTGCTCAAGGGCACTTTAGTCATGGTATCAAAGGTGGAGAGATGCTGTTTATTCACAATCCCCACTTTCAATTCCTGCCGGCGTGGGAATCGAACCGGCAACCTTCAGATTACAAGCCCGACTCCCTCACCACTAGGCCACGACTACCCCATGATCATGTCTTTTGTCTTTGAAATAAGTGTACTACTGAATGTACTGAGAAGCATTTATGGTAAACTAAAATAAATAATTAGTTTACAAACATCATATACTGCAGTTAAAATCATAATTAAGTACTGTACTGTATGTTAGTCAAGACATCAAAATAAGTGTACTATAAAACAAGGCAAAAGTTTATTAAAACAATTTAAAATTTAAGTGTACTTCCTTTTTTTCCCAAGGGTAAAGCTTAAGTATTTAACTTTTCGAAGCCAAAATACTGCATTTGCACAGACAGGATTAAATATTATACAATATTGTTGTTTTCTTCTTATTATTATCAGATTAATTGGTGAATATCAGCCACTTTGGCAGGGATTGGTGCAATCTGTGGTACAGGAGGGCAAAACGCGCTGCAAATAAGAAAACACATGCAAATAAAAAAAGCACATGCAAATAAAAAAAAACACATGCAAATAAAAAAAACCCGTGATCATCAGTTTGACAACACATGTGCTGCAAATCCTCACAACACATGCAAACACAAAAAACGCGCTGCATATAGAAAAATGCACTGCATATACAAAAACGCGCAGCAAAAAGCGCAAAACACAACGGAAATGTTTCAAGGGGGACCCCAAAAAGTGACGGACCCTACTTGACAACAGCACAAACTAAAAAATATTAAAATATATTATGTAGGCATTAACTCCATGTAATGTGTTTCACCAACAAAAAACTGAAAAACACTTTATTAAAAATAATAAATACATGAAATAATGTACAGTTGTTTATTTTTGTTTGTAGTTTTTATGGTATTTAATGATTGTGAACACATTGTGCACTCAAATGGCGTACACTATATAGGGATTAGTGAATGAGTGAAGGGTGAGTTGAACTGGTTTTGGACACAGCTAATAAGCAGGTCCTAGTAGGGTCCGTCACTTTTTGGGGTCCCCCTTGAAACATTTCCGTTGTGGTTTGTGCTATTTGCAGTGCTTTTTCTATATGCAGCGTGTTTTTGTGTTTGCATGTGCTTTTTTTTATTTGCATGTGCTTTTTTTATTTGCATGTGTTTTCTTATTTGCAGCGCTTTGAGCTCTCTCGGTCACCGTACAAAATAAAACATTAGCATTTACATGTGCTGGGCAGAGCCCAGTGTCTATTCGTGAGATTCCAGTGCAGATTAAGTCCAGCGCCGGAGGGTTCAATGTGTCGCAGTTGTTTGGCATCAGAGTTCAGGCAGTCTGGCGGCTCGAAGGAAAAAGTGTCCCGTTGATGTGGAACCTGATGCTTCGGTATCATTTGTCTGATGGTTAGCAGTGAGAGAAGTTTGTGGATGGGGTTACTGGAGTCTCTGGTGCTTCATGCTAAGCTTGAGGGAACTGTTGCAAGTGAATGCTGTAACCATTAAACAGTATTGTCACACATTGGGGAAAAGGTGTAGAAACCATTTTGACTCATAAACTACATCAATTTACAAAGAAATGGCAAATTTAATTAATAAATGTGTTTTATGATTGAATGAACTGTTCTAAGAAACGTACATTGCAAAAATATCCCTTTAAATTTACAGTAAAAACAAAACAAAACAAAAAACACCAGCAGTGGTTGCCAGAAATTCATGGTAAAACATACTGTAGCAATGTGTCTGCTATTTAGGGATGGCATATTGGTTATAACTTAAAACTGTCGGGATTATGCTTAGTTAAGCAGCCCTTTTGTTCAAATGTGTTTGTTTCTTGTGTCTCCGGTTAAATTTAATCTTAATTAATCCCTAGTTAGTTCCCTTATTTACTAATTACATTCACTATTTGTTCCCTCATTATTCCCTGTGTATTTAAAGCCTTATGTCCAGTACACAGTGTACGGTTTTGGGTTGTACGAGACAAAAGACGGGCAGTCGTGGCGATTTCTGTGGTCATTCAAAGACGACCATAGTCATTATCTTTTGACCAAAGATAGCCTGCAATAATTTTCTGAAATTTTACATGATCATCTCAGTGTTTCCTCTGGGCGTATCGATACCGAAGTATCGATATATAGATATTGAGTATTGATACTCAAAAAAAATATCGATCTGAAGGTGTTTTTTTTTTTTTACCTGAAATTTTATTTATTTAACAAGAAATTTAATGCATGAAATACACATTTAATTTGACAAATAACCTATGCTAGAGAATAATTGTGTAGGATAGAACTATTTTCCTGCTCATCTGAACACATGCAAATGCTTCAAGACAAAACCAATCATAAGTCATAAGTTAATCATAAGAAACCATTGCTGCTTTTGGGAAACGCAGCCCAGAACAATGCTCATTATTGGACAGAAAAAAAACAAAAAAACATAATATGGTTGATAACACAATAAACAAATCAAAATTATAGCATAGTTTTTGCAATTGGATTTATTTAAATTGAACGTTAACATTTCATATTGTTCTATTCTGTAAGTAATGTTAACATATAATATAATATAAATCATACACTGTAAGAAAAAAAGGTTGTCTTTTATGGGTGCAACAGTCTGTTACTGCCAGTCCCTTATAAAAATGAACCACAGTTTTACTACATAGTTCAAATTTGTAGATTTCCAAGAAACACGTTAGAATACTGTTCCTTCATTAATGAATAACTACACAGGAGCCAATGAGTAATGCATTATTAACACTCCAGTAACTACTAACAAGTAGTACAAACAACTAACAAGTAACTCTGATTAATGAATTAGTAAGTAATAGTGCTCAGTTGAATGTGGTCGTTCACTATTAACTAATCAGTAACTACTAGGGGTGTGACGAGATCTCGCGAGACTAAAACGTGACGAGATTTCTCGTCGAGGTGAAAAGTTGTCTCGTCGTGTTATCAGTGTGAGGGTGAAATTATTATTGAAGATGCCCCCGCCACTTTCAAATTGTTTGTGTGGAAACATTCTGGTTTTCCAGTATAAATAATAAACGGAGAAAGAATAACACACAAGACACAAACAATATGTAAACATTGTAAGAAAACTATGCCGTACACCTCGGCCAAGGTTGTACAGACTCTCAGGGGCCGTTCACGTATCGCGCGCATTTTCATTCGTGCAAAATGGAAGCGACGCGGTCAGACGCGCATGTGGTGCGGCACGCTCGTTTTTTCCTGGCGCGCCTGTGCCGCGGCGAGATGAAAACATCTCAACTTTTCAGAACGCCGCAAGCGCACCGCAGGTCATGTGACAAGAACCAGCTTCGACCTCTCCGTAACAAAACATGGAAATCTCAGCCGAACAGCTGATCATAGCCGTACAGGGGGTTGTTATATCTCATCTCCATAAATATATCTAGCAGTAAAGCTAAAGCAAGGGCTAAAATCAATGTATCCCTTGCTGAAACTTCCTCATGGTCGTGGAGAGCACAGTTCATCATTGCATAGCAACGACAGACGCCACAGAAGCGCGAGCTCCCGAACGCTTGCAAAAGAAGGAGGAAGCGACGCGGCAGCGCTTTACACGCTTTTTTAGGCGCGATATGTGAACGGCCCCTAAAGAGGCAGAAAGCATCGCTGTCACTGCTGACGGCTGGACTTCTCGGTGTACGCAGAGCTTTATCACAGTTGGTCAACTGAAATGGTCAACTTTGTACTGCAGTTAAAGTGACACTTAAAGTGTTATTTGAATTTTGTATTTATATGTTTATTTTATATATACTGTTTAATTTGTGTTCAATCTGTAGAAAGAAGTTCAGTGAGATTTGTCATGTGAAATTATACAGGGCAGAAAACAATCGGTTGATTTTGTGGCAAAACATTTAGCAGTGTTTGCATGTTGTTTCACTGCAAATAATTCATTAAAATAGAAGTAAAATGACATGCATTACAAGTTGATTTCAAAATGTATATACCATTTATATGCTTTTTTTTTGTACAGGAAAATCATCATACAAGTTTCTTTTTCCATGATGTTTAATGTCCGCGATATATAAATTTGCAGAGAACTTTCCTGGAGAGACATTTTAATATCCCATTCACATTTTAATCTGAAAAATATATTGCTGGCTTTTCATTGTATGCAAATGCTGCCGATCCCATAACGGCCTCCAATTTGCTCTCTGACCTTTTTACTACGACATGTTCACACACCTTCCACTTGTGCGTTTTTGGGTAATTGGCCTCTAAAATTAGAGATAAGTGTGTGTGTGTGTGTGTGTGTCTGTGTGCAAAGCCCCATTTCCCACAGAAATAAATTCTGTGGTTGGGATGGAATGGAAAAGCAATGACAGACAGTGATTCATAAATAGGAAATTACTCCCTGCATATTTCATACAAGGCTCCTGTGTTGGCCATTTTTCCTGCACGATGTTCTGGCTGATGCCTGATGAAATATTTACTGTAACTAGAGACAATTACTAAAGAAAGACAGAGCCAGTGTGGCCACAGAAACACTGTAACCTCCTTCCGAGTCACAAACAGAAAATGGGTGCCCTCACTTTAGTATTTGATCCATATTCTTCAATAACAAAATGTAGTTTGTTTTCACAAATGTTGCCATTTTCCCTCAAGTTGTATAAGAAGAATTGTTTAAAAATTGAAACTGGGGAGACATTGGGCACTTGTTCTTCCAGGCAGCCTGGAGTTTCAATGAACAAATTTGTAGTCTTGTTAAATGAAAGTGTAGTGTGAAATTAAACATGAAACTATTTCCCATCTGGGCACTTTAAAGCAGAACTTGTCCCCTGAAGAATTTGTTCCACTGAGAAAATGATACCTCTGAAAAGAAATATATATATATATATATATATATATATATATATATATATATATATATATATATATATATATATATATATATATATATATATATATATATATATTCCCCTAACAGGAGACGCACTCTAGAAATGGAAATGTCCTTCGCCAAAGGACAATGTGTCACATGAAGAGGAGTAATTGTTCTGACAACTGAATTTGCACCCTAAAAGAAGGAGTATGACCTTTGAAGAAGAAGAGTAAGTTATCTGTCTAATGGTTAAAGATCTGGGCTAGTAACCCAAAAGGTTGTGAGTTCAAATCCTGGAAGGGACGATTCATGACCTGGAGAGTAACCGAGTTCCCCTGCTGCCATTGTGTCCTTGATCGAGGCACTTAACCTCAGGTTGCTCCAGTGGGACTGTCCCCATAATAATTGTACTGTAAGTCACTTTGGAAAAGACAAATAGCTAATTAACTTTGATGTATTCCGTAAGGGCAGACAGATCTCGCATAATTTCTCTTAACCTGCCCACAATAAACAATCTCTGTGTCATTTAACATTTTCTCATTCAACCAACATGTTCCCACACAACTAAGATGAATGTTAAAAAAATGTTACATTCAAAAGATAATCTATTTCATTTTATTATAAATATATGGCAATCAGCAGATACTGGCTCTACTGTTAACCACAATAACCTTCAAAACTGCAATATAACAAACCCCTATAAATCCTAACAGAACAGAATATTAAACATTAAAACATCTCTTCCTATCTTGTGCAAAAACATAATTTCAACATTTATTCTTAGGGGCCATTCACATAACGGGGAAAGCACGGCTTTCTCCTTCTTTCCAAAACACTTGCTCCCGTGGAGTTTGTCGTTGCTATGAAACCATGCGCTGCTCTCTCCACGACGAGGAGGAAGGAGGAAGCAAAGGATAAATTGATTTCCAGCCCTTGCATTAGCTTTACTACTACACATATTTATGGAGATAAGAAACAAAAACCATCTTGTACAACTATGATCAGCTGTTCGGCTTAGCTTTTGATGTTTTGTTGCGAAACCCGAAGCTGATTGGTTGTTTCTTGCCACATGACCTGCGGTGAGCTTGCGGCATTCTGAAAAGTTGAGAATTTTTCATCTCACCGCTCCTGGAAAATGCGCCGCATGCACGTTGCGACCGCATGTCTTCCATTATGAGCGTGCCTACTGTGTGCCTACATTGGAAATAACGAATTTGAGCGTGCAAAAAACGCGATATCTGAACAGCCCCTTATGCAGTTTGATACAAAGTATGCCAGGAATCATTAAACTCAGCTTGATATTGAATTTACAACTTTTTCTATTAAGTACAATCAAAAAAAAAATAAGCTCTAAGTATGGTTATTTTGGCAAGGAGACAATGTGGGGAAGCAAGTACGTATCTTAAGATGACTATAATTTTTGAAGCGAATTTTCTGGCATATGTTTTATGAATCTGAAAAGTAAGATCAGACCAGTGAAACCACAGCCGAGCAATCAGATCACTGAGATCAGATCAGAGAGATCAGTCCAGTAAGATCACAGAAGTGTGATCAGACTAGTGAGACCACAGCAGTGTGATCAGACCATTGAGATCAGATCAGTGTGATCAGACCAGTGAGATCACAGAAGTGTGATCAGACCACTGAGACCAGATCAGGCAGATCAGACCAGTGAGACCACAGGAGTGTGATCAGACCACTGAGATCAGATAAGTGAGATCAGACTAGTGAGACCACAGCAGTGTGATCAGACCATTGAGATCAGATCAGTGTGATCAGACCAGTGAGATCACAGCAGTGTGATCAGACCATTGAGATCAGATCAGTGTGATCAGACCAGTGAGATCACAGGAGTGTGATCAGACCACTGAGATCAGATAAGTGAGATCAGACTAGTGAGACCACAGCAGTGTGATCAGACCATTGAGATCAGATCAGTGTGATCAGACCAGTGAGATCACAGAAGTGTGATCAGACCACTGAGACCAGATCAGGCAGATCAGACCAGTGAGACCACAGGAGTGTGATCAGACCACTGAGACCAGATCAGGCAGATCAGACCAGTGAGACCACAGGAGTGTGATCAGACCATTGAGATCAGATCAGTGTGATCAGACCAGTGAGACCACAGCAGTGTGATCAGACCATTGAGATCAGATCAGTGTGATCAGACCACTGAGATCACAGGAGTGTGATCAGACCACTGAGATCAGATAAGTGAGATCAGACTAGTGAGACCACAGCAGTGTGATCAGACCATTGAGATCAGATCAGTGTGATCAGACCAGTGAGATCACAGAAGTGTGATCAGACCACTGAGACCAGATCAGGCAGATCAGACCAGTGAGACCACAGGAGTGTGATCAGACCACTGAGACCAGATCAGGCAGATCAGACCAGTGAGACCACAGGAGTGTCATCAGACCACTGAGATCAGATAAGTGAGATCAGACCAGTGAGACCACAGCAGTGTGATAAAACCAGAGACCACAACAATGTGATAAGACCATTGAGATCAGACCAGTAAGACCACAGCAGTGTGATCAGATCAGTGAGATCAGACCATTGAGACAGTAGTGTGATCAGACCATTGAGGTCAGATCAATGAGATCAGACCAGTGAACCCACAGCAATGTCATAAGACCATTGAGATCAGACCAGTGAGACCACAGCAGTGATAAGACCATTGAGATCAGACCAGTGAGACCACAGCAGTGTGATCAAATCAGTGAGATCAGACCATTGAGACAGTAGTGTGATCAGACCATTAAGATCAGATCAATGAGATCAGACCAGTGAACCCACAGCAGTGTGATAAGACCATTGAGATCAGACCAGTGAGACCACAGCAGTGTGATCAGACCATTGAGATCAGACCAGTGAGACCACAGCAGTGATAAGACCATTGAGATCAGACCAGTGAGACCACAGCGGTGTGATCAGATCAGTGAGATCAGACCAGTGAGACCACAGCAGTGTGATCAGACCATTGAGGTCAGATCAATGAGATCAGACCAGTGAACCCACAGCAGTGTCATAAGACCATTGAGATCAGACCAGTGAGACCACAGCAGTGATAAGACCATTGAGATCAGACCAGTGAGACCACAGCAGTGTGATCAGACCATTGAGATCAGACCAGTGAGACCACAGCAGTGATAAGACCATTGAGATCAGACCAGTGAGACCACAGCAGTGTGATCAAATCAGTGAGATCAGACCATTGAGACAGTAGTGTGATCAGACCATTAAGATCAGATCAATGAGATCAGACCAGTGAACCCACAGCAGTGTGATAAGACCATTGAGATCAGACCAGTGAGACCACAGCAATGTGATCAGACCATTGAGATCAGACCAGTGAGACCACAGCAGTGATAAGACCATTGAGATCAGACCAGTGAGACCACAGCGGTGTGATCAGATCAGTGAGATCAGACCAGTGAGACCACAGCAGTGTGATCAGACCATTGAGGTCAGATCAATGAGATCAGACCAGTGAACCCACAGCAGTGTGATAAGACCATTGAGATCAGACCAGTGAGACCACAGCAGTGATAAGACCATTGAGATCAGACCAGTGAGACCACAGCAGTGTGATCAGACCATTGAGATCAGACCAGTGAGACCACAGCAGTGATAAGACCATTGAGATCAGACCAGTGAGACCACAGCAGTGTGATCAAACCATTGAGATCAGACCAGTGAGACCACAGCAGTGATAAGACCATTGAGATCAGACCAGTGAGACCACAGCAGTGTGATCAGATCAGTGAGATCAGACCATTGAGACAGAAGTGTGATCAGACCATTGAGATCAGATCAGCAAGTTCACAGTGCGAGTTTGGACCACTGAGACTATAGGCCATTAATACCAGACCAGTGAGATCAGATCAGCAAGACTAAGGACATGAGCTCAGACCAATGAATCTGATCTCACCCTTGTATTAGCCAGTCCCCTCGTTCACGCTTGCAGCTAGTACAGAATGCTTCGGCTCAACTTTTAAAAGGAACACACAAGCAAGAACACATCGTCCTTATTGGCCTAAGTTCATTGGGTTCCAGTTTATTTTAGGATTGAGTTTATTTAAAATTTTAGTGCTTGTGTTTAAATATTTAAGTGGGATAGCTCCAAAATACTTCTGATTTAATACAAGCACCTGTCCCATCAAGAGTACTCAGACCAGTGCCTTTGGTTGTTCCAAGAGCAAAGCTGAAGAGCAGGGGAGACTGTGCTTTTGCAGCCCAGAAAACATATTTTTATTCTATGATGTTTAATTCACTATCAAGATGTCTTTTTATCATGTTTATTTGTTTTATTGAGTTGTACAGCACTCTGGTAAATACCAAATAGTTTTTAATAAATGTGCTTTGTGCAAATTTGAATTGGAAATAAGACCATTAAGACAAGGCCTGTCAGATCAGATAAATACGACTAGATCAAAGTTCTGATGTAAGTTTGTGTGCAGTTTATAATGCATTTTATGTAACAAAGAAAATGAAAGCTCCTCCTAATGAGAGTCTTGAACTCTACTGAACTCTCTCTTATCTAGAATCTAGTCTTCCTGGAAGAGCGTATGTTTGAGGATGATTGTGTGTTCATTTCCAGAGAAGCATAGGTGACCCTGACACCCACCTTTCCCACTAGTACCAATTAAAACTCCCTCAGAGTCAGGTTTATTCTTCTGTTTGCTAATGACACTCAGGTCTCTCGGTACACACACACACACACACACACACACACACACACACACACCTGTTCTGTTAAGAGCTCTTCAGGGTGTTAGAAGGTAGATAACTACCTTTCTGTTGTTTTAACGACTGTTTCCAGTGTGAAGCGGTAAAGGCTTGTTAGGGTGACTGAGGAATGTAACTCTGTGTGGTGTGAAGATGTAGAGACTGTGGAGTGTGGGTGTATAACTGATTGTTATTTGGGTAGCGTGAGAGTTAGTGTGTGAAGACTAACCCTGGAGGGTTTCCTCAAGAACTTTACATCTGCACATATCCCTTGTTTGAAAGAACACCACAACCAGCACATACAAGTTACTGTCCTGTCGGAATTGAGCTCACAGTCACATTTTACAGAGTTTTGTTTTAGCCGTAGATTTTGTCTTTTGACTAAAATGTCTTCCAGACAGTCAATATTTTGTCACGCCGTATTAGATTTAGTCGATTTTATTTGAACTTAAATGGCATGAGATCATTCTAGTTAAAGGTGCACTATGTAATATTGACAGTTAGTGGTTGAAATGGGTACTGCAGTCCAAATTCAAAATATTGAAAAGAGTTGTTTCCTCCTCCTCCTCCTGGGTTGCCAGATTGAGGACATGCAAGAGGAATGAGTGACAAGCTGTTTGCTGTCTTGCTGTTTCACACCAACTGGCCAACAGGGTTGTCAAAACACTATTGGGTGTATTGGCAATGGGCGGGATCACACGGCCCAAAACAAAAACATTTCAAAGGAGAATAATTGGCTGTAGCATTGAAACAACAACATTCAGAGAAACAAGTATTTGACCTTAGTTACTAGTTACCTGTGTTTACTAAATCTCTGCAAACATATGATATTTTTAAGCTTTAGTACAATCAAAAAAATGACATACTGCACCTTTAACTCTTTCTAGCAATCCATGCTTTTACTGTGATTCGATAGAGGGCACTATTATGCACTTCATGAAATAGTACAGAATCTCTGGATCGAAAAACATGCAGCAGAAACAAGCGATAGAAGCACTGCATAAGAACAAGTAAACTAACGTGATCATCAAACATTAAACAGTGTATAAATCCAAACTGCCTAAAGTTACCGAATGAAATGTCGAACCCATGGAGAGGAGAGGTTAATGACTGTGTAAGCTTTGGGGGTATGGATGGACTGGATCTACTCTGCTGATGTTTTGATCATTGTTCTGAGTCTTTACATTTTTTTTTTCTAATCTTTTTTTTTTTTTTAAATCACTTTCTCATCTGTTTGTTAAAAATGTTGCTTTTTTAATGAAACTTGCCCACATTCAAGTATTGATAATTTTTTTTATATATATATAATTTTATAATTTAACAAAATAAACTGTGGTCAATGGAGGTTGCGTGAAAATAATACAAAAACAAAATGCTGGCACCAACTGGTAGTTTTAAAATATATTTTTATTGATGACAATGGTCTGTTTTTGATGTTTCTCAGAAGAGAAAGACTGTAAATTTTATTTGTGTACTGTATCTGCAGAAAGTTTATTTAGTCAACTTTTAGGAGAACACTAACAGAGCTAACTGACAATTATAGCCACAAAACTGTATTATGTGGACATGGGGATGGAGTTGGACATCTTTATCAAGTCCTACTAAGAAAACAAAATGCTGCATTGCACATCATTTATTTGCGGATGCTAATGGAAATCGGAGCGTGCGGTCTGATAACTGCTACTAGACACATTTGAATTCAACAATGTTGATGTGAATCTGATACCAGAGTGGCTCAGTGTAATGAGAAACTCCACTTATTGATCACACACCCACTCAAACTGCATGATGTGATTATGGTTTTTCCATCAGGATGGCTGTTGGTGGTTGTTAGACATTAGTCTCCTTGACAAAGCAAAATAAGATTGGACCTGCAGGAGCTGATACAATTTCACTTCCGATTCAAAAAATGAATAAATAAATAAAAATATGTTGTTTTACTATATATGCAATACTACAATACAATACTAGTTTTACTATGTTGGCTCCTGTGCAGTAACTGAAGTTTATATATATGCACCAAAGTCCAAGATTAGTTTTGTATTTAGTTAATTGTCTGTCGATAATAAATTTCCTTTTTCTCCCTCTCCACAGGAGTAACACAGTTCATATTCCCATAGCAACGTGTCAACTGCCGATAATGAGTCTCCTGACACAACTCAGATTGTTACTGTGGAAGAACTTTACTCTACGGAGGAGACAGAAGGTACACACACATAAACATTTCATTTTGGGAGCACAGCCCATGGAACCTGGACCTTTTTGCTACGTCGGGTCACCTTATAGGGTCTATATAGCACTTTTTACAATGCAGATGCTTTCAAAGCAGCTTTAGAGGTGTGCGATATTGACAAAAAATTTAATCTCGATATTTTCTACGATTTTTCCGATAATGATAATCAGACAATATTTTGCATCATTCAAAAATGTTTTATTTAGAAATGTAATTGGTGACAGCGTTTGTTATATGTTTCCAGGAACTTTCTTGCTAAATGATTCGCCCATGTTTGTTGTGTGTGTGTTTTTGATTGTGTTCTGTCTGCTGCAGACACGCCATGTTCAGCTGACTCCCGAAGCTTTTCATAATCCTCATATCAGGGCCGCACGATTTATCGCCTTTAAATCACACGCGATTATTAATGCGCAGCTTGTCAGAGCTGTACGGCTCTGTGATCAGTAGTAAATGCTTCTCCATCTGAAAGCCAGAGGGCGCTCTTGCGCAGAAGAAGATAACGCGTCATATCTCTATAGCTGAAAACAGAAGATTGAAATGCTTTGACTGATTAAACATTAATAATAAACACTCGACTGCCTTATTCCATGTAGGATATCACATCATATCTCAGAAGGATGCTCAAGTGTCGTTATGAAATGAGTTTGTAGTAAAAACATCTTTTGTTGGACAAGATGTTAGTAACTGCTTCTCATGTCTGGAAAGATGTTTGACGCACGTTGCTTTTTCAAGTCAAGTCATCTTTATTTATATAGCGCTTTTTGCAATGCAAATTGTGGCAAAGCAGCTTTACATTAATAAGAAAATGGTGTCATTGTGCAGCTTATTCTATATATTATTGATTCATTCCGTTGCAAATATCAGTAGTTATTAGTCTAGTTAATTTAGGTATATCAGCACTGCAGAAAACAGTGACGTAATCGTCCGGCTCGGCTCAGTTCGCAAATGTACATTATAAGCGACTCAAACTTGCAGCGCTTTCAGATGAGTTAGCCTTTGGCGTTGTACTTTGACAAGGTTCTTCGCGGGTTCTTCACTCATTTTAACTTCTGTCAAACGCCACACTCTGAATACGTGCACGCAATAGTACTTAGTATATACGTAGCTACATCACGCAATGAATTCGTGAACACTTTGGTCATGCAAAACGCTAAAAATGAGTGAAATACTTGATAATATGATTTGGCATATCGTTAAAACATCAATTACGATATTATCGCACACGATATATATCGCACACTCCTACTTTACAGTGATAGCAAGAACATAACTTTGGCTGTATAGCATCTCTAGAAGAAAACAGTACCATTGTCCAGCTTAAATACGTTCAGTATTGATTCATTTCCATTGTGGTTTTCCTCTGGCTAACAAATGGAAAGTGCATAATTGGAATCTAATGCCAGCCTTTGTGAAAAAACTCTAAACTACCAATAATATTTATTTATTTATTTGTCCTGTTGATCTTTTAGTGGCACTTTATTGTTTGAAAAAACAATTGCAGATGTTTTCTTCAGTAGATATTCTGTATTCATCACTGATGATGATTCATCAATGTTACAGTTACCAATAAAGTTACTACTAAATAGAGAGCTGGCCTTATTTAATCACCAAAGCCTCCATTTTACTCATATTTGTAATCTATATGAACATTAATTGCAAATTTTATTAATAAATAATACAATGCAGATAAAGTAACCACGGTTGGGGAGCAATGAAATACAAGTAACTTAGTTACGTATTTAAAATACAAAATTTATGTATTTCATTACAGCTACATTTGAAATGGGTGGTAATCAGATTACAGTTACATCTGAAAAGTGTTTTAGATTACCAAAGTGATTACTTTGAATTTTAATGTCATTTAAACAGCAATTGGTGATTCTCTGACTCTGACAGTCTGAAAAAGCGGAGTTAAGTTTCATGTTTTCGACTGTTTTCGTGTTTTATTATAGTTGTTTGTGAGTCATTTTATAATTCACTCGTCACTGCAACTTTTTCTCACAATTTGTTTTTTCCCCCCTCGCAATTGTGAGTTTGCATTTCACAATTCTGACTTCTTTTTCTCAGATTTGCGAGATCAGAATTAGGAGATATAAACTTGCAATACTGACTTTTTTCTTGCAATTGTGAATTTAGTATGTGAGTTTATATCTCATAATTCTGACTTTTCTCAAAATTGCAAGTTTATATCTCATAATTCTGACTTTATAACTCACAATTGCAACTTTATATCGTGCAATTCTGAGGGAAAAAGTAAGAATTGATAAAAGAAAAAAACCTTTTGACCTTTTTGTGTTTGTTCCACACTTATTAGTATTCTAAAGTATTTAGATTAAGTTACTAAACTTGAGTAATGTAACAAAATACGTTACAAATGACTTTTTAAAGCATGTATTTTGTAACCTGTAGGGAAATACATTTTAAAAGTAACCTACCCAGCCCTGAAACTTACTATGTAAATTCAGTCTAATGGGATGCTTTCCCATCACTGTAAAACGAAATAAAATATTTACTATTTATAGCACTGTTTTTACTTTCTTCCAAATATTGGACCCCACTCAAGTTTTGTATAATTCAAACACTGTGTATAAATAATTTTTAGAAAATAAATAATGAAATAGTTTGAAATTGCTCCTTTTTAATGATCACAGTTTTAAAGATGTAATTAATATTTTTAGTTTAAGATTGAAAGCGTGTGGAACAAGAGTAAAATGATTAAATATGTAAAAGGTATTTGAAAAGTAGCCCGAATAAAATGGCTTTGAAAAAGGCCATTTAAAAAGGCTTTGTAAAAAAACTGTTTCTAATAAAGTTTTAATGTGACCTTCATAACAAGAACAAAACCCAAAAAAAAGTCTGAAATCTGTTCAATCAAGTCCCAATTACAGAAACATCCAAATACACCATGTGATCTGTTGTTTTTGGAAAAAGAGGAGGCTCTACCTGACCTGGAACAGGTGTGCTTAAGAATGGGCAGATTTCATTGGTCTTTAGAGAGTGAAAAACAGTCTCACCTTCACAAAGGCTGCTAGACGTATGCTTGGGATTATTTATCAGCAGGAGGAACAGCAGCACAGCACTGACTGCCACATCTCAGAGCTCCTCTGGAGAAAATGATTGATGAGGAATGTCACTTTTTCAAAAATAGGAAACTCACGAGACGATACATATAGAGAGAGAGAGAGAGAGAGAGAGAGAGAGAGAGAGAGAGAGAGATCACACACTAATTATTATTGGCTGGGTTCAATTCATCTGCTATGGTAATGCCAGTGTAACCCCTCTGGTCCTACTCACACCACTCTGGCGTCTCTGGCACGGGAAGCGGGCATGCTAACAAGTGCACTAAAGACCGCACAGCTCATAAAATTAGTGGTGTATGAAGTTATTAGATACTGGTGGTCAAGCAGAGCATATAATGCACAGAACAATGCTCCAATTACACAATATATTCAAATCTGTGGATGCTCGCTTCTCCCTCCCGTTATTAAAAGTTCCCCTGTGGTGAAAATCAAGTTTCTAATGTTGTTTATATTCCTGTGTGGTGTTTTTTAATATGATTTAAGACAAACCATGTGTAAATTCATAGGTCAACACCATTGCTGAGTATTTTCTGTTTAAAACTGCAGTGATCTAAAGACAGTTTGAAATCGCTGGTGTTTATTCCGTCACAAACTACCTTGTAACCAATCACGTCAATGTGCGGGTGGGCTTCAGCATATCATTAACCGTGATCGCTCTAAAGCGGGAGAGTCTCGAGAGAATATATCCCTATATATTTATCGGTTGACATGAAAAATTAGGAAGATTTAGCAATATTACAGTGTTGTGATAAACTATATGCCTTTCTCCACTGACGTTCTGAGCGTTTCATACTGATTCAGAGATGGCGAACGGGAACATGGTTTGTAGCGTTGGCAAAACGTTATTCGTTTTTTGTTAACGTATCAAGGAAAAGGCTAATCACATTTGTCCGATGTTGTAAAAAGCAATACCGTAGCATTTACCTCAGTAAGTTAACTTGTGCAAGTGTGGGGGCGGGGCTAATTAGCATATTCATAGATCCACATATATTAAATGAGGCAGGGGTGTAGAGTTACATTGAGGCTATTTTAAGGCATGAAGAAAAAATGTTTAAATGTGTCACTTTGGTGATCAAAGATGAGTTTTAAGGGATAAAATTATAGACTACAGGTGAACTTTAAAAGCGATTTGTGTATATTTTTAGATGTTACATAATCTCAGTTTATTGTGCAGAAACTACAAAAAAGCTGATTCCTTAAACAGTAGCTCGACATGTCAAGTTTTAAAGAAAATTACACTTAAAATCACTTAATTAACTTACTTCACTAGCACAGTGGGAATGGACAGGCTCAATTTGGGCGACACCGTTGTGAAAGTGAAGCACACTTTAGCACATTTTTAATTAGACTACTTATTGCAAAAATAATATACTTTAAAAGAATTGTGTGAACTGAATGTTCATATTATGAATGTTCATACTGAATGTTAATCGCAATTAAATGAAAATATATTATTGTTTAAATTTATATATGTTTACAATATATTATTAAATGCAATTAACTGAGTGCTTTTGTGACCCACTTAAAGGGACAGTTCACCCAAAAATGAAAATTCTGTCATCATTTACTCACCCTCAAGTTATTCCAATATGAATTTCTTTCTTCTGCTGAACACAAAGGAATATATTTCGAAGAATATGGGTAACCAAACAGTTGATGGGCCCTACTGACTTGTATGTATGGGGACAAAAAAATTCTAGTGAAAGTCAATAGGGCCCCATCAACTGTTTGGTTTCCAACATTCTTCAAAATTATAAAAGAAAATTATACATGTTTGGAACAACTTCAGGATGAGTAAATGATGACAGAATTGTCATTTTTGGCTGAACTATCTTTTTGAGGGTTAATTTTTGTTTAAAATGAACAATTTAAATAATGAACCAATACATCACCAGTCCTTCCAAAACATATTTTTGTCTTTACCCTGATTCTCTATGGTATGGCTATTATAAGTGTTTATATTTTAAACCTGTGAGGATGGTTTTTGCAGGTAGTTGCAAACATGCGTCACTCGTCCATGTGTGTCTCATCACGTCTGTAAATAGAGAAAAGTTGCTCCTGCTATTCATACGTGTATATGGTGTGGGAGTGACATAGGTTAGCTTTTTTTTAAAAGCATGACAAATATTTTTAAAATCTAATTATTTAAAATGTACACTTTTGACATTATTACAAAGTGCACTTTTTAAATATGAGGCCACTATAAGTTTGCATTCACACTTGTAGTTCGGTTGGTTTGGTTCATTTGGTCCGGACCAAAAAACAAAAACAAAACATATAGTCCTGGTCCACTTAGCGTTCACACAGGCATTTTTAACAGCGAACCTTAAGTTATCGAACCAAAGGCGTAGGGATACGATCACAACCTGATTGGTCGGCTTTTATGACGTATATTTCGCGACGGAGCTCGCTTACCGAACATTCAAAACGATGCTGTGTGCTGGATTAAACTCCATCATTTTATGCGTGAACAAATGCTTCATTTTTACCAGCTGAGAACTCACGAAGAGCTCATAAAATGTTCAAAACATTCAAAACGGCAGCAGGATTTCCTCCGTTGTATGCAGAAACGAATATTGATGAGGCGCTTTACCTCCACGTTTGCCCTCGACTCAATTTGGACACACCGATCTTTCCGCGTCGTCAAATCAGCTGACTTGTAGCGTCGCATCTTGTGACATCACGTCCTGTTTTTGGTTCATTTACATGTCTTTGGTCCGTGTTGCGTTCATATATCAATCGAACCGCACCAGAGTTCGTTTGGAAGTGGGCCAAGACTCGGTCCGCACCAGGGTTCGGATGGCAGCGTTCACATATGTTCAAACGAACCGCACTAACTGAGCGATCGCACCAGGGTTCGTTTTAATCGAACCGAACATGACAAGTGTGAACGCACCCTAAGTGTACTAAAAGAGAACACACTTTTTAAGTCCTTAAAGGGACAATCTGTAGTTTTTGTCCGCTAGGGGGCGCTAAACAGTTTGCTTGCCATGGTCCATAATGTCAGAACGAAACAACTAGACGTCCACGTCTGTTGCCATAGTTACTATGCAGTATAAGAGGAAACCAGGAATATTTTTTTTATTACTTCATTGACAGGCGATAAGTGACGAGAGGCACTATTGAAAATTATGAATTTCTTTGAAATTACAAATTCTTGGAAAATGTGAGTACACATTTGAACGAAATATATTACACTGTACAAGTGTTTTTTTTGGATATTTTAATATAAAAAAATCTACATATTGTACCTTTAAGTACATCAAGAAACACTGTCATGAACGTGTACTCTCTTTAAGTACACTCATGGTGGCCTTGGTCATATTATATTAGCTGCCAATACTTCTGTTGTCTTATATATTTTAGACAAGAGAAATATATTTTTAGAAACAACAGACATTGGGAGAGTGTGCATCACTGGAATGGCCGTTTTGAGAGAGCGTGTGATTGGATGAGCTGATTTCTGAACCGAGTATAATTTGGCTGACTGACTTTGTGCGGAACGTCGGGTATTTAAGTGGCCTCACTCATGTCAAGAGCCGGCGCTGCTCCAGATGGGCGGAGACTCCTTCTTTGGCGCACTTGTGTTACTCTAATGGTCTCTCTGATCGTCTGGTCTGCAATTACAAGAGAGACAGACATATAGAGAGACATCTATGTGCATTAAAGAGCAGCTTGTCAAAAACAACGTGCTTAATGTGTCAAAAAAAGGAATGTGACGATGTTAGATAAAAGAGTTCACTTGAGGTTTAAGTCTTATTAGGACTTTTAGCATGTAAACTACTGAGATGATACAGATATCATTCCCTCACCCTCAAGTTGTTCTAAGCCTCTATGAGTTTCTTTCTTCTGTTTAACACAAAAGAAGATATTTTGAAGAATGTCATTAAACCAGAGTTGTTAAGTCCTCCCCATTGACTTCTAAAGTAAACAACGACTTTTGGGCAAACTATCCCTTTAACCAATTCCCCACACCCATTCATTAACTCTTCACCTGCCGCCATGCTCACCTGTCTAATGCGTTTCTAATGAGACATCCTTAAACTAATGGAGCCTGATGACCGCAGACAATGAGAGGTGAATAGGGAAAAAGAGACAATAGCTTTGTAAATCTGGATAGTTGAGCCAAAACTGAAAATTCAGAAATGAATTTTTCACCCTCGTGCCATTACAAACCCATGTAAATTATTGCATGAAAATGAATTCTCTATGAACATTACGCTCTTGTACAGTGAAGTGATGAAGCACAGACACAGTTTGCATGTAAAATGACCCTGTAAGTGCAGCTGCTTTGAATTGCATTTTTATTGTATCTTGGAGGGCATTGACATTTAGCCTTTTCATAATCGGATAGCTATTCAATCAAGTCTTTCTGTTCTCTTGTGGGCTGCACGAAAACATACACCAACACAAATGCAAACAAATGACTTACTGAATCTCTCTGTTTGAATCAATCTGATTTAGACGATACATTTTATTTATTTTATTTTAAATTTAAAGGCGCAATGTAAGATTTTTATATTAAAATATCCAAAAAACACTTGTACAGTGTTATATATTTCGTTCAGCTGTGTACTTACATTCTCCTAAATGTTCCCAAGTATTTGTAATTTCAAAGAAATTCACAATTTTCAATAGCGCCCCGTCCCTCTCGTCACTTATCGCCTGTCAATGACGCAATATCTTCGTTATTCCTGGTTTCCTCTTATACTGCATAGTAACCATGGCAACAGACGCGGACAGCTGCGTAACGTCTAGTTGTTTTGTTCAAACATTATGGACCATGGCAAGCAAACTTTAGGACTAAAGGAGAAATAAAACGAGGATCAATATCGGCATGGCGTTTCAGAGATAAGACTACATAAGACTAACCAATGTTATACAGCTCAACATGAAGAAATGTTAGAATGTCATCAGTATGATACTGTAATGTTGGTCTAGCTTACAGTTAAGTCTCATACAGACAACAAACTGATACACAGAATAACATTACAACTTTCAACACGTTCAAATGCAGTTTAGTGTGATAGTGAAGTGTTAGAACAAGTGAAACAGCGCTGCGTTACCTCACAGTTTTAATTAGTCAAATAAACTGACCTGTATGAGTAGTGTTTGAGCAGTATTTCACACTCTTTATATCTTTATATATTCTATTATATCTTTATAGATGTCATTGATATCTGTCTCTCCACGCTCATTCACTGGGTCATTAATCTACGCCTTTGTAATTGTTTTGAAGAGTTTAGCGACTATGGCAAGCCGTTTTATCTTTTAAACTTTGTTCTGACTATCTATAAATATATTTAAAGATAGTAACAATTGTATTTTGATGAGTGATAATTATAATTCGACTAGTCAGAATGACAATTAGACATATCTGCAATTATAATTGCACTTGTAAGAAATCCGATTTGAGATATCTGTAATATATATTTGACTAGTCAAAACTCCATTTAAGATATCTGTATTGATGACATAGATATCTTTAAAAGATGCATCATTTATCAAAGGTCATTAGAGATATCTGTAATTCGGTTTCGACTAGTCACAATTATATTTTAAGATATCTGAATTGTAATTGCTCCTAGTCGAATCCGTCGTGCGTGACGTGAAACTTACATTTCCTCCGCACCACCCAGAGGCGCTATTTCCACAATTATATTACCTTAGAAAACGGTTGACAATGCAAAACAAGCCCGCGATTTGCAAATAATGCAGTTACTATTCCAGTGTTAATAACATACATAGTTACTTTTACAGTAATTTCATTACCTGAAAACCAGGTCAGGCTGTTGAGATTTTTTGGCGTGCAGACAATATGGTTAGAAAAGGCGGGGCTTAGCAAAGGGGTGGTTTGAGAACACAATTAAGATATCGATAAAATAATTTCAACTAGTCAGAATGTTCATTCAAGATATCTACACTGAAATTCTTCCTAGTCACAAAGCTGAATGCAGATATCTCCAAAGAAAGATCCTCTAAGTCAAAAAACAGACTGAGATATCTATAATTAAGTTGAAGATATCTTTAAATGAGTTTTGACTAGGACGAATTCCAATTCAAGATATCTCTAATTAAGTGTTGCCTAGTCAAAAATCCAGTTCAAGATATCTACAACTGTAATATGACTAGTAATAAATTATTTAAAGATATCTACATATTTATTTTGGATATCTTAAAAAAAAAGATGAATTAAAGATATCTCCAATTTGATTATGACTAGACAAAACCCAGTTAGAGATGTCTCTAATTATGATTTGCCCTTGTGGCAATTCAATTGAAGATATCTCTAATTTAATTGCCACTAGTGCAAATTATAATTTGAGATATCTCTAACTAAGTTTTGTCTAGTCATAATCAAATTGGAGATATCTTTAATTACAATTTCTACTAGTCAAAACTCATTTGTAGATATCTGAAAATATTTTCCAACTGAAGTCAATGGAAGATATCTGCAATGTATATTACGACTAGTCAAATTAACATTGTAGATATCTTCAATGCATATTATGACTAGTCACAATGACATTGTAGATATCTCACGAGTCATATCTGACGAGTCAAAATTGCAGAAGAGATATCTGGAAATGGAATTATGACTAGTCAAAACTGATTTATGATTTCAGTATAAGAAGGAGTATTTACAGCTAAAACGGCTTGCCATAAGTGACGCCTAAAATACAGACTGTGCCTTTAACGAAAAAAAAAAACGTTTTATTCATCAAAGAATCCTGACAATAATAATAGCTGCAAATCAGAATATTATAATATTTACATTATATTATATTTATATTTTTATATATCATATTTCTGAATGATCAGGTGACACTGAAGACTAGAGTAATGATGCTGAAAATTCAACTTTGCATCCCAGGAGTAAATTATATTTTACAATACACTGACATAGAAAACAGTTATTTTGAATTGTAATATTATTTAACAATATTACTGTTTTTTTTCTTTATTTTTTGATCAAATAAATGTCGTAAGCATAAGAGACTTCTTGTCCATGCTCAACAGCTTTGCTGTGTTACACTGCTCACTTTTAAAGAGACTGACTGTATATATCCCCACTTTTTGCACCTTTAACACACCAGTCAGATTTTCAGTGACAAAACCAAAGCAGAAAAAAGAGCAGCTGCCTACATAGAACCTTTCAAATCAGACATTTATGAGGCTTCAATGACAGTCAGATGCTCCTTTAGAAGGCAGCTGTTTATGTAAGCAGTAGACAGCAATGCAGTTCACTCGGTTTAGGAACAGAGATAACATCTGTATGTCTGTGTTGTGCTACTGTTTACAGCAGTGAACACTTCATGCTTTTGTTCAAACAGTCTTGCATTGTGCATTTTCTGGCAAAAACAGAGATCTTACAGATTATTTAGTTGAGAATCTTGTCATGTTGCCAAACTCTGTTTCTGGATCTCGCTCAAATCGACTCACCCAGTTGACTGACAGACAGAGCAAATCGCTGCATACAGTAACTTCAGACTTCATCTGATCCTGAGCCAAACTTCACAACATCAAAGTCTTGATGGAAAATGAATGTTCAAAATTTGCATTTCCGAGTCCATGTAGTCAGTTCAGCTGTAGAGCACTTTAATCAGAGCTGTGATATCACTCTCCAATATTGTGATATCAATCCACACTAAATGCAACATAATTGCCATAAAAATGCATTAAACCAACAATAAAAGGTATGCAAATTTTAATCCATGAATACATCATCCGAGGAGCCAACTGATGATTCATTCATTCTCCTGTTCCTTGCATGAAAATCGATATAAATAGGATGCCTTGCTTAAAAATGTGAGAGACTTTTCTCTTATTTTACTATATTACAAACGCAAAGAAAACAGCATTGAAATGATATCCTCTGTAATAAAATACAGTATACTCAAAACATGTTTTGTATCATTCCAATGAAATCAAAAATTCTAACATGACCGATTCAAAATGACCGAAAAACACTAGAGGTATGAAAAATAACATTGAACTTGAACGCTATTATCGCTGAGATGCGATCATTTTTTTATGCACAGTTTGTCAATGAAGTATGGCTCCAAATGCTACTCCAACTGAAAGCGCTGCAAGTTTAAGTCGCTTATAATGTACATTTGAAAAAGCAACGCACGTCAAACATCTTTCCGGACATGTGAAGCATTTATTAACATCTTGTCCAACAAAAGACAACATTTAATAACATGTTTAATCTCTTACACAGAATAAGGCAGTCCTGTGTTTATTAGTCATGTTTATTCAAAGCGTTTCAATCTTCTCTTTATTCAGCTATAGTGATATGACGTTTGTTATCTTCTTCTGCAGCAGGGCAAATTTTGAGTTTGTGCGCAAGAGCGCCCTCTGGCTTTCAGATGGAGAATTATTTACTACTGATCACAGAGCCGTACAGCTCTGACAAGCTGTAGATTAAATAATCGCAGCATTTGCCAAATTGCAATAAATCGTGCTCTAACTATAGGGTTAATAGTATTTTCTAGAGTATCTCATTAAAATATTATTTGAAATACTGTTGGTCAAAATTACCGGACTGGAAACGAATGGGAGGTTTGTTTCCAAACTTAAGTCTACGTGCTCCAAAGCATTCAAGATTTACGACAGTTTAAGTATCATTTTCTGGTCTATGCTCAATATTATCGAACTAAAATATAATACATTCATTTCATTGAAGTAATAATAATGTGACGAGCAGGGCGGGCGAGAGCCGTGAAGGAACGGCGTGAGGCCGGTGACGTGATTGATAATGGGCGTCAGCTGCGTGCTGCACCGGTCTCGTATCTCTCACAGAGGAGCTACGGAAGCATAAAAGGGGAGCGACGACAGTGAAGGACGAGAGAGGACCGGGCCTGGATTTTATGTTATGTTTTATTATCTTTGTGTGGGCGGCAGTCGCCGTGAGGTTTGTTTATTTGAAGTTTATTAAAGTTATGTTTGAATGTTCGCCGGTTCTCGCCTTCTTCTTCCCGTTTTTACGAACTGTGTTACATTGGTCCCGAAACCCGGGAAGAAGGAGGCGGGAGCTCCTCTATGAGAGATACGAGACCGGTGCAGTGAGCAGCTGATGCTCATTATCAATCACGTCACCGGCCTCGCGCCGTTCCCTCACGGCTCTCGCCCGCCCTGCTTGTCACAAATAATAATAAAATTGGTTGTTTTTGACAGCCATGCAAGCAGCAACAGAGGGTTAACAAAAATGTGCCATGTTCAGGTGTTCTTTTAACTGTTGGTTAAAACATCTGACAATGAATGTATATCAATGCATGAATAAAACTAACGATTTCCAATCATTTCATAGAAATCATGTGGTACACTAATATCCCTTGCACTGGTAGTTGCCACATTGCATGTGCTCGTTTGCGTAAAGTTAAACTTCTAGTCTTTTAATACCAAGTTGTTGTTTTTTTATCTTAACCCCTCATGTGGTCATGACATTATGCCACTGTTGTGGTCTCTAATGTAAATAGCTCCTACTGCAAGAAAAGCATGTTTTACTGTCCAGTGTGGAGTCAAAATGTACTGAAAGTCACCAGAACCAGCATCTTGATAGTAAAAAAGTAGCAATCAAGCGGTATCTTGAACACAAGAGGGTTTAATAGAATCACTGAGCCTTATAGTGCACACTCATGAGCAGGTCATCATACCAGAGAGAGAGAGAGCTTGTTGTCTGCTGTTGGATTCTGCCTGGATTTTCCCTTTGATAACTGAGGTAAATCCACCAGCAGATATTAATTGAGTGACCATATCTCAGAAAAAGTAGAGTCTCTCTCTCGCTCTCTTCCTTTTCCATCTATGTATTTATCTCCCCTATTTTGCTCCTGAGTCCTTGGACAAAAGAGGAGGGCAGGAAAAATGTGAAAGGATATATATATATATATATATATATATATATATATATATATATATATATATTTCCCCTTTTAGAAGGATGTGAAAATAACACACACACACACACACACACACACAGTTTGTTTTGCTGGTGAGGACATTATAGGTATAATGGTTTTTATACTGTACAAACTGCACATTCTCTCCTCCTACACTAACTCCTAAACCTACCCATCACAGAAAACATTCTGCATTTTTAATAAAACATTATTTAGTATGTTTTAAAGCTATTTTAAATGTGAGGACTCATGAAAAGTCCTCATAAAACATGTTTATGTCGTAATACCAGTGTAACACCCCTGTGATTATGCAAATGTGTGTCCTCATAAATCATGAAAACAAGCACACAAACACACACACACACACACACACACACACACACACACACACACAGAATGAGTGTTCTTAAACCCCTGCACACCTGGAATGCGATTCAGTAATTCACACATTGATTCCTTTAAAAAGATCATTTGGTCAAATTGACTGACGGAGTTTGCAAACCAGTCAATTGCAATGCAGCACTGTGTCATTATTCCTCAGGCAGTCTGGGTCGACTTTGGTCCAAACTCCTAAATATTAAACTTCATTTACTTCAGCTATTCATTCAACTGCTTAATTTACAGACTCCATTCAAACTTTCAAACTTGTTCAGCATTCCATGGGCACCCAATTGACCCTTCAAAGACCCGCCCCCTTTAGTTACTGTTGCTATGTCCGACAAGCCATGCGCTCTCAAGCCACACATCATGTTCTCACGAAGTGAAAAATACATCGCGGAGCAAACAGGACACTGACGACGTGTCGACAGACATATGAAACAGTTTCATATTTAATATATTGAAACTTTTTAGAGAAGTTTAAATAATAAATACCGTATAGTGGCTCTTTAATGTGTCGCTGTAAGATCGCTGTAGCTCCTTCGAGTGGCTCGTGAACCGATCATCTCTTCATACTACTTCATTTATAGCATCAAATAAACATGAATGAGCATCAGAAGGAATGTTGTTTCAAGCGCAGAAAGTTTCGGTACACACAATTTTTGAAGTTCAAGTTCACCAACGTAAATCTACTAACTCCCCTGACTGCTTTGTCAGACAAAATGGCAGATTCTGGGTTATGATTGGTCAGATCGCCTGTCAATCAAACTGTTTGTGAAGGGTCAATTCTCCCTATCTTTCCGCAAAGTTCCGCTCCAACTCTGATCTAACCCAACTGAGCTAATTGTACTGTACAAACTGTATATTCTGTCCCCCTACCCCTAAACCTACCCGTCACAGAAAATGTTCTGCTATTTTAGATTTACAAAAAAGGTAATTCTGTTTAATTTATAAGCTTGTTTCCTCATGAGGACCAACAAAAGGTCCCCACGATGTCAAGATTAACTGGTTTTACTTACATTGTGGGGACATTTGGTCCCCACAATGTAAGGAATACAAGTACACATACACACACACACACAAAGTGCCTTATTTGTAATTCTCTCTCTGTCTTGAACCAATACACACGCACACACACTATCTGATGTGATCTAGTATTCTCTCTCATTCCGCCTGCAGACTTCTCCAGTATAAATAATGTAGCAGACAGTCACAGAACACACTTTCCTATTCAGAACTCTGAAAAGTCCTTACACAACACACACGTGCAGCTGGACTTCCTCAAATCAGCCTCTTTAAATTTCCAAATGCTAAAACCGTAAGAATTCGAAGAATAAAAAATAAAACAAAACATAAACAAAAATTTACTAAAACCACAGGCACTCACACCAAAAAAGTCAATATAATGTCAAAACCAACAACTACAATTTTTGTTGAAAAGTTTTATGGTCCCAGTTCCATCATTCAGTTTGATGCTGTGAGCTGAATCTGTGGCTCATAAGGTTTGTTTGCACCTGGTGTTAACATGCGACCCGTCTTCGCAGGTTGTCCACAAACACGTTGAAAAGATGTTTGTGATCGAAATCTTATCTGACTTGTGTGTCCTGGTACTCAAGGACACATTGTGATCAGATCTCAGTGTAACGTAGTGACCTTTTTTTTCTTCCTATTATTATTTGAATTATTGTTATTTTATATATTTAAATATCCCATTTACAGAAAAAATACGGAAGTGGCGAAAGTGAATCCATTAAACACATTGAAGGCTGCACAAATCGATGTATTAAAACCAGTTAAAAATCATAATATAGCATAGTGTTATCGTGAAATCAAATAACTCACCACATTCTTTAAAAGTTGCTTTCTTAAAGTGTTTTCCAACAAAGACAAAATACTGCAAAAAGATACAAACAACACAACATGTGAATACATGAATAAGCAATCAACTTAACCAGGAGTCAAGAAAAAGCTATTTAAAACAACTTAAATAGATTCACCCCCAAATGAAAAGTTTGTCATTGTTCGTCAGGTTGTTCCAAACCTGTGTGAGTTTTATTCATCTTTTGAACACAAAAGAAGATATTTTAATGAATGTTGATAACCGGACAGTTGACAGATCCCATTGACTTTCATAGTAGGAAAAAAAAAAAAATACTATTGAAGTCAATAGGGCCCATCAGCTGTCTGGTTACCAACATTCTTTAAAATATCTTTTTTTGTGTTTTGCAGAAGAATGAAACTCAAATAGTTTTAGAACAACATGAGGGTGAGTAAATGATGACAGAATTAATTTTTTTTGGTGAACTGTCTCTTTAACGATTGTGCTTCTCTAATGCCAGCCAGGAGGGAATTGCACAATTTTGGAACATAAAATGAAAATGCCCTTTCACCCATGTAGTGAAGCATGTATGGGGAGCAACTAAGAAATAACTCTAAACGCAGGTTACGACTTATAACCTTATAATCACTTATGCTCTCACCTGATTGACTTATAATCATGTTTTACATTTACACAGTGATTAGTTCATTCACAAAATGCATTATGGGATCCAGGCTGACCCTTTCATCCACGAAATGATTGCCTGGATTGGTCATCCGGGAAAAATCTAAATCGGGCAGATTTTGCCTGCTAACCTGCTCGTTTTCATTTATATACATTTTTTAAATCATTTTATTACATAGTTTGGAGCTTACCATATTGAGATAGTTATACATCAAACAGTTTGTGGGTTTGTTCTAGAGGTTGTCAGACACTTTTAAAGGCTTTTGAGGAGACTCGTATATAGTTGCGTTGATGTTTTAGAGGTGCAAAAACAGAATCAAAGATGTGTAAAAGCGCAACCTCTGCTCAGGGCAAGCGAGCTGAAGCTAATGGAGGGCAGAAGATGTGAGATGAATTGCATTGCTATTGAGATCAATGTTGTGTCTCTCTCTCTGTCTAATGCTCAGGTGCGGTTGCTGGTGGAGCTGATTTGGCCTCTCTTTCTGTTCTTCATTCTTGTGTCGGTCAGATCGACCAATCAGCCCGTTTATAAAAGCCAGTGTAAGTATTGCTCAACTTCAGTTATTCCCAGAATCCTCACTTTCCTACGATATGTGCATGTTTTTTTTTGTCAAACATTTTCAAAATGTTCTGAGAATATTTTTATTTAATTTATTTATGTATGTTTGGGAGTACATTTACATTTTTATCCAAAGCGACTTACAAGTGAGGAAAACAAACACGCGATTCTTCATGAATTGGCAAATAACACAGGAAATGCTCACAATACAAGTTTCATACATTGCTCAGTACCATAAGCTAGAGTAGGAAGGGAAAAGGGAAGGATAGGGTTTTTTTCACTTAGGGATCAAGTGTTCACGGAAGAGATGAGTTTTCAGCTGTCTCTTGAATATTGCCAGGGATTCTGCGTTCCTGATGAAAGTAGGGAGATCATTCCACCAGCAGGGAGCAGTGAAGGAGAATGTTCTGGAGAGTGATGTTGTGCCTCTCTGTGACGGTATCACAAGCCTTCGCTCCTTTATTGATCGCAGGCTTCTGGTGGGGATGTAGCGTTGTAGCAGTGTGTGGAGGTAGGAAGGTGCAGAGCCTGTGGTGGATCTGTAAACAAGGGGTAGCCAGTGCAAAGAGACGTGGGCTCGTTGAAGACAAGATTGTGTATTCACAATCCCCACCTTCAATTCCTGCCGGCGTGGGAATCAAACCGGCAACCTTCACGTTACAATCCCAACTCCCTCACCATTAGGCCACAACTACTCCCTTCTGGATCATTTGAAGATCGAATGAACTGCATGATAAATTAATCAGATTTATTGCATATGTACAGTGTGAATGGCTAAATTAATATGTTAATTGACAGCTGTAGTTTGTAATAAATACTTGTTTAGTGGGTTTGTGAGATCATGGCAGAACAGAAAAGTTCAAATAAATTGATAAAGAATCTTTTACAGACCTAATGCATATTATTTTCTTTTTGTTTTGTTACATTAGACCTACACAAGCTTCTTGAGTAAATGTATATTGCATTTAACCAAAATTACAAGTTTGATATAAAGCTGAAATCTTGAATTGTGGATCATTTCTTCCTCTCAGGCCACTACCCCAATAAGCCCCTCCCCTCGGCAGGTGTGTTGCCATGGATACAGGGCATGTTGTGTAACATGCAGAACCCGTGTGTCAATTACTCCACACCTGGTGAAGCACCTGGACAGGTGAACAACTTCAACGACTCCACGTGAGTGTCAAATCAACAGAGTGACTTTTCATGCCAATGAAGTGTGTTCTGTTTAACATTAATCACACTTTTCTGTGATTAATCATAATTGATTTTGTTTTGCATCATGAATACATTTGCACAATGAATACCCAAATGAATGCAGACCCAGCCTTTAGGAAGAATGGTCATTTTTAAATTTAAAATAATAGTTGGTTATTTTTGGTAGCATTTTCCAAAAAGGTTTTATTTAATAACGTTAGTTAAACACATAGTTAATACATTAAATTAGCTCTACGTAAGTATATATAAAACATAGTTTGGCTCTGTTTGATTCTTGCGCTTCTTACGTTTATTTAGAGTAACAAAGGTTTTGATCGAGATTCAGTCGCTTCTGGCCGATCCCGCCCTCTTCAGCAACGTTAAACTGATCTCTGATGATATCGGCCAATGGTCGTCCGTCCTGCAGAATGCCAACCCGGCTGAAGGTAAACATCTGTTTCCTTTTTTTTTTCCCAAGTTCATCTAAAATCAATGCACAGTTTCCCGTCTAAGTAGGACTGTAGTTATAAACACTTCAAAGATCTCAGTTCAACTGTTTTCTCTCGTAAAACGTGACATAACCGGCAGCATTTCCACAGTATGACACTCATGCATTGTGAGTAATCAAACGTGGGCTTTCGAGCATCATTATTTCATAATCACCATTATCATTTTTTCCAATAGAAGTAAAAATAGAGGCAAATGAATCAGTTGTTGACTAGAGTTTAGAGTGCAAAATGTATGTGCATGAGATATGTTTTTAAGTTAAAGGGCACCTATTATGCAAAATTCACTTTTGCATGGTGTTTGAATATAAATGTGTGTTGGCAGTGTGTGAACACAACCACCCTATAATGATAAAAATCCACCCACTCCCTTTTTTTAATCCCCATAAATCATAAGCAGTGTCTCAGAACAAGCGGCCCGTTGCACAGGCCCCGCCCACTACTGCTGACAGACTTGTACACTCTCTGACATTTTCTCTTTTCAATAAAGTTTTGGCCATCATTCGGGTGGGGTCCGTTACAACAAGCTTGTACTAATAGTGGATAAAAGACTAAATAATTTATAACCGTAATTAAACTAAACTTCACCTTTTCTGTCTCCTTAAGCATATATTCTCTGCCTTTGTAGGCGTCATTGTCTGACACCGGCTCGAACTGAACACTGCTGCCGACAGTTTCGGACATTTTCAATGCTTGAGATTGTCCTGTTTGTTTGTTGCATGATCTCTTGAAGATCCGCCCTCTTCTTGAAGGTGGGCCGGGAGCAGCCGCTCATTTGCATTTAAAGAGACACACACAAAAACAGCTTGTTTTTGCTCACCCCCCAAAAATAGCAATTTTATCGTGCTATTAAAAAAAGAGTGATCTGAGAGTGCAATTCCATGGGAGTGGCAAGTTTTGCGTGTGATCTGTTGTTGATGCGCAAAGTAAAGAGCAACACAATCTATCAAATTAGCGCTGGGCCACAAATAAGCAGAGCTGACGCTCATCAGGTGCAGGTCGACACAGACGCAACTTACATGCAATATACGGATAACGTCTTCCTCTGGCATTCCAAAGAAATTAATACGAGTGGAAAATATTTTCTCCCTTCTACCACGTGCTCTCTGTTCTCTGTGGTGTCTCCTCCTTGCAACTAAAATTGCAGCCATGCCTCAAAATGGGTTAAGACATGCTTTTTTGGGCTTTAAATAATGGTGCAAATACCAGTAAATTGGCTTGCGCAAACATTACTAAATGCCCTTACAAAAAAGAACTGCAGTTTATTGAAGTAGAACTGCAGTAAAACTGCAGTACCAAGTAGTTTAACTGCAGTTTAATTAAGCACAACCATAGATTTGCAGTATAATACAGTAGAACTGCAGTAAAACTGTAGTATAAGTACAGCTGCAGTAAAATGAAGTACAACTGAAAGTTGCATGAAGTATAAAAACAATATAACTGTAGTTGTATTGCAGTTTTATTTTACTAGTACTTTAGATGTATTGCAGTATAGTTGTACTCCAGTAAAACTACAGACATTTTAGGTTATACTGCAATACTGCAGTTTTTTCGCATCCAAAAAACTGCATTTTTCTATATGTAACAAAAAACGTCTGGGTTACTAATGTAACCCCCGTTCCCTGAAGGAGGGAACGGAGACGTTACGTCGGACTGACGTCATGGGATCTCGCTTGGGAGCCCAATCACCTCCGCATAGTAAAAAACAAGCCAATGAGAATTGGCTAGTGAGATTTACATGCCGGGCCCCTCCCCCGGCATCCGGGTATAAATAGAGCCGGCATTACTCACTTCATTCATATTTTGCTGAGGAGCCGAAAACTGATCTCGGCCGCTCAGCGGTGGCTCTGTGTTATGGCAAGGGACGTAACGTCTCCGTTCCCTCCTTCAGGGAACGGGGGTTACATTAGTAACCTAGACGTTCCCTATCAGTCAGTCACGTTCGACGTTACGTCGGACTGACGTCATGGGATCCCATGGAAAACGCCATAGCAACCGAGCCACGCTACGAGCGACGGGGAAGCAGATGCTGGCAGGCCGAGGCGTGCCACCTGCAAGTGCAACCTCGAATGTCGTAACCCTCCAGCGCCCGGAGCAAGCCCTACGATGTCTTCCATACCAGAGGGATGGAGAGGACAGGATCTTAGGAGGAGGAGGCCTGGCAAACTGGATTGTGTAGCCGAGTCTGACTGTTCGAATGAGCCAACGGGACGGGCTGGGAAGGCCTACCCAGGCCCCCAGATACCGTACGAGTGGCACCATCCAAACACCAGAAGTACCCGCGGAGGGGCAGCATGGAGCACTGGGGCCCAACCTGGGAAGCAGTGCGTCCCGAGGTAGAGGCAGTGAGTGGTGTGAACTCACTTGGCTCCGTGTGTCCCGTGAGGGACAGAGCAGGGGGGCGTGGGGAGGCTGTGCGTCCCAAACACGTCCGTGACCTGCTCGTGGCGAATGCGGGAGTGGTTGAGAGTGGGGAAGCGGGGCCTCGCGCACTGTCAACACAGACCCTTTTTGGCTCAGAGATGGTAGAAATTGCTCTTTTATTGAGGATGTGGGTACCGCTAACCCGGGGGTCAGCGGCGGAACAAAAAGAAAAGGAAACGAAGGATTTACCGGATTTACCCCGGCCCACTCCGGGGGGAAGGAGCGGTGCCTTCACCGTCTCCTGGGGGAGAGCAACTTCCACCATCTCTGGGCCACCCGTCTCAGGGCCGCTTCCTCTGCTTTCTTTTGGCAGATTTAGCGGCCTGAGCGGGTTGCGCTGCCTTCCTGCGGGAGGTTTGCGGGGGACGGTATTTCTCCGATCCACCCGCAGCCTGTGCAGCCGCAGGGGGGCGCCCTCGGCGACGAGCAGGCTGAGGACCAGCCCTAGGAGGGGCAGGAGCCGCATCTCGCCGGGGCAAGATGTGACTGATGGCCTCAGTCTGCTTTTGTACTGCCGAGAACTGCTGGGCAAAGTCCTCGACAGTGTCGCCGAAGAGGCCGGCCTGGGAAATGGGGGCGTCGAGAAAGCGAACTTTGTCGGCGTCCTTCATCTCAGCCAGGTCCAGCCAGAGATGGCGTTCCTGGACCACCAGGGTGGACATCGTCTGGCCCAGGGTACGTGCTGTGACTTTGGTCGCCCGGAGGGCGAGGTCGGTCGCAGCACGCAGTTCTTGGAACACCCCTGGGTCAGAACTACCCTCGTGCAACTCCTTAAGAGCTTTCGCCTGATGGACCTGAAGAATGGCCATGGCGTGCAAGGCGGAGGCCGCCTGTGAACCGCGCCCCGTCCTCAGAAACCAATCATCAAGCCGCGAGCGCTCGGGACACGGTGGAGGGTTCCACTCGAGCCCGATGCCCGCGGCGGCCCGAGGCAGCATCGCTGTCATTTCTGCGTCAGACTCAGCCTGTGCAACCACCCCGGAGGGCGGAAGTTCAGCTTCATCTTCCTCAGAAGATAACAGCGCACTCTCCGATGCAGCGATCGACATCCGATCCTCATCCGGAGCGCCGAACGAGATGCGGGGAACCTCACAAGAAGGACCCGCACCAGAGCTTGGCAACTCGACGGCACATGGCTTTGTGGAGGAGTGGGAGGTTCGTGGGGGCTGGCCCGACGAAGAAGCTCCCACTGTAACCCTCAGACCTCCCAAAGTGCTAACCATCCCCCACAGCTCTCCCTTGGAAAGCTACGGGGGATTGGGTAGCAGCAGAGGGGGCTCCGCCTTCCGCATTGAAGAAGGAGAGCCGCGATCGCAAAGCCAACATGGTCATGCTCTCGCAGTGAGAGCATGAACCATCCACGAGCGCTGCCTCAGCGTGCTGTCTGCCCAGACACATGATACAGCGCTCGTGGCCGTCAGATGAGGTCAGGAAACGACCGCATCCAGAAACACACGGACGAAAAGCCATCTTGAAAAAGACGTCTTTTCACCCATGCTGCTCTTTTGGAAGTGCCCTCCCGCTGGAACACCGAGGGATGGAATGCGCGCTGACTCGTCTCCACACCAGCGCCTGCTGCACCCCACCGCTGCTGTGTTATCGCCGTCAACGAGAGAGAACAGAGCTTGCAGAGGAAATTTACTAGCAATGAAAACTGCTGTTGTCGGGAGCTTGTCCCTAGCAATTAAATTGCTGTTTTCGCTCTGTCTCAGTGTAGTAGAGGTGAAAGGAAGATCAGTTGTCCCGATCGGCTCCGAAGCAAAAGTATGAATGAAGTGAGTAATGCCGGCTCTATTTATACCCGGATGCCGGGGGAGGGGCCCGGCATGTAAATCTCACTAGCCAATTCTCATTGGCTTGTTTTTTACTATGCGGAGGTGATTGGGCTCCCAAGCGAGATCCCATGACGTCAGTCCGACGTAACGTCGAACGTGACTGACTGATAGGGAACTGTAGTATTACTTCTAAAAAACTGCAGTAATCTTTTGTAAGGGTGGCGTTGCGTGGTTCATTTAAATACTCTCCTCCCATAAATTTTGCATCTGAAAGGGAAACTCCTTCAAAGGTCAGCCAAAAAAACAACTCACTCCATGCCTTTTCAGTGCTAATTTTCTTTAGTAAATCCGACAGTCGTTCTTTAACACCAAAAGAGGGTTTGCGCTGGTGCAAGCTATTTGTAAATCAATTTGCTGTGTGTATTTAGGGCTTCAATTTCTCTTTTATTTTTTTGATAAAATGCACTATTCAACATCCTGCCAATGCTGTCCTTCAAACAAACTGAATGCTATGAAAACATATCTAGTTTTCTATATCGAGAAAATCTTTATCCTGTCACTGTAAGAAACGTCTTACGTTTATATTCAATTGCACAGTTATCTCATAAAGTTGAATTACATGTCTTTTACACCTCAGCAAAATTAATATTTTTGCGCTGAATTTTAATCGTCTCCCTCTCTGTGCTCATTCAGTAAAGTCAGTCACTGACACTGTCAGGATCAGCCTTCATGCAAAATAGAAATACTTGCATGAATTTGTAACACTTACAGTAAAATGAAAGTTTTGCGCTGAAGAAACATATCACACATTATACTATTAGCTTGAAACTTATAGAAAGAATTTTCATGTTTTTGGGCAGTGATCATGTACCTTTCCAGGAGCAGCTCACTCTGTTTCCACCACTATATTTAGATTAATATTGTCCATAGAAATGTATTATTCATTGCCGTGATTTGATGCGACTGGTGGGTATGAGCTCACTGTCTCTCAGAGGATTGAAATGGGAAGTCGTGCGAATGATAACTTTAGTAAAGGTGCAGCTCTGGCCTGAAATGGCAAGTGACAGTTTCGTGCTGTTCGCTTGTAAACAAGCAAATTTTGCGTTTTTTGAAAGACAGAATCACTTGTTGCTATTTGTGAAATCACGTCTCACAGAAAGAATTACTGATCACATTACTGATCTGATCATCTGTGATTCATTTCCTCATTCAGCCCATGCACAAGCTATAGCTAGTGAATAAATGTTTGCGAGAATTTCACACGTTATAAATGAGTAAAAATAAGCACCCTGAAATATATTCCTGTGCATGAATATATTTCATTAAATTAAAAACAGTGCTTAAATGATTTGATTCAAAGTTCAGTTATTTTGTGTTCTACATTGTAATGAATTACTGTAAAAATTACAGCATTATTTTACAGCCGCTGGCTGTTTTTTAATAATACAGCATATTGCTGTAAACTGCAATGCATTCCAGGGGCCACGTGTTGGTTTGACTCAAATTTACAGAATATTGCTGTAAATTGACCCTTCGTAATTTAAAAAATACAGTTATTTACTGTAATCAGAGAATACAGGGAAATTCTGTAAATTACAATAACACTACTGTAAATTTTACAGTAGCTGGCTGGCAACCCTGCTGCCAGTATTATACTGTAAAATATACAGTATTTTTTTAACAGTGTAAATATAACTTTGAATAAAGCAATTTCTCCTAAGAAATCATTTTATTTCACATGAATGCGTGTCATCAATTCAGATTAGCCACAAGCACAGCAGTGTCTAAAAGAGGTTAGTAGATCATTTCACACTCTTTTTGCTCGTTTTAATACATGCACAAATCTAAATCAGGGCATGTGTTAGTTTTATCAGCGTATTATCACTTGTGTATTTGGTGAAAACTCAATCTCCTTGCTTGTTTAACCCTATAAAGCCTATTGTATCATTTTTGATACAGAATTTTCTTAGGCCTCTAAATTATCAACATGATCAGATCAAATGCTGAAAAACAGCTTTTTATTTTAATCGCTGAACACATGCAGAACTTTAGGTTATTTGCGTAACCGCAGTTCTCTGATAACATGAGCGCGGTATCTCACTAAGGGAAACGCCATGGGCATGACAGATCCTGCTAGCACCATTTAACCCACGTCTGCCAATTAACAGACCAATCACGACAGTGATGTGAGAGTCCCGCCTCCATATAGCGCTGCCGGTGGTCCCTGTTTCATTCTTAGGATATCTCTTCTCCATGCACTGCAAGGAGGGAAGTGTGGTGAGATACGTCACTCATGTGATCAGACATTACATAAGTTACACACTGTTAAAAATTACCTGTAAATTTTACAGTATAATACTGGCAGCAGGGTTGCCAGCCAGTTACTGTAATTTTTACAGTACCATTACTATAATTTAATTTACAGAATTTTACTGTATTCTTTGATTAACATTTTTTTTAAATTGCTGTATTGTTTTTAATTAGTCACTTACCACAGTTGTAGACCTCTCTCTCTTGCTGCTACCAGAATCTCAACCGTTGAAAATCCTACAATGCCTCTTTATGCTTGAAATTTACAGTAATATCCTGTAATTTTGAGTCAAACCGCCACGCCCCCCAGAATGCATTGCAGTTTACAGCAATATGCTGTATTATTAAGAATACAGCCATCTGCTGTAAAATATTGCTGTAATTTTTACAGCAATCCATTACAGTGTAGGGCTGTCACGATTCACAATATTGATAGAAACCTTGGGGAGGAAATTGATTTTTACTTTGTTTATTTAGTTTTTACCCAATGAACATAAGGATACATATGCATTTTCACTTCTTGCATTCTCAATCTCAATCAACCTGAGACTTTTTCTGTCTTCTTTGAAGATCACTATGAAATAACAAGAGAGAAAATACTGTCAAGTTCAGCAGTATGACGAATAAATATTAACATCAAAACTGATAACCTGTTAACTTGCGTACCCATATTTTAAGCTCTTTAAGCTATCGTTGCGCCGTCACCAATGAAGTCATGCAGTAAGCGACTGCTAATTCACTTTTAATGTGTCGCTAGAACGGCCACCGATGAGGCATTAAGTACATGATGGCACTGCGACCAACTTAACATTTTACAGAGTTTAATGTAGCAATGTGGTCGCTCAGTTTTTCTAGATCCGTTTTAATCATGTAATAGATTTGAATAAAAAATAACCCTAACCCTAAGTGCTACGAACAGGCCGTATTGGACTTGATTGCAAATTCATTACAAATGCAAAAATAAGACGAGAAAACGAAAGCGCGGCACTTATTAAAAGAATCACCCTTTATTTAAATATATGAACACGGAAAACACCTGTTTACAGGTTAATATAACATTTCCCATTCCATGACTAGTAAAAAAATCACAATTTACTCTCTGTAAAATAGCGTAATCCACACGGTGATGGACGTGGAGGTGGGTAAAAACCTCATTGACCGTAGACAGGAGCATTCTGCAGATTGGGATGTTCTTCTTAGAAGCCAAAAACTCCCAAACTGGCGAGCTTACTTTTTTTGGGTGTGGGCAGAGTAGCTGCGTGTGCTGCGGCTTCTTCTTCTTGTTAAGGTGCAACACTGCCACCTGAGAGGTCAACCAGCTACTGGTGCTGGAGTATTTACATGTCATGATATTATAAGAGTCCTATTCATTTTAAATATTGGGGTTATCGCCAATACCGGTATACTGTCACACCCTCAATTAACAGGATGTTGATATTTCATTCTTTGAATATCACGATTATCATCAATACCTGTATATTGCGACACCCCTAGTAAGTAACCTAAAGTTCCTATTCAAACATTCGCTCGGTATCTCAATAAGGGATATATGCAACATATATACAACTTCTGTATCGCAGATATGCTGTCCGAAGCAAGCATGTCAACCGACTCAGTGATGTATGTAACATAACCACAACACCCGTAACTATTCTACGATTTCACATTCACTGATGGAGAGCGCGTATATGTCACTATCCCTTTGGACACAAGTGCTGCTCTGCCGTCCACTGCTGAAACTTTCATTCGCGACAGGCCCAGTGGAATGACAGAAATTGTAGATGCCATCTGCCCTAAGAGATGGAAACAAAGTTTCCTCTCTGAAAAAGGGATAGACAGTCACGAATTGACAGACATAAATGCTTGATACAGGTCTGAGTTCAGTTTGAGACCCAGGTAAGTTATCTCTTGTGTGGGCACCAAGCAGATTTTGTCTCTTTCATCCTGAAGCCTAACCTCTCCAAACGAGACTCAAGCATTTTTGTCTCTCTCTCTACCCGCTGCCGTGACGGCCCGCACAGCAACAGATTGTCCAAATATGCCGACACTCTTAGACCCATAATTCTCAGCGGTGTGAGCGCTACTTCCACACAGTTGTTAAAAACTCTTGGCGCCAGGGACAAACCAAATGGTACTGTCAAAAATTTGTCCCGATAGGCAAATCTGAGGAATTTCCTGTGCGCCGTATAGATGCTTATGTGAAAATATGCGTCCTTCAGATAAACTTACAGTCTTTGGGATTAATAATTTGTGATATTTTCTGAAGTGTTTGTTGAGGTGCCGTAAATCCAGAATTTTTTAAATTGGTCTAAAGGTTCAATAAACTTCTTCTTATTAAACTTTTATTATTATCTAAAATGTGATTATTTCATATGCCAGGCTTTACAGCATTAAATGTGTTCTGTTCTTGCTTTTAAACATTTTATTAGATTGTCCCACTTTTAATTCAGCTGAAAAAATTTTATGTACTAAGCTCACTTAAGGACTTACCTTCACTCTTAGGATATCTCAAGGTTTTACCTTAAGATTTTACCAGAAATGTAAATATAAAACATCTAACTGCTATATATTTTTTTTGTTTCGTTTTTGTTTTTTATTGTGTTCATGCAACTCTTGAATATTTTTTTAACTCTCATTTTGCCATGAAGATATCCTCGGATGCTGACATGGCATTAAAATCTGTACTACCATTGCCTTTGCTGTTCTTACACAAAATAGACGTGCACTTACTGTATATTGGCGATAGCCGCAATTTACAGCTGCAGTTGTTGGTTTGTAGGTACAGGTCGTATATCTTGCCACTCTGCTGTTGTTTGTTCATACCGTTTAGTCTAATGATATTCAGATTTCTGAGGAAGCTCATTTGCAAATAGGCCGTGTTGTCAGGACGTGGTCACCGCTGCGGGCCGATTTGCATTCTGGGGCCATGAACTTCTATTATACAAGATTAAATTCATCAGGAGATCTAAGAGAGAGTAATTAACTCACAATGCTGCCAGAGACTCGCCGAGAGAAGTGGCCAATCAGAGTGAGCGTCGAATAAAGTGGCCAACGGGAGCGCAGGGTGACGCGATGGCAGCCTGAGATGATTAAGGTGCGAGGTGACGACTCCAATCTCTCTCAAACAGAGCTTATCCACGCGTACGTGTTTGTGCGTAAGCCGGTCTGTGTGTGACCTACCTGATTGGTGTTGAAGAGGATTGTCGAGATGACAACAAAGACGCAGATAAGATTCGGAGTGTAATGACGTGCCCTCGGTAATCAGCGCCGCTGTCTGATACTCGTCGAGCTCCGGGCCGCTAATTAGCACGGCTCTATACGTATTAGATGGGTCGGGTTTCTCTTTTTTTTACGTTCCTGAACACAGCCGCCCATTCATGGGAATAACAACAGCTCTGTCTAGGGCGCAGTCAGACCTCCATCCACCCTTGATGTGCGAACACACAAGCTTTCATATGCCTAATTGGCTTTCATGGTCTTTGTGCGAGTGTGTGGGAGGAATTTTCCGTTGCATGATGACAAAACAGTGTGTTGCATTATAGCTAAATGATTCTTTAACGGGCTAACACATGTTTAATAAGCCACATCCTCTCCTTCAATCACAACCTCAATTTACCCAGAGCGTCCGCCCACCGCAATACACCTCGACCTTGAAAACATGTTACATTTTCTGAGATATATGTAAAAAGAAATTATTACTCTTATTTATTTATTTTGGCAGTTTTGACTACCCCCCCCCCACACACACTAAAAAAATGAGAAAAAAATATATATATATATTTTTTTTGTCTGTCTGAACGAAACCTATGTAAGCGTAGAGCAATTATGTTAATATTCCATGTTCAATTTCTCTGTTAGGTCAGTCCATTCCGCTTCGCGGTTTGCTGAGAACCAACGAGACGTTTTCTGAATATCTGACGAGCGGCCTTTCTGTGCCAAACACAACAGCCACGAGCCTGATGAGGGTGAGAGTTCGGCTTGGCCAGGTACGTCATCTACAAAGACAGATGGAGAGTCAGAAAGATAAAGAGACGCTGTATATTTTAGTGCAGATTGGAGGAGATCCAATATCCCTTAATGAAAAATCAGCCGAGGGTCCAGACGCTTCTACAGGAAGTCAATCACATCACCAAAGCCCCTGTGTTTTACCTTGGTAATAAAGCTTGTTGTTGAAGCCAGATTCACACGGCGGCAAAATGTCAAGCAAGGCACTTAAAAATGTTTAGGGGAGCATTTCTGTTACTTGGCAAATTTGTGATGGGTCATAGATGGATGACGTTTGATGTATACCAAGATGTATAGATGTTTCTCAAACTTTTTGAAAATTAATTTAAAATGAAATTGCAGTCATTGGTGCTTGCATTAAGCTGCATCGCAATTTCAGCTTTATTTTGATTAACATTTATTTTAACTTTACATTTAAGTATTAGCTTTTCATCAAATCACGAACCCCCTGCAGTTGAGGTTTGCAATCCTTGATCTGAGGTTTCAACTGTGAAATATTTTCACTTGTTTGGTCATGGCTCAGTGAAACCTAAGAAAATAAAAAATGTCACTTAATGACAAAAAATGTTCGTTCAAAATGTTGTAAACTCAAAGGAGACGTCAGGGTGGTATTCCAGAAACAGGTTATGCGATATACCTGGGTAATTTTCCAAATTTTTTCCGCTGATAAAGAAACTGGCTAAAGATTAAAAGATAAGATTTAATGATTGCACAACTGTTCATCTTTGAATGCAATTTCAGAGATGTCTGTCCTTCTATAGATTGCCTTTCTAACTTGATCAGCGAACATAAACAGATGCTCAACCAAACTTGAATGACGCATAACCAATGAGGTTCATTCTTGTGTGTTACGCGGCACATTTGAGCTTCTGAAATAGGTTTGTTCTTGTACATCATTCACATTCGGTTGAGCATCTGTTTATGTTCGCTGATCAAGGTTTATATGTGAGTAAAATCCTCAATTCAAACTGTGCATTTTATAAAGTGCAGTCGTGGCCTAGTGGTGAGGGAGTCGGGCTTGTAATCTGAAGGTTTGCAGGTTCGATTCCCACGCTGGCAGGTATTAAAAGTGGGGATTGTGAATAAACAGCACTCTCTCCACCTTTGATACCATGACTAAAGTGCCCTTGAGCAAGACACCTAACCCCCAATTGCTCCCCTTGTAAGTCGCTTTGGATTAAAGCGTCTGTTAAATGATGAAAAAATAAAGTGATCAAGTCTCTTCAGAAAATTTGGACTAAACGAATGAGTTTTCTGATTTCTTTATGAATTTTTTGAGGTGTCAAAGATCAAGTTGCAAAGGCAGTCAATGGAAAAACGGACATCTCTCAAATTTCATCAAAAAGATGTGTTCCGTAGATGAACTAAAGTCTAATGGGTTTGGAATGATGCGAGAATGAGTATTTAATGATAGAATTTTCATTTTGGCCTGAACTAAGCTTTTAACCTTTACTCGGGGTTGAACGAACTTACTCCACGAATACATCGAATAAGCAAAGTTTGGGTTAATAAACCGAGAGTTCAGGGAATATGTGACAGTAAGTTAACCTTTCTGAAATACAGGTGTGTGTTTACAGTTTTGTTCAGATATTTGAACTCTTTGCTTCTCTGTTGTGCAGTTGACTGCGCTCTCAGGAGAGGGAGATCTGCGCTCGGTACTCTGCGGTGAATCGGTTGATCGCATCCTGGAGTTTAATTCAGCCAATCAGAAAGCTGAGTTTCAGAACATCACATGCTCCTTGACCGCCAATCAGCTTCTTCAAGCCAGACGAGTGTTCATGCAGAATGTTGACGACATGAAACTCCTAAGTGTAGTGAGTGAACCTCCTTTATTACAACTTTTTGACCACATTTTCAGCTATTATTATTATTCTTATTATTATTATTACAGACAGATTTAAAAAAATCATTGAAACATGATACATTTACTTGAGAAGGAAAATATTAAACAAATTGCTGTAGCACGTCAGTTACTTTTAGTTACGGCACAAAATAAACATGAATGAACGTCAGAAGGTGTGTTGAAAGATACATTGCATCTCTAGTAATTTGTCAATCAGTGTTTTGTCAAGGGAAAGATGTCCATAAAACAGCTTCTAAACAATGTCACCTAATGTTACATTTGCCAGTCAATGTTCATAAACTTATTTAGCTTGATAAATAACTAGAGAGGAACGTTTTGCTATTACATATTTATTATATCTTTATCTAATCTGTTGTCTTTGTTGTTGAATATGTTTGTAACAAATGTTTTTGACAGTCACTATTTAAGTGTTTAAACAACAAATTGTTGTATAAACAGAATTATGTCATTAATACGTTTATATTGAACAGCCTTATATGTAATTTAAATGTTTATATGCAACTCAATTTTTTTTATTAGCATATGTAAAGCTTTTTCGGTTTCGTTTTGTTTGTTTTTTGGGGTAAATAAATTATTTTCAGTTTCGGAGAAACATTTGGATGCATCACTTAATCCAGCGTAAGTAAAACATTTCTACAACATCCACGAGGGTCTGCATTTTCACCAGTGCAGAATGCTCAGTTGAAAACAATTTTTTGAACACTCAGAAATCTGTCCTCATAACCTTTGTATGTGTTTTAGAAAGAGAGAGGGACATACAGTACACAAAGCTCTCAGCAGCTCTTACAGAATAAAACTATTAACAGAAGTGAAGCTCTGCAGCTAGAAATGGGACTAAATGGAGTGCGGCACTGAGAGGAGTGCAGAGACGCACTTGGCGTCTTTGGGTCTGGCAGGGACATGGAAGGATGTTAAATAACTGTGTTATGTGGTGAACGTGACCAATATACTCTCTGAGCTCAGTGAAGGCCAGCCACTCTACAGTATGAACACTTGAACATCTACTTTAGATCGAACAATGAAACAATGTCATGTACAGGGCACCTCTTTTCTTAATATCTATTCAAGTAAAGTAAATTGGTTTTGTTGTATGGAAGTTTAGATATGGGTTTATATACTGTGTATATATACTGGAATAAATACTGGAAAAAAAAAAAAAAAAAAAAAAAAAAAAATATATATATATATATATATATATATATATATATATATATATATATATATATATATATATATATATATATATTTATATATATTTTTTTTTTTTTCCTTTTCTGTATTCTGTTTTAAGTGATTTCAGTTCATTAAAAGCTGCTGAAAGAGGTTTTTAAAAAAAAATTGTACAGTTAAAATGTATAACGTTTTTTTTAAACTCATTTTAAATTATTATAATGTATATCATTTAGACTTTGCTTTAAACACATTATGGCAACTGAAAAAGTAAAATATTCAATAATATTATGTAAGTATTAAAGCTACTCTGTGCTCTTATGGGATGTCATGGCTATTATATTCCACATTATTATCTCTCAGATCTTTTTAGTGGTACTATTCCATTTGACACATGAACATGTTTCTCATACCAAAAGATAGATTTGTAGTAGTTTCTGCGTCATGAAGAAAACTATGAAAAGGTTACAGCTGCCCTTGGCTTTTCCTATATTTTCAACTATTTATTCTTATATTCACATTTAAGACATTTATCATCCACTCTCATCCTGAAGGACTCTGGGTTCGCTGTAGCTCTGGTTTGATTTTGCGGATGAGAAGTTGAGAGCATAAATGTTCTCCAGACTGAATGAAGAAAAAGCCATTTGCAGCGTAATCCCCTGCACAGATAAATACTTCAACACACGCACACACACACACACACTCTCACACACACACACTCTCTCTCTCTCCCTTCCTTTTTGCTTCTATTTGAACCTCCCTTTCCTTCTAAAGTAATCACTATTGAGTGTGTGAAGGTCAAAGAGATAGACACAGAGATAGTGCTGGCCAAGAGGCCAGTGAACGGGAGTTTATTAAGGTTGTTTTAACTGCCTGACATCCCAGGCTCTGAGAATAAACTCTGAAAATCTAATGATCTTTATAGATTGGACCCTACTTCGCTTCAGTTCAGTAATACAGTCTTAATCTTTGGCTCCGTGAGGCAGAACCCATGTAATACACAATTAAGCTCAAAAAAAAAATAAAAAAATAATAGTAATACTAAAATTAGTTTTTTTTTCTTCTTCTTCTTCTTATCTGATTCAGCTTCCATTAGCACTGGGTCTGAACCGTCTCCAGGCGGCCACACTAATCGGACAAACCAGCGGTCACATCGCGCCACTAATAACAGCGGTGAGTTTTCTGTTTCGGATGAATGAACTATTGCTTTCCATCTTTTACAAATGTAATATATTATCTTGGAATAGGATACAATAGTGTGTCCCATGAGGTTTTACATTAGAGGCACAAATCCCATGTTTTGGCTTGCGAAACCTATTAGATATGTTGGAAAAACAATATCTTCCCACCAACTAAACCTTCTCTGGAATTCCTGTATTCGCTTTCAATTTCCGTTGTTTTTTTTTTTAGTATTTGTATAAAAATATTTATTTCAAGAATATTTAATAATTTTATTTTTTAATTTTAAAAAATGTAGACATCCTATAGTTTGCTAACAGGATTTGCTAAAATTGTAACACTCATAACACATAATTTAGTGTGTCACATGATCCTTCAGAAATCATTCTAATATGCTAATATTAATTAATTTGCTGCTCACATTTCTTATTATCAAAGTTTTTTCATATTTTTGTCAAAACCGTGATACATTTTTGACATGATTCTTTTAATTATCACTTTTTTTTGTGTATTTAAATCATGCATTATGTTATTTTCATTGCTATAGAGCATAACATTCAAGTTATGGAAGTAAAAATACCATTTATTTTCTTATTTTACTTTCTTATTCTTGCATAAATTGTTCAAGACACCTATCGTGAGGCTGTTAATCAATACTGCATTCTTCTGTAGAAGTCGATATGGATTTTCATATTCCAAATGAAAAGAACTCTGAAGTTAAATCTGCTAATTATGATCACCATGGATACAGGAATAGAGCATGAAGAGCTCAGCAAACTGCACTCCCATAATCCATAATCCGTGACGTAATGGAGTAGCACAACCTCCAGTGCGTTCAGATGATTGCCAGTGAGCACAACAGTGTTCCTGAAGTGCTCGTTCGGTGACAGACTGCTACAACATGTGAAGCATCTCGCAATATTCCAGCGCAGAGCTGTCCGAGAGTTTCTGCAGATCACTTGTATTTAGCGTTAGTTACTAGTAGTTTAACGAAACCCCGCAGTCTCGCAAAATGCGATCTGCCTGTGAGGTTGTTGCTAGTTATGTTTGCATGCACACAAATAATCTGTTTAGAATCGGATCAATGGCTCAATCAGACTGAAAAGCTGTCACGTAAACACCTCAATTGATCTGATTTTGCTCAAGCCAAATAAAAATTCGATCGGATTGGAAGGGGTCTAAAACACCTTGCGCACATGCATATTTTGTTTACATTATGTCTTATAAACTACACTTTTAAAAATAAAGGTTCTTAGGGTGCGTTCACACTTGTAGTTCGGTTGGTTTGGTTCATTTGGTCCGGACCAAAAAACAAAACATATAGTCCTGGTCCACTTAGCGTTCACACTGGCATTTTTAACAGCGAACCTAAAGTTACCGAACCAAAGGCGTAGGGATACGCTCACAACCTGATTGGTCGGCTTTTACGACGTATATTTCGCGACGGAGCTCGCTTACCGAACATTCAAAACGATGCTGTGTTCTGGATTAAACGCCATCATTTTATGCGTGAACATATGCTTTATTTTTACCAGCTGAGAACTCACGAAGAGCTCATAAAATGTTCAAAACATTCAAAACGGCAGCAGGATTTCCTCCGTTGTGTGCAGAAACAAATATTGATGAGGCGCTTTACCTCCACGTTTGCCCTCGACTCATTTTGGATACACCGATCTTTCCGCGTCGTCAAATCAGTGACTTGTCTCGTGACATCACGTCCTGTTTTTGGTTCGTTTACAAGTCTTTGGTCCGTGTTGCGTTCATATATCAATCGAACCGCACCAGAGTTCGTTTGGAAGCGGACCGAGACCCATCTTTTTAGCGGTCTCGGTGCGCACCAGGGTTCGGATGTCAGCGTTCACATTTGTTCAAAAGAACCGCACCAATTGACCAATCGCACCAGGGTTCGTTTTAATTGAACCAAACATGACAAGTGTGAACGCACCCTTAATTGGCATCTATGGTTCCATGAAAAACCTTTAACTGGTTAGTTCACCCAAAAATGAAAATTCTGTCATTGATTTCTCACCCTCATGTCGTCCCAAGCCCGTAAAATAGTAGTCTCAAACTCAATTGACCCTTCGCAAAGACCCGCCTCCTTTAGTTACTGTTGCTATGTCCGACAAGCCATGCGCTCTCATGCCACACATCATGTTCTCACGAAGTAAAAAATACATCACAGAGCAAAGAGGACACTGACAACGTGTCGACAGACAAGACAGAGCAGGATACTTTTGATATGAAACAGTTTCATATTTAAAATATTGTAATTTTTTTTTTAAAAAGTTTAAATAATAAATACCGTACAGTGTCTCTTTAATGTGTCGTGACAGATCGCTGTAGCTCCTCGATCATCTCTTCATACTAGTTCATTCATAGCATCAAATAAACATGAATGAACATCAGAAAGAATGTAGTTTCAAGTGCAGAAAGACATGAGTACACGCAATTTTTCAAGTTCAAGTCCACCAACGTTAATCTACTAACTCCCCTGACTGCTTAGGGGTCATGACTGGTTAGATCCAACTCTAACTAACACACTCAACTCTAATTAAGCACACCTGATCCCACTAATCAAGGCTTTCAGGATCAGTAATAACCTCCAAACAGGTGAGTTGGATCTGGTTGGAGCTAAACTCTGCAGGGCTGTGGCCCTCCAGGAGCTGAGTTTGAGACCACTGCCATAAGACCTTCGTTCATCTTCGGAATTTCTTTTCTTCCATGTCAGTCTCCTACTCTGTTGATGTAGTAAACACAGCGCAGCAGGAGCTGGCCAATAATGAGCCGGCACGGGAGACTGACGTGGAAGAGAAGAAATTGTCGAATAAAGTTGTTATTTTTGTTTGTTTTTTGTGCACAAAATGTATTTTCGTCGCTTCATAACATTACGATTGAATCACTGTAGTCACATAGACTAATTTAACCATGTCTTTACTACCTTTCTGGGCCTTGAAAGTGGTAAAAAGGTTGCAGTCTATTGGAGGCCAGAAAGCCCACGGATTTCATCCAAAATATCTGAATTCTGAAGATGAACAAAGGTCTTGAATGAGTAATTAATGACAGAATTTTCATTTTTGGTGATCTAACCCTTTTACATCCATTCTTTACAGTGGGAAAAAAAAGGTTCTAGATTTTTCAAATGTTCTTTACACTAAGAAAAGAAGAAAGGTTCTTCTGGGAACTGTTCACTGAAAGGTTCTAAAGGATCCAAAATGGTTCTTTTAAGGAATCTCTGCAAAAACTCCATTTTGGAATGTTTATTTCTCCGGCTTTGACTAACGCACTGCGGAATTTTGTTTGCACTATAAACAGATTTGCAAATCAGAGTGCAACATTTAGGGTTCCAATAAACATTTGATTAGTTTCATTCCAATTGACGAATCTTTGTGCATGTTAACCTGAGAGATCCTGCAAGCGTCACTGTGCAGCATGATGATAATAGCGTCATGATTGCGTTTATAAATATGTAATTCATATCCAGTAACTATTGAGCTTTGCTCTGGAATATTGTGAACACAGGCAATCAAATATGAGGACAGAACTAAATGTCAAGGGTTTGGTATTGTACCCTGAAGTAGTCTTGTATGGTACCATACTTTATTTGTTGCAAATCAGTGTGACTGCAATTTGCATATAGCAAATTATAAACTATAATGTATCCAATCTTTTTGCTTCTATCATAAAATGTTGTACTAAATACCTTTATGTCAATAGTTATACATCGTGAGAGCTGGTTGGCCAGTTCAAGGCTTGGAGATCTGTGGTGAATGTTTCTGAATGTAGAGAAAATGAATGGGAACTACTTCAGGAACCAAGGGCACTGAAGAAGTGGGCTATCATTGTTGTTCTCTATTACCCATGCTTCTGTGCAGTCCATTACACAGTTTGCATGCAAGTGGCTATATAAATAAAATCTGCTGAAAGTTTGCTGGAAAGTAATATACCGTCTCATTTGGTATTAACACAACAGCTGTCACCTCCGTTCTGAGTGAACAGGCTTTACGTCTGTTATGCTCGTTAAGTGAGACTGAAACACAGTTTACGGTTTTTGTTTCGATTATGAAGGTGCTGTCTTGATCACGCACCAAAAACCATTTCACCTTTTCATGGTTTGGCATTAGTGGGCTTTGCCGCTAGGCCAACAGATGCAAAGCACAGATGGCCTTCAATTACGCAGACATGCCGTGAACTGGACATGCGTGGCATTAATTAATGACATAACACCATAATATTCAGTTATGGAATGGACAAATGTTCGCCAGAAGTGTGCATGCAGTAATTTTTCTAAAGATTGTTTTTAGAACATTTTCCTATGGTTCACAGGTCTGTTCTGCTTATGGGTCACAGCTAGTGTGATGCAAATGCTTCATACAGATAATAAAGCACATACTTAAATAACTTAAGTACACGACTTCAAAGCAAGGGCACATTAAAGTGATTAAAAGTGACAGTTAAGGCCCCCGATCTCACACAACCGCACTGCCTTTTTGGTTGATTTTAGAAAAAAAAGAGCAGTATGCTACGGTTATTAGCTTCTTCCTGCATCTAATTCATTCTTATTTTCTTATTCTTCTTTATTATTATTCTTACATTTATTCCGCTTCGTACTTCCGGCGCACTCGTCGTCAACGTTTGTCCCCAATGAGGAGATGAGGTGTCAAACGGAATCGACTCATCAGGATGAGGGTGTGTGTATGACTTTTTTTATAAGCGATCGACCCGACAACGTTCGTACACGGGACGAAAAAAAAAAAAAAAAAAAAAATAGAACTTGCATTGAAAAAAAAATGAGATGATGGATTTAAATGTCAAAAAACAAATAGACATATAGAGTTTGACTTTTGCATTTTTTGATACGGGCACACATGCAGTCTATTAGTTTTAGCCCTGTTAACCCTGCCCCAGCAACTAGCAGCAACCATATTAGCCACCCAACAAAAAGTTGACTTGACTTTCCATTGAAAAATAATCACATGGATTTAAAAAAACAAACACAAAACACAGAGAAAAAAAAGAGAGTGGCAATTTTTGATATGGCCACACATGCATTTCTTTAGTTTGTGGCTGTTAATGCCTAAGCCCTTCCCCTAGCCCTTTTTAGCAACCCTACAAAAAAACCCCCCAAGGGGGATTTTTTTTCATGAACATCTTAGGGGGTTTTTATATCATTCATACATCATAAAGCAGCCTTGGAGATCCATCATCACTTCCACTGCAAGCCACTCCAAGCTAGCACAAAACAAAAGTACCCTAGCAAAAGCAACACAATCACCTAATCTCTGCATCAGACATCGTACACATTGGTGTTGTTTCTTTTCTTTTCTCAAGCTAGCAACACTGGACTTCACTGCTACACATGCTAGCAGTGATTAGAGCTACATGCTAATACTCATAATAAAGCTAAGTGTGGGGTGCTGAGAACATGCAAGAACTCTATAAAAACTCCATAGTAACTATCTTGACAACAACAACAACCCGCCTAGAAACACCCCTAGCAAACCGAGTGATTTTTTTTGCCACTGCAGCCATTCACATTTTCCTTCAGGAAAATGTACGTTCTAGTTTATGTTGCTATTCAACCACTGAATCAGCTGTCCTGTCAGTGTAGCGCGAGCGCTCTTTGGTTTGCTCTTAAGCGGTCATATTTGGAGAAACTTAAGAAAACGTTACAAGCAAAGGGCTCCTTCTTTGCAGTATGCAAAGAACTTTAACCGTTTGTCAGCACGATGGAAAGGCCGTTTCTCCATTCATTCGATTGGACAATGGGAAAAAACGCAAATGACGCTCGGAGTTGCTTTTTTTTTCAAATTCAGGAGCTCAAAAACGCGAAGTGCAGCAGGCGGTTAAAACGCGAGGTGGCCAGGGCACATAAACAGCGCTCAGAACGCTCACTGCCATAGAAAACAATTTTTTAAAAAAATGCAAAAAATGCGTTCTGTCTGATCGGGGCCTAAGACATACAGTATATTAAAATGATTTTTTCTAGAGTAAATTTAGCTTTGCATCATTCCTTATATTTTAAAATAGATTCAAAGAGTTATTTTAAATTGTAAAACTATTTTTACTGTATTTTTTGTCTTGCTGAACATAAGAGTCATTTCTGAATCTGTATACGAGGAGATTTTCCTATTATTTGATTCTCTTGTTTTTTTTTCAAACAGATGTCCAATTTTGGGTTTTCAGCACTGTTAAGTGCGGCAGATACTTTGGACTTCAGGTCTGATCCATTTGGAAGCCTGAGTCAGCTGATGTGTGGAACAGTCTCTAACACAACATCCAATAACACCAGCAGAGCTGCTCCGAGGACAGTGTCAACAGAATCGGACCCACAGAACACACGAGCCGCAACAGCCGACAACACCAACACAACCAGCACCAACACCAGTAAGAGCCGATTCTTCAGTTCAGATCAGAATCAGATTACGCATTTACCGGTAACGATCAACTTGTGACACATTTCTTTGTGAAATGGAAAATATGGTGTCATTGTTTAATCCCTTGCAAAAAAGAAGTGTGCAGTACAAATGTACTTAAGGGTGCGTTCACCCTTGTCATGTTCGGTTCGATTAAAACGAACCCTGGTGCGATCGCTCAGTTGGTGCGGTTCGTTTGAACACATGTGAACGCTGCCATCTGAACCCTGGTGCGCACCGAGACCGCTAAAAAGATGGGTCTCGGTCCGCTTCCAAACGAACTCTGGTGCGGTTCGATTGATATATGAACGCAACACGGACCAAAGACTTGTAAACGAACCAAAAACAGGACGTGATGTCACAAGATGCGACGCTACAAGTCACTGATTTGACGACGCGGAAAGATCGATGTTTCCAAAATGAGTCGAGGGCAAACGTGGAGGTAAAGCACCTCGTCAATATTCGTTTCTGCATACAACGCAGGAAATCCTGCTGCCGTTTTGAATGTTTTGAACATTTTATGAGCTCTTCGTGAGTTCTCAGCTGGTAAAAATAAAGCATATGTTCACACACAAAATGAAGTGTTGTTTTGAATGTTCGGTAAGCGAGCTCCGTCGCGAAATATACGTCATAAAAGCCGACCAATCAGGTTGTGACCGTATCCCTACGCCTTTGGTTCGGTAACTTTAGGTTCGCTGTTAAAAATGCCAGTGTGAACGCTAAGCGGACCAGGACTATATGTTTTGTTTTTGTTTATTGGTCCGGACCAAACGAACCAAACCAGCTGTACAAGTATGCTAGATCCCAAATAAGTACTCTAAAAGTATACTAAAGTGTACTTCTTTACTTTAAAATGATGTGATTGTGAAGTTTTATGTAAGAACAAAAAGGAAAGTTATTCAGTGATAATTGTTCCATTCTCACCAAATCGTTTGAGTTTAACTTGAGATCCGGATCAACTTAATCTACAGTTCTCTCTGACTCGGCAGAAGGTGCGAGTCGCATCAGAGCAGGCTGTTGATGTTTTTGCCGTGATGCGGTTTGTTTGTTTATAATGTCTCGCTTCTCACAGTGCTTATGTGTTTGTACAGAGCGCTTCTGTGCGGGTGAATATCAGGAGGACTGAGTTAATTAGTGACTCTGTTGGGCTGTTACATTAATTACCTTCTTTTTGAAACTCCAGTAAATAGGATTGGCTGTTTCTCCCCGAGCGCTGCCTCGGCCTGCTGTGGCTTTCTGTTGTTCTGACACCACAAATAACAAAAACTGTGTTGCGTTGTGCTCTATTATATTTTGATGGCTTTTTGGCCCTGTTTGCATGCTAATGGAATTGTGCTTTCTCTCTGAATTCTGTGTGCCGGGATTGTACACGAGCGTCGGTGGGAATCCAGACAGTGAATGTGTCAGTCGACGAGGCGCTTTGACGTCTCTCTAGTGGGAGTGCAAACAGATGCATTATGAAATACGGATTGTGCGTTTGTGTGTCTGCCGTACATAATGGGGAATTTAATTCCGATATGAAGTTCGGGAACGCAGTTGATCTTTCAGTAAATCTGCAGAGCGTTTCTCTGGTGTGTCGTTGGATGCTCTTGCACTAAGAAAAAAATACCAGTAAGTGCGACAGAAGTCATATGTCAGGAATCAAAGTGATTGCATCTGAAATGCTGTTTAATTCTCACATACATTTATTTCAGGCGAGCAGTTTTTTCATTCAGATACATATCAGGCATACACTGGGACCGTGGACTATTTGTCTTATGCAGCCAGTGATTTAAATGGCTTGTAGTTTTTTTATTTTTTGTTTTTTTTATTTATTAAATACACCATATGTAAAATTTTTATATTAAAATATCCAAAATCACTTGCACAGTGTTATGCATTTCGTTCGGCTGTGTATTTGGATTCTCCTAAATGTTTCCAAGAATTTGTAATTTCTGCTTGTACTGCATAGTACATTTACATTTACATTTAGTCATTTAGCAGACGCTTTTATACAAAGCGACTTACAAGTGAGGAAAACAAACAAGCATTTCTTCATGAATTGGCAAATAACACAGGAAGTGCTCACGATACAAGTTTCATACATTGCTCAGTACCATAAGCTAGAGTAGGAAGGGAAAGGGGAAAGAAAGTTTTTTTTTTTTTTTTTTTTTTTTTTGAGGGGGATTTATGAGGGGATCAAGTGTTCACGGAAGAGATGAGTTTTCAGCTGTCTCTTGAATATTGCCAGGGATTCTGCGTTCCTGATGAAAGTAGGGAGATCATTCCACCAGCAGAGAGCAGTGAATGAGAATGTTCTGGAGAGTGATTTTGTGCCTCTCTGTGACGGCACCACAAGCCTTCGCTCCTTTAGTGATCGCAGTCTTCTGGTGGGGACGTAGCGTTGTAGCAGTGAGTGGAGGTAGAAGGTGCAGAGCCTGTGGTGGATCTGTAAGCATCAGCGCCTTGAACTTGATGCGAGCAGCGAGGGGTAGCCAGTGCAAAGAGATGAAGAGGGCCGTGACGTGGGCTCTCTCAGCCTTGAAATGACCAGGGCCTGGACAAGCAGTTGTGTTGCGTGCTCAGTCAGGAATGGACGGATTTTCCTGATGTTGCGAAGTGCAAATCTGCATGACCGCGCCGTCTTTGAGATGTGGTCTCTGAAGGTCAGTTGATCATCGAAGATAACTCCAAGATTTCTGGCCTACTTTGATGGGGTAATGGTGGTTGCACCAAGCTGTATGTTGATGTCGTGTTGTAGAGTAGGAGTGGCAGGGAAGACTAAAAGCTCAGTCTTTGCCAGGTTGAGCTGCAGCTGGTGTTCTTCCATCCAAGTTGAGATGTCCACCAGACAGCTTGAGATCTGTGCAGCTACTGTGGAATCATCTGGTTGGAAGGACAGGTAGAGTTGTGTGTCATCAGCATAGCAGTGGTTGGAGAAACCATGAGCCTGTATGATGGGACCCAGTGATGTAGTATAAATGGAGAATAGGAGGGGTCCAAGAACTGAACCCTGAGGAACCCCATTGATCAGTTCATGAGGTTTGGAAACCTCCCCTCCCCAGGCAACTCTGAAAGACCTACCTGCATAGTAACCATGGCAACAGACGCGGACAGCTGTGTAACGTCTAGTGTTTGGTTCAAACATTATTGACCGTGGAAAGCAAATTTTAGGACAAAACGAGAAATAAACTGAGGATCAATATCGGCGTGGCGAGAGCTTTGCGACAAACTTCAACTTGACAGAGATGGCGCTCTTGCACGTTATTAGACAAGGTAAAACAAATAAAGCAAATGTAGGCTACATAAGACTAATCAATGTTATATAGCTCAACATGATGAATATCTTCAGTATGAGTATGATATTCTAATGTTGATCTAGCTTACAGTTAAGTCTCATACAGCCAACAAACTAATACACAGAATAATATTACAACTTTCAACACATTCAAATGCAGTTTAGTGATAGTGATAGTGTATGATAGTATAACGTTAGACCAAGTGAAATGTCCTCATGAGATGAATGGTAGAATGAAATGTCCTCATTTCTTTATATCCCCTGGGACTCGCCCTAGTGGCGAAAAACACGGACCGTGCCTTTTAAGTGTCTATTTTTTTTTTTATGTTTTCCTAAAAAAGCAAACTATTTTCTCTCTACTGTCGTGGCAGTTTCAGATTAAGGTTACCAACTTCCGCATATTTTTCACACACTTGGGTCTAGCTTGCACATTTTGAACCATTATTTATTGGTGTTTATTTTAGTGCTTTTTGTGTTGAAAAATAGTTCAAAAATCATAATCAGTAAGTGAAATAAAGCTGCAAATAAAGTATGAATATTAGATGGAAAAACTTACATTTTAAAAAACAAACAAACAAAAATAAGTTTGTTGAGGTATTAAACTTGCAAGAAACTAAACCTGAAATAATAAGTTGAAACCTATTAAAAAATAAATGACAAAAGCACAAACAAAATTATTAAAGGGGGTGCTATTATGCCCCTTTTTACAAGATGTAATAGAAGTCTCAGGCGTCCCCAGAATGTTTCTGTTAAGTTTTAGCTCTAAATACCCCACAGATCTTTTATTATTCCAAGTTGTAAATGCCCACAGTGGACTGTATCTTTAAGTAAGCTGCTGCTCCCCACACCCTTTCCATAAGAGGGCGGAGCCTGTACAACTCATGGCTCGGATACTTTACCAAAAATCAAAACATCTGCTTGGTTTTAATGATCATATCTATCGCCGCCACACTCTCGCGACACTGTAATTCATTGTAATTGAATAATTATTTGCATGCATTTTAAAGCCTTTAACAATTTAAAGTTCTGATATATGGTGAGCACGCAGACATAAAGGTGGCTGACAGATGGCGCGTCCTGTGAGTTTTAAACTGATTTATCTTAAACGTCTTATTGCACTTAAGCTGTCAAATACACAAGGTTATGTCAAAAACACACAAAGTGTTTTAGTAGCTTTCATACGAATACCTTTCTTACTTGAATGCTTCTGTTAAATGCTCTGGTGAGGAAATAAACCTGGTGGACTGTGTACAGCTCACTCAGGGGAGGAGCTAAGCTAACAGGGCAGATTCCATCCCCAGTTGTGGCTTACGTAAGAATAAGCCCCGCCCACAAATCTGTACTTGCTCATTTGTAGGGATCGTTTAAGATTTATGGGGATTATAAAAAAGGAGTGGGTGGATCTGTGGACACCTATCTGTTTTCAAACACCTTATAAAAGTGAATTTTGCATAATAGATCCCCTTTAAAATAAAATGAAAACTGAAAATGTAAAAAATAAAAGCTCAAACTAATATAATATAATATAAGAGTATATCAATAAATCTGAAATAACACTGTGGGCTTGATATTCCATAGAAGTTTGTGTCTGCTGTCTGAATCTTTTGTGTACTTTTGTGCTGAAGCTCAGGCTAATGTAACTTCATATAGTTTTGAGGAGAACTGATTTCATTATAGCCAGTAGCCCGGGGATTGAGTCTGTGCTCACATCACTCACAAGGGTTTGGGAATGTCATGATGTAGCTGTGCATGAGAGTGAAGTTGGTGATTTGTCATCCTGTGATGCATTTCATTTGTTTTGCATTCATTTCAAGAGGTTTAGGTCCACTGAGATCAAGGCTTTTGTGTGAAGCGAATTCAGCAATGTGAAATGGACAAACAAAAGAAAAGCATTAGAGAAGGTAAAAGAGTGTAGAACTCAATAAATAAAATACAAAACAAGCAAATCACATTGACCTAGGGTAATATTTATAAAGCCACTTAGAGACACTTGAATTTCTCAGAATTCAAAGACTGAACTTCTTGCTCTTATTTATAGTTAAGAAGGTTTCATGTATAAATAACATGCATGAATAAAAGGCATAAATAAAAGTCAGACTTGGCCTCAGCTCAGGGCAGCAGGGATCTTAACCTAGTTTGGTTGTTCGGATTGTGCATATCAAACTAATCGATAATGGAATTTCTTATTGGCTATTGTCATTAACAGTGTTGGGGGAAAGTTACTTTTAGAAGTAATATGTTACAGTGTTAAGTTGCTTCCTAAAAAGTAACTAATTACATTAGTTTATTTTTATTACAAGTAATGCGTTGCGTTACTTTTTCCTTGAGCTGAAATCAGGGGCGACTACATTATTAACACTTGCAATCACTAATTCTAATATGGCCGACTTTCGTACAATTCAACATGATTTTTGTAGTCATAGATGCACATAATACAGAGCATAGTATTTTACTGTAAACACTGGTCTAAACTAGGGATATGCGCTTTGACTAATTTGACAGTTGTTTTAATGGCAGTTTTGTGACTGAGTAGTCGACTAGTCTAAAGTAAGAAACCCCCAAAGACTTGTGCGTATATATAAATATATATATATATATATTGAAAACAATTGATCAAACACTAAAATCCCATAATTAATACCACTAAAACAGGTCATAAATATGCAGTACCCTTGCTTTGCGTTAAGACTTTTCAGAAGCCTTCTCCCTCAACAAAACTGAGTGGGATGATGCGATGGGCATTTACTTGCTTCGACTATCACATCTACGAGCATGTAGTGAATATGGTTACGCATGACTCCAGTGGAGTTATGCCAGTTTGAGATCTCACAGCCTCCATAAAACTTTTCTGTCTTTTTTTTTCGAATTCAAAATTCTCCCACGCCTTGGTTGTCTTTGAATATTTTGTACTTTACTTTCATTCTATTTTTCTGATTCATGTAATTAATAATAGTAATAGTAATAAATAGGCAATAGGCAATAGTAATAAAATGACAATAGCTTTATAGCATGTTTTTGCATTTTCATGTGGACGGAGAGTTCTTTAACACCGTGCTTGTGTGGACGCAATTTATTTAGGAAAAGTAAAGTTTATAAAAATACCAGTTTATCTGTGCACTAGACCTAAATAAAATGAAGGTAAACGGCAGGTGCGTCATGGCCGACTGCTGCATGTACATAAGCAACACGCAACCACCGAGCATGGCCCCGCCCCTTACACTATAATAACTGTCGATGACGCACTGGAGCCACCGAGCATGGCCCCGCCCCTTACACTATAAAAACTGTCGATGACGCACTGGAGTCACCGAGCATGGCCCCGCCCCTTACACTATAATTACTGTCGATGACGCACTGGAGCCACCGAGCATGGCCCCGCCCCTTACACTATAATAACTGTCGATGACGCACTGGAGTCACCGAGCATGGCCCAGCCCCTTTACACTATAATTACTGTCGATGACGCACTGGAGCCACCGAGCATGGCCCCCGCCCCTTACACTATAATAACTGTCGATGACGCACTGGAGTCACCGAGCATGGCCCCGCCCCTTACACTATAATTACTGTCGATGACGCACTGGAGTCACCGAGCATGGCCCCGTCCCTTACACTATAATTACTGTCGATGACGCACTGGAGTCACCGAGCATGGCCCCGCCCCTCACACTATAATAAGTGACGCACTGGACCACCAAGCATGGCCCCGCCCCTTACACTATAAAAACTGTCGATGACGCACTGGAGCAACGAGCATGGCCCCGCCCCTTACACTATAATAACTGTCGATGACGCACTGGAGCCACCGAGCATGGCCCCGCCCCTTACACTATAAAAACTGTCGATGACGCACTGGAGTCACCGAGCATGGCCCCGCCCCTTACACTATAATAACTGTCGATGACGCACTGGAGTCACCGAGCATGGCCCCGCCCCTTAAACTATAATAACTGTCGATGACGCACTGGAGTCACCGAGCATGGCCCCGCCCCTTACACTATAATAACTGTCCATGACGCACTGGAGTCACCGAGCATGGCCCCGTCCCTTACACTATAATTACTGTCGATGACGCACTGGAGTCACCGAGCATGGCCCCGCCCCTTACACTATAATAACTGTCGATGACGCACTGGAGCCACCGAGCATGGCCCCGTCCCTTACACTATAATTACTGTCGATGACGCACTGGAGTCACCGAGCATGGCCCCGCCCCTCACACTATAATAAGTGTCGATGACGCACTGGAGCCACCGAGCATGGCCCGCCCCTTACACTATAAAAACTGTCGATGACGCACTGGAGTCACCGAGCATGGCCCCGCCCCTTACACTATAATAACTGTCGATGACGCACTGGAGCCACCGAGCATGGCCCCGCCCCTTACACTATAAAAACTGTCGATGACGCACTGGAGTCACCGAGCATGGCCCCGCCCCTTACACTATAATAACTGTCGATGACGCACTGGAGTCACCGAGCATGGCCCCGCCCCTTAAACTATAATAACTGTCGATGACGCACTGGAGTCACCGAGCATGGCCCCGCCCCTTACACTATAATAACTGTCCATGACGCACTGGAGTCACCGAGCATGGCCCCGTCCCTTACACTATAATTACTGTCGATGACGCACTGGAGTCACCGAGCATGGCCCCGCCCCTTACACTATAATAACTGTCGATGACGCACTGGAGCCACCGAGCATGGCCCCGTCCCTTACACTATAATTACTGTCGATGACGCACTGGAGTCACAGAGCATGGCCCCGCCCCTCACACTATAATAAGTGTCGATGACGCACTGGAGCCACCGAGCATGGCCCCGCCCTTACACTATAAAAACTGTCGATGACGCACTGGAGCAACCGAGCATGGCCCCGCCCCTTACACTATAATAACTGTCGATGACGCACTGGAGCCACCGAGCATGGCCCCGCCCCTTACACTATAAAAACTGTCGATGACGCACTGGAGCCACCGAGCATGGCCCCGCCCCTTACACTATAATTACTGTCGATGACGCACTGGAGTCACCGAGCATGGCCCCGCCCCTTACACTATAATAACTGTCGATGACGCACTGGAGCCACCGAGCATGGCCCCGCCCCTTACACTATAATAACTGTCGATGACGCACTGGAGCCACCGAGCATGGCCCCGCCCCTTACACTATAATAACTGTCGATATATATAATAAGCAGGTCGGCAGTACTTGCCCACCAATGAGTGTAAGTTGCCTTGTGTGCTTATGTTATAATTCCATATTAACTCTGCTAAATTTTGCAACGCTCCAACGTGATGCTTTTGTTTATATGCACCAGTATGTTTGACTCATTAGACAAGTAAGGCGTGGTTTCAGAGCCGACAGCAGACTCGCCCCCAGCGTTTGAGAGCAGAGAATACTGCTTATTTTTTCAAGATATTAACAAAATGTTTCTATGGTGTGACAAACTTAGAACACATATTTTAATATTGCTTTACAGGGACTTAAAATATCCCAGGCCTGGTTCTTTCCCGTCCTCCACTGTCATTACTCTTTCTTTTATAGTCGACTAGTCTTGCACATCCCTAGTATAAACATTCTTTGACTGTAACATTCATTATGTAAACACTCATTACTTTTATATCATTTTATGTTTCATTATATTATAGAGCATATAAAGATCCTCGTTTCATAGAACATTTCGATTTACTGAAAGGTTTCCTATCTGCCTATATACATATTTCACTCGATTTCACATATTTCAGTCATGCATATAGTTTGGGAAAAGCCCAACTAATAAAATATGTACAAGTTTAAGTAGAAATAACATATTAAGAAATGCAAGTAAGAATAAATGACTTGTCAGAAATTGACACATTTTGTGATGTTACAGATTTATTCCAAAAGGGATTAAATTCATTATTCTCCTCAAAATTCTACAAACAATACCCCATAATGACAACGTGAAAGAAGTTTGTTTGAAATCTTTGCAAATGTATTAAAAATAAAAAAACAAAAAGTAATCACATATACAGTATTCACTGCCTTTAATCAATACTTGGTTGAAACACCTTTTGCACCAATTACAGCCTCAAGTATTTTTGAGTTTGATGGTACAAGCTTGGCACACCTATTTTTGGGCTGTTTTTCAATGGCAGATAGGGGCATTAATGACCTTGAATAATGGAGTATTTTATGTTATTTCTGCGATTATGATGCATGTGAATGCGTTAGTACATGCATTAAAAAAGTAACATGCCTTTTTTTTTTAAAAAAGTAACTAAAATATTAATATGTAAATTTCTAAAGTAATGTGTTACTTTACTCACAACATCAAAATGATCTGATCTCTGGTAAAACAAGTTATTTGAAATGCATTACCCCCAACACTATTTTTATTGGTTAGCAATCACATTTACCAAATGCAAAATAATTGTAAATGCTATCAAATGAAAAATATTATGTTAAATAAATGATTAATGTAATGTATCAAAATATCTTTCGTATTAAATTCCACCGTCATCCCACATTGTTTCCTTGTTGGAAATGCATCCAACACATCTATGCATGCAAAACAGCCATTTTGCTACTCCTAACTAGGTTAGTGTCTGCTGTCTTAAATAATTTATGAACCGAGACCAGGTCTTAACACGTACAAACATTTATGCATAACACTTATTCTTAATTGTAAGAATAAGAGTTCAATTATTTTTATTTTGGCACATTTTATGTGAAAAGTTTACTCTGGTTGGTTTTATAAATCCTTCCCCTGATCATTACATCACTGCAGATATTGAGCACTTGCAAAATAAGAGGTTTTTACACTGAACTGTTTTACCTGGATTGAGGTCTTACCTTTGGGCTACAAACCCACTCAGTCAAATTAAAGCAATGGTTTTCTGGCTCAGCAAGAGCAACACACTGTTTATTGCTTTTCTACAGGGAAAACCTGAAGAAGAATAGAAGAGTATATCTGACTAGGCAGAAATGCTTTCGTATGGCTGTTATGCCTTCTCTATATGATAAGACTTATATATAAGACTTTGAAGTGCAGAGCTTTGAGGGTTAAATCTCTAACTAATAATCTCTAAGTCTAATATTGACTTTCTGTAGAAAATCTGTGCCAGATTTTAAGATGAAGTCTAAACTGTAGGAAAAATTGTTGCTGGTCGTCGGTGAGCAGTTGAGGTAGTGAACAGTGAGCTTCCGAAGAACTGACAAACTCAAACTTTTTCTGAGCAAAAAGAACATATTGCAAATGCTTATTGGAGATTTTACTCTCTCTTTTTTTCCCTTATTCTCTCTCTCTCTCTCTCTCTCTCTCACTCTCTCTCTCTCTCTCTCTCTCTCTCTCTCTATATATATATATATATATATATATATATATATATCCTTTGCAACTACTACTATGACTTTTTTATGGTTGTATGGTTGTACTTTTAGTTAGTCCTTTTTGGAGACTGGTTTTAAGGGATAGATCACCCATTAATAAAAACGTCTTCATTTACCCACCTTCATATTATTTCAAATGACACAAAATGAACACAAATGCAATTACATTTGTAATATTCTCTCATCATTTTTCCCATCCATTGAGAAATTGAAATTTCAATCCAAGAAATTTTTCAATCCAAGTCTTCTGAAGAGACACAATTGCTTTATATAACGAACAGATTTCATGTAGGCTTTTATTCACACTCTGATCAATAGTACATACATAGAGCTCATGAATTATGGTCTATAGAAGTTCAGCGTGCTTGCTTGATGTGCGAGAAGAACCTTATTGCAGTCAAAGCTTGGGTCTGAGCCTGTGTGTATCTGTGTGTGCTTCTTCAGTAATGTTCTTTTTAATGTATATTCCACTTTTCTGTATTTGCAGGTGCGTTCTGTAAAAACTTGACCGACACACTGGAGAGCACGTCCGGCCTCCGTCTGTTCTGGAAAACCTTCAGGCCCTTTCTCCAAGGAAAAATCCTCTACACGCCTGACACAAATGTTACACGGAGCATCATTACAGAGGTACAAATACAAACACGAATATTGGCACAGAACAGCAGAGGCCAGTGGAAAGTTAATGGACTGCATCTATTAAAAACATGGCCATGATTTAGCCTGAATAAAGAGAACAAAGACTTCCATTGCATAAAATGTAAATTGGTATAATGAGGATGAATATGCACTTAATGAGCTCAGAATTGCAAGCGCGTACCCCAGACTATAGTAGGGAAATCCACAGAGAATTGAATGAGGGATTGTCACATGAAATTTTAAACGAGTGCAAAAGTTTCATGTTACCGTTCTGACATGCTTTCAGAAAGACAGATTTTTTTCTGTATCAATCTGTTTCTCGTTCATGTGATGCAGCTGTATTGGAAGAACATCCAGTGGATTATGTAGGGTTGAAACGGAGTATCTTAGTCACGTGTTAGCTACGTGTTACCTGCACAAAAGAAATTCATGTTTAATTATCAGCAAGGGCTTTCATGAAAAACAAAAACCCAAAAAGGTTACGCTGTTAAAAAATTACTGTAAATTTTACAGTATAATACTGGCAGCAGGGTTGCCAGCCAGTTACTGTAAAATTTACAGTAGTGATACTGTAATTTAATTTACAGAATTTCCCTGTATTCTCTGATTAAAGTAAATAACTGTATTTTTTTTTTAAATTACAAAGGGTCAATTTACAGCAATATTCTGTAAATTTGAGTCAAACCAACATGTGACCCCAGAATGCATTGCAGTTTACAGCAATATGCTGTATTATTAAAAAAAAACAGCCAGCGGCTGTAAAATAATGCTGTAATTTTTACAGTAATTCATTACAGTGTATCTTATGCATTTTTGTGTTCCCGCTCATGGAATAAAATACCATTCTTTGTTGCTTTTAGCCACTGCCTACTACGCTCCGGATCCTTCACTGGAAACGGAAAATAACTCACCCTAGCTAAATGTTTACTCTTTAAATCCCTGGACCCGGGAACAATGCAAGTCAACACTAATTAGTAATTATAACTAAAAGTTTGCTTAGAAGTATTTCCTTCTAAATCAAGATGGATTTGACTCTAGTCAAGCATATCCATAGTTGACAACCCCCCCCCCCCCCCCCCCACCCCCAAGAAAATCTTACCTTTCTGTTTTTTTTGTGCTACCTGCAGATTTACCTGCATGATAATCATAAGCATGCATTCTATTTTCATTGCGACTGGCTAGACCCAAGTTCATCACTCAGCATTGCGTTTTTTAATGTGCTATTTATTTTAAATAGTTGTTTGAAAATAAGTAAAGAGCATGTTTGAAGAAGAAACTGAATTAATTTGCACTTTGTCTGTCTTGTGCTCTCTCTGAGGTGAACGCGTCCTGTATCTGAATATCTATGTGTGTGTTGTAAATTGTTGCTCTCATATGTGCTTTCGAACATTATCAAATTATTTTGTAAATAAAAAATTAAAAGCAAGGTCCCTATTTTACTAATTTTTGTAAACTTTTTACTGAATTTCAAATGATTAGACCTTTTAAGAGAACTACACACCTGATGAGACTTTTCTCATCAGATATGTCTGTGATTGGCTACAATGATCAATGCTTCAAAAACTTGTTGTAAATAGACATCAATGATGCTCCTCACCGAGCACTTACACAGATACACAAAAGAGTGTTTGAAAGCAGGCGTTTATCAGAGGACCGGTCCACTGAAAGACACCTGCTTTCAAATGCTTCCACTTTTAAAATGGTCTCAAACACTTCCATACGTTGATCAATGTAACCAATCACAGAAAGAGAGTCATCTGTTCATCATCTGTTGAGAGCCTGAACACAATGGCCAATCAGAGGTGTTCACGAATACGCTCAACAGTACACAAAGCATCACATTTTTAAAAATTCAGTATCGACTTGCTACCGAAGTCTGCACTTTTGACAACAGTAGAGCAATACTGAATTATCCAATGGTCGTGGTATATAAAAATATTTGACTATTCAATACAGCAATTGGCCAACCGGAATCTAGAATTTCAATGAGATGAACTGCCTACACTAAGTGTTCAGTGTTTCACATGCATGTAATGCAATCTGATTGTCACCAGGCCAACCGCACCTTTGACGCTGTGGCTAAAGTTGGCGAACTGGCAGAGGCGTGGCTGCAGAATGAAGATGTGATCTGGAAGTTTTTCAACAGTAGCACACAGATCAATGCACTGAGGGTGAGTTCATTGCTTTTGTGGCCTTTTAGGCATTTTTATTTGTAGTCTGAACTGTAAAGAGGGCAAATGCATCAGGCAGAGTAAGGGTGAACTGGGCAGACAAATGATGCAATTTGCCCGCGTCACCTGTGTGAGCACTGTGGCTTATTGTGAGGGTAACTTTTTTTAATGGAATGTTTCACAGCTACTGAAGCATGTGAATGAATATGATTATCTAACAGTAAAGCCAGGTCTGGATGGGACTTGATTTTTCCATCAGAAAATTATTGGATTGTAGAAAGTGAGCATTGTGGACAAACTAAACGAAGGCACATCTAAATGCAAGTTAGCAATGTGGCGTAAATGTTTTCGATGAAAGATTATGATAGCACATGAAAAAAAAAGAAGTGCACTGATAGATTATTTATAATAAATATTGTAACTTGTAATAAAAAATAAATAAATAAATAATTGATTAATACCTTTAAAAATAATATTTTTTAAAAATAATATATTTAGGTGTGCGGACCAAAAATACAGAATTTCTGAAGTTATGCTCTGTATGCTCAATTAAATCACCTAGGTAACATGGATTATGAATTACATCAAACACAAATTAAGATGAGTCAACATGAATTAAGTTAATAACAAAGCTAATAAAACACAACGTTCCCCCCCCCCCCCCCCCCCCCCCCCCCCAAAAAAAAAAAAAACATGAATATTTTTTGACATTAATACACAAATTATATACACTGTGATGTGAGACAGCTAGCAGACGGTCGGTTTAGCCAGTCTGTCTGCTTCCTGACCCGGGCCCCAGTTAGGTCAGGTCTGCCCCAAAAACTTTTCCAATTGTCTATGAAACCTATATTATTCTGTGGACACCACTTAGACAGCCAGCCATTGAGCGATGATAGTCTGCTAAGTATCTCATCAATCTGACGAACAGGAATGGGTCCAGAACAAATTACAGTGTCTGACATTGTACCTGCGAGTTCACACACCTTTTTAATGTTAATGTTAGTGATCTCCGACTGGCGAAGTCGAACATCATTAGTGCCGACGTGAATAATAATCTTAGAGTATTTTCTATTAGCATTTGCCATCAATTTTAAATTTGCTTTGATGTCAGGGACTCTGGTTCCCGGTAAACATCATTGTGATGGCTGGTGTCTCATGGATTATGAATTACATCAAACACAAATTAAGATGAGTCAACATGAATTAAGTTAATAACAAAGCTAATAAAACACAACGTTCACCCCCCCCCCCAAAAAAAAAAAAACATTAATATTTTTTGACATTAATACACAAATTATATATACTAGTGTATATATATGTATATATACATACATAAATACTAATGTATATAATTTGTGTATATATATATATATATATATATATGATTTACTTTGAACATTTGAGCTAGTGTAAGGATGAAAATCAACAGACTTTTGCTTTCTAGTTCCAACCACCTCTTTTCCATTTGCAAGTCCTAAAGTTAAAGAGGTGCTGATAGTGATCAAGGCCTATAGGCTAAGATGTGTGTTGGTCGCGGGTTTGCTGATTGTCATCAGTTTGAATGTATCACATTTGGGTATCAGTCACATGGTCAAGTAAGGGAGAAAAGAAGATTGTAACTGTTTCTTGCTCTCTTTTCCTCTGGGTCTCTTTTTTTGGGGCACTCTTGCGTTGCCTCCTCTTTTATTTGTCTCTTCTTGGTGGCTTTGCTCTTCCTCTCTCTTCCTGAGCTCTGTCTTCAATCTCTCTCTCTCTCTCTCTCTCTCTCTCTCTCTCTCTGCTTTATCTAATCTCTCAGGTAACAATTTGGGTACAATTAACTGTATGTTTTATCATTTCATACATCTATTTTGTAACTATTTCAGGTGTAACCATAACCAAATACTGTTACTAAACCATTTCCTTTATAAATTATGTGCTAACTAGTTTTGATTCAAAATGCAATGCACTCCCCATATTTTCCTATTATAACTGATCTTATTTCTGTCATTGGTATAAGTATCAGTGGGTAGTAATAGACAAGAAATGTATTGCTTTATACTATCTTGCTGATAATGTTTCTTTGGTCATTTTGGTCAACCCTGTAGCGAAAGCTCCCTAACACTAGTAAATTTCACAAATAAAACAGGAAGAATCACAATGAATTAAATATGAAATTTTCATTTCATTTTTCATCATTTAGCAGACGCTTTTATCCAAAGCGACTTACAAGGGGAGCAATTAGGGGTTAGGTGTCTTGCACAAGGGCACTTTAGTCATGGTATCAAAGGTGGAGAGGGTGCTGTTTATTCACAATCCACACTTTAAATTCCTGCCGGCGTGGGAATCGAACCTGCAACCTTCTGATTACAAGCCCGACTCCCTCACCACTAGGCCACAACTAAAAAAAAGAAAAAGAAAAAAAGAGTATTTTCTTCTAAAACATACTCCATTAAATGGATACTGAAAAATAGTGACAAAAGAAAACAATCCCATAATTTACTCACCCTCAGGCCATCCTAGGTGGACAGTATATGACTTTCTTGTTTCAGCTACATACAAGTTGGAGTTATATTTCAAAATATCCTGGCTCTTTTAAGTTTTATAATGGGAGTGAATGGTATCATTTCTTTTGAAGCCCAAAAAGCACATCCATCCATCATAAAAGTAATCCAGGGGGTTAATAAATGCCTTCTGAAGTGAAGTGATTTTCATTTTTGGATGAATTATCCCTTTAACCTTTGTTTTATTTACAACTTCAAAAAAACATGTTTTACAGTGCATGTGGGTTCTGTGGGCTAAATTCTTGAGGAAAAAACTTGGATACAATGTCAAAAGAGCAAACATGCTTTCACTGACCTGGATGCTGGAGAAAGTAGCAAGTGTCAGGATCTAAATGTATCTGGAATGGTAATCTAATCTTACTAGTTCACACAAATCTATCACTATGTTCTCCACTGGTCCACAGGGTAATTCTCTTGAGATCAGTGGTGCTGCCCTTGTCTTCCGGCAGCATGAACGCGTCTGCGCACAGAATTTAATGTCCTGTGAAATAACGGCCACCAAGCTTGTTCCTGACACTTGCGTAAGCCTTGATGTCTATCATGAATTTTGTCAAGGACTACCCCAGCTAACAAAAATATGTGCTAAGAACATTTTGCTAAACAACGTTTAGCTTAGGAATACTTTTGTATTCAGACCTGAAAATACCCTCTGCTGACCTTGGATATACTACATATTCTGGCCACCCGTTTCTGATGAACCAGTGTCCTGGCTGCAGCGTGGTATCTAATTGAGTGTTCATCCTGGTGAGCTTCATTTTCAGAGGAGTTATTGACGACTGAAGCAGCCTATGTAGTTATCTCACTGTGGCTTTCAGTGCTTTCCGCTGTGTGATCTTGGCCCCATGAGAGTGCCTCAGCTACAGCCAGTCTTTTCTCAGGATCAAGCTCTGCAATCCAACTGAACGGCATGAACTTGAACAGGAGCCTTTGACACTCGAGTGGAATGTTACCAAGGTCTTTATTATTCAGGAGGTCTTTTTCTGTTTCAGTAAAAACAAAAACTTTATCCATAAAGTAGGACGGGGGATTGAAACAAATTTCAGTTTTTTCTGAATTTAGTAGTAGGAAATTATTAGTCATCCAATTTTTTATATCGGCTATGCATTCCGTTCATTTTGAGAATTGGTAGGTTTCGTCAGGGTGTGAAGAAATATAGAGCTGAGTATCATCAGCGTAACAGTGAAAACTAATGTCATGCTTCCTAATGACATCTCCCAAGGGTAGCGTGTACGGAGTGAACGGTCCTAGTACTGAGCCTTGCGGTTCTCCATATTGAACTTGTGATCGAAATGACTTTCATTTGTTTACTGCTACAAATTGATAAAGGTCAGATAATTATGATTTGAACCATGCCAATGCAATTCCACTAATGCCAGCATAATTTTCGAGTCTATTCAAAAGAATATTGTGGTCGATGGACAGATACCATTACTTTCCAAGTAGGAACACAGTTGCGATGATATTGCCTTTTCTAGTATTTTTGACAGAAAAGGTAGATTGGAGATTGGCCTGTTATTGACTAATTATCTAGGATCAAGTTCTGGTTGATAATAGCCAGCTTAAAAGTTTTTGGTATATAACCTAGTGATAAAGTTGAAATTAATGATCTCAGGAAGAGGATCTATGACCTCTGGAAGCATCTCTTTTAATAGCTCATTCGGTATAGGGTCTAACATACATGTTGATTTTGATGATTTAACAAGTTTAGACAATTCTTCCTTTCCAATAGAAGCGAATTAATGGAATTTTTCCTCAGGAATACTACAGTCCACTGTCTGATGTGGTACTGTAGTAGACAGTTGCATGGCTATAATTTTCTCTCTAATATTGTCAATCTTGCAAGTAAAGAAGTTCATAAAGTCATTACTACTGTGCTGTTTGGAAAAATCTGAAGTTGAAGCTTTATTTCTCGTTAATTTAGCCACTGTATTAAATAAATACTTGTTTATTTTCTTCTAAAAGATTTGAAAAATAAGCAGATCATAATATCTATAAATGCCAATCCCAGAGCATCTTCTTCATTATCTACATGGATATTAAAATCACCAGCAATAAAGACTTTATCCACAGCCAGTACTAACTCCGATAGACAATCAGCAAATTCTTTGATAAAGTCTGTATGCACAAATGTCAAATGGAATTGGTCACTTACTTTCTATAACCTTATATAACGTTAAGTAAAGCACCATCACTTCGAAAGAAATGTATTCGAAAGACTTTTGAGTAATACTGAAGATATTACTATAGATTACAGCAATACCTCCCCTTTTGCCTTTCTGATGAGGTTCGTGTCGATGATAGTAACCTTGAGGGCTAGACTCATTTAAAGTAATGTAATCATCTGGTTTTAGCCAGGTTTCTGTCAAGTACAGTACATCTAGATTATTTTCTGTGAAAATATCATTTACAATGAGTGCTTTTGAAGAAAGGGATCTAATATTTAGCAACCCAAGCTTTAACATAACCCTTGTTTATCAGTATTATCTCTGTTTTTTACTTGTTGAACATCAATTAAAATTTTCCCCTTAAATGGGTTTGGAAGTTTTTTGTATTTACTAATCCGGGGTACAGACACAGTCTCTATGTTATGATATCTAGGTGAAAGAGTCTCCATGTGTTGGGATTTATCTGACTTCTGTGACGTGAGACAGCTAGCAGACGCTCGGTTTAGCCAGTCTGTCTGCTTCCTGACCCGGGCCCCAGTTAGTCAAGGTTCAGCTCTAAGACTATGTGCCATATTACTAGAGAGAAGAGCGACACCCTAGGGGGAATGAACACCATCTTTTTTCAACAGGACAGGTCTGCCCCAAAAACTTTTCCAATTGTCTATGAAACCTATATTATTCTATGGACACCACTTAGACAGCCAGCCATTGAGTGATGATAGTCTGCTAAGTATCTCATCACTACGACGAACAGGAATGGGTCCAGAACAAATTACAGTGTCTGACATTGTACCTGCGAGTTCACACACCTCTATAATGTTAATGTTAGTGATCTCCGACTGGCGAAGTCGAACATCATTAGTGCAGACGTGAATAATAATCTTAAGAGTATTTACGATTAGCATTTGCCAGCAAATTTAAAATTGCTTTGATGTCAGGGACTCTGGTTCCCGGTAAACATCATTGTGATGGCTGGTGTCTCTATTTTCACGTTTTGGTAATAGAATCGCCAATAACTAGGGCACTTTCAAGAGGATTCTCAGTGGGTGCATCATGGGGAGAACCCGTTTGATGTTCTAATCGGAACAGAAGAGCGGTGTTTTTTCCCCACATCTAGGCCGCCTCACGGTCACCCAATTGACCTGCTGCACGGGCTCTACAGCCGGAACCGAACAATGTACACAGTTCACTAAGCTAGTCGCATCCAAAACAGTATCTAAAGCCCTTGCATTCTTACTATTCTATATAGATTTTCTCTGTCAGCCTGACTATTTCCATGCATTTATGACATGTGAATCCCTCGTCGCTGACAGAGAAAGCTATACTATGCGTATGACAGGCAGTGCAAGTAACAATGAAAGGAGAGGATGACATAGCTTACCGTCTTCGTAGAGTGATCTGACTTACCACAGTTTTTTGATGAATTCGTACAATAAGGAGAGCGTGAAAGAAATGACAGTGGGCACGGATGACAAGTTTACAAACTAGCATAATGCTAAATCATTGTGATAGTGATTTTGATTAAAAGATTAAAAACTAGTGATTAAAGATTAAAAACTGATTAATATTTGACAATATCAGATATATGGTGATGATTAAGTAGACAACAAGCAATGTAAATAATTAGATTCAAAACAAAGCAATAAGGAGCAACAGATGCAAAGAATTCAGCAGCGAGGCAGACCAGAGCAGTGAATGTGAATTGCGTTAATCAGAGAAAAATTGTTGCATTTTTAAATAAATTTACTTCATTTATTGGTTTGTTAGTTTGGGTCGCTCATAACACACCAACCAAATTCCCTATCTTGTAACCAGAATTGTTGTTTACAATTCTGTTGTCAACAAAAGAGAAGTGTATGGTTCTCACCAAACTCAATGCTATATGATTTTACTGTTGAAAGTAAAGAAATTGTGACCGTCATAAATATTTCTATTGTGCTTTTACTGTTGTTCTGTAAAATAAAATGTATTATTATTATTCAAAATATTTTAATTTGTAAATAATGATAATAACTAACAACAATTTATTATTTATTATTGTTATTGTTGTTGTTATGAAGTGATATGAAATGGGTGAGTCAAATTTTCCTTTTTTTCCCTTTAGCTGATCACATTGCTCTGTCATTTTTCTTTGAAAGATTTCTACACTCATTATAACATTTGGAGTGAGTAAAGTGGTCAGCTTGTGACTCTTCAGCGAGAGGAGTTTGGTAAAACCTACTTGATTGTGTCTAAGGAACCAAATAAACCAGCTCCATAGAGTTTAACGATTCCATCCTCTGCAGTGGGAAGAATGAATTTCACCCTCTTCACTGCCTTAATCGACACGGATGGGGGCTTCTCCGCAGGACTTGATTACTGACACCGTGGTTGCACACCACCATGTCTTGTTACTTCATCAAGGGGCCCTTCTCGCTCCATACGGTTGAGTTCAGCTTTCATTTTGGGTAGCAGAAGGAGGGGTACTTGATGTGCTGCATGCGTGGCATAGAGCTCACCTTCTCTTTTCACTGTTATCATCTTTCCACCCTGCAGAGATGCATCTTTTAATTAATTTCCACTTGGCCCATCTCTGTAGTTGCTGCCTGACTCAGAAGGCTGTGTTCCCTGAAAGTACACTCCAGAGTTGTAGTTCTCTAAACCTGTCTCTGTCTCAAGTTCGTCTACAGTCTGAATCCAAGACCATATTTTCATGCACTGTGGAGCATTTAGATATGACATTAAGACAGATATGTTTTGCGGTCTGTGCAGATGCATATGTTCTGCACTGTGTCTTGTGTCTTTGGAACACAATAAAGGTTTATTGGCATTGATGGTTCCATGTAGAACCGTTATCATCCATACAACCTTTCCATTACACAAATGGTTCTTTTAGTGTTGACTGACTCAACTGACTCAGGTCTTGGCCTGGACTCGAATGAGCTAGTCTCGACTACAACAACCTCCTGGGCCAATGCGTGAGAAGCCTCAACTGGAGCTGTTCTTTTTTTTTTGGTAACGGCTGTTCGAATGTCTCCTCACTTGTCACACATGCTTCAGCTCATGTATCACTCTGAAAGTGGTGTCTGACCTATTTTCAATCGTGCAGTCAGTCCAGTGCACTTGCCTTGTTTCCTTGTCAACTGCACCCAAGAACTTATCCTGTGATTTCTCCCACTTCAGTGTTGTCAGTGCCCTCTTTTATCACATTTATTTTATTGCAGGACAACTTTTGTGTTTGGATTACTGGTTTCTTGCACATGTTCTAGTGTTCCTTTGGTTTGCATTGCTGACTGCAATACCCCTTCTTATGTGTGTATGTCTTTTGGAAGTTCTGTTGGTGACTCACTTGGCATTTCCAGAGTTTTCAAATTAGCATGCATTGCTTGTTTCTTCTAAATGTGTCTCAGGCAAAATCAAGCACTCATTCGAAAGTCTTGTGGCTCTTATTCTGACCTCTAAATGGTGGTGAATGTGCTTGTCTGTCATCAAGTTCACAAAGTGAGGAAACATGCATCTCTACTTTCTTCCCCAGAAAGAAACGTCCCAGTCAAGTATCTGGTTATGTTTCGATAAGTAGGACTCGCTCTAACTTTGCCAATTTGAGACCATGTTTATCCTTGTCTTCGCTTTTAAAGCAAACAATGTGATGATCTTCTCTTCCTCGCTTCCTATATAGATGAGAACTAACCTGTACGTAATTGCTTCGTTTTGTTTGCAGTTCTAAAACCATTTTTCATTCTGGACACTCTGAAGGGTAAATCACACCTGTGGATTAATCCTCTAAATCTTCCAACTAATAACCAATAAATGCTTATAACATTTAACAAAAAATAAAACGTCACCTTGTGCAACCAAATGTTATTGACTACTGCACCAGGCCATGATTTTCAGCAACTCAAATATGTTCAACAATGTTCTAGCCAGAATTTCAAGTAGTTAATATGCAGTATTTCATCTGGAAGCGCTTTATTAGTTGGTTGACAGATACACCGGACTTATCTTCTTTTGTGAATGTAGTTCAGTGTCCATTATTGTTATGGATGACTCACCTCAGCTGAGAATGAAAGAGAGTCTCACACACCCTCACGAATGAAGACTGACACAAAAGCTCTTAAACCCTCCATCTCGCTCGCAGGTGTGTGTGTGAGAGAGAGAGTTTATTGCCCCTCCTCTGTGATAGGGTGCATAAAAGGAGAAGGTAATTATGGATAAGTGCAGGATCATTTTCACCAGCAGCAGGAAAGGGATTAACCAACGGCACACCTTCAGACGAACCCACTATCACTTCACCCCTCCCCCCCCCTCCCCCATGGCATCAGTGTCATTTTGAATGAGGTTATCAGGTAGAGGAGGATGAGAAGATTAGTGTGGATGGAGGAATGGTGTGGAAAAGAAGTAAACTTTGTTTTGACTTTCTCATTACCCTGTGCGGGACCTTTACAAAAATGCACGGGCCATTATGTCTGTCCAAAATCTTGCAAGCTGCTTATATAGGCAACATACTTTTGCTTACACCTAGGGTTGTGTGATGGTAACAAAACATAAAATGCTAAAATACACATCTGATGTGGCATTTGGTGTTTCAAATATTAGACAATGTTTTTTTCTAAGATATCGATCTGGGGGGGGGGGGGGGGGAGGGGTTTGTCTTATATTCAGAGTCTAGACTTTTGTCAATATATGGCAAGCCATTTTGACTTTTATTCATTCTCAGGATATGAATTCTTGATATCAACAAATCAATTTTCACTAACTAAAATGCTAATTCTTGATATCAGGGATTACATTTCCACTAGTAACAGTGTTAATTCCTGATATCAACAATTCAATTCTTGATATCAATAATTCAATTCTATTTAGTTATTATTATTTAGTTACAATTTCCACTAGTAAAAACTATAATTCTTGATATCTGTAATTGTATTTTCTCTAGTGAAATCTCACCATAGGCTGCCATTCAAATTCAATTGTCGATATCAAGAATTGATTTCTTTCTAGTTGAAATTCCAATTTCACATATCAGAAATACAATTCTTACCAGAAAAAATCATCATTTTTGACATCAATAATTACATTGTTACAAGTAAAAATGCAAATGTCTGATATCAAGAATTCAATTGTCACTAGTTGAAATGTCTATTCTTGATATCAACAATTGAATTTCTACTAGTACATTTTTTACATTTTTACTATTGAAAATTGTATTCCTGATATGTGAAACTTGAATTTCAACTAATAAGAAATTAATTCTTGATATCAACAATTGAATTTGAATGGCAGCCTATGGCGAGATTTTACTAGTAAAAATACAATTCTTGATATCAAGAATTATAGTTTATACTAGTGGAAATTGAATTGCTGATATCAAGAATTAATGTTGTTACTAGTTGTAATTCTTGATATCAAAAATTGCCATTGTTGCTAGTGGAAATCTAATTCCGGATATCAAGAATTAACATTTTAACTAGGGAAAATGTAATTGTTGATATCACAAGTTCATATCCTGAAAATGAATAAAAGTCAAAACGACTTGTCAATAATACATGTAACAGTGTGTCAGAGGTTGAAAAACTACAATACAATTTCACTTCTAGTGTTAAGGAATTATTTGGGGGGTGGGGGTGGGGGGCCGTCGTATTCGGAACAATACGATAATCTGACACTTCAATGCAGCTCTGTGGTGACATGAATGCATTAACACTGCACTGTTACAGTTGAAATGATTTTTTTTTTACTTAATATAGAAGTATGAATAAAAAAAAAAAATATTATATTTTAAATATGAGACTGAAGCCGCCAGAAGGTGTTACCTAGTCACTGTCATGAGTAAATCATTGAATTAATTCATCCGATTCGTTCAAAAAGGCTGAATTATTCAGGAATGAAGCATGTGATTTTCTTTAATGAATGGGTCATTTATCCGCTCAACCAATTCATTCAAAAATGCACATTTATTCCATAAACGAAACACCGCTGTGTGTTGCTCTACGATATGCCGCAGTTCTGCTTTTTGAAGTGTTGTACAATATCAATATCACATTTGCAGTTGTGGTGATATTTGATAAAAATGGCACTTGTTCTTGTGTGATATTCCATAACTATATCATATGATATACACTGCATGTTAAAACACTCACAGTTTAGACATGTTGTAGGGATGCTCCTAATTAACTGGGTAACTGTTAACCAACAGCAATTATATGCGCAAGTACATAAACACTATCAACAGAACCGAATGTTTCCATATTCGCATTGTATTTGGGTGGTAAACTATTATGTAAACCAGGGATAGGCAAAATCAGTTCTGCAGTGCCGCTGCCCAGCAGAGTTTATCTCCAAACATGAAAAAAATCACCTGCCTGTAGCCTTAGTAATCCTGAAGACATTGATTTGCTTGTACAGGTGTGTTTGATTAGGGTTAGAGCTAAATTCTGCAGGACAGTGGCACTCCAGGACTGATGCTGCCTGTACTTGATGTTAAATAAATTGGTTCAACGGATCACAAAGCATGCAGTTCAGATCATATTATGGTTTTGAGTCATGCATTTTGAGTAGTTTTTCAGATCAGCAAGAAAAAGAAATTTATTGCGGGGTAGCTAATGTACCTTTAATACCCAGTGATTATGTAAAACACACTTAAAACAATACCACAGGAAAAACTGCTAGCCTAACTGATAAAGTAAACATTATTAAAGGCAAGTGAACAGTCAGTTGCGATGTAAAGATCCTCACTCCTAAATCAGTTACATGTACCACACATGATGTTGAGTGCTATATGTACTCTATAATGTAATGTATCTTTATGTAGAGAGGTTCCAAACCCATCATGCATCCCCTATTTCAGTTATAATGATTCCCGAGAAGATGGTACAGCAGTCCAGCAGGGTTATTACATAGAGCCAGTGTCTCTGTCTGTTTCCGTTTAAACTGTTTGGTTGGCTGTCAAAAGGTTTGTTTTTTTTCTGATGAGTAAATTACATTTTTATAGTCAGGTGTTTTGGCACAATGATTTATGTTTAATGGCTAAAATATTTTATGGTGGCCTCCATTAGCTGCAGTGGCCTAATGCGTCCATTTAATGCTGCTTAATTTGAAAACATTTTAGCATTTTAACAAGGAGAGCTTTGTGTTTTATTGGAAAATAGGGTGCCAATGGTTTTGAATTAGTGATCTGTATTAATATGACACTCAGCACATAAAATCTATCTATCTATCTATCTATCTATCTATCTATCTATCTATCTATCTATCTATCTATCTATCTATCTATCTATCTATCTATCTATCTATCTATCTATCTATCTATCTGTCTATCTGTCTGTCTGTCTGTCTGTCTGTCTGTGTTATGTCTGTCTGTGTCTGTCTGTGTTCTGTCTGTCTGTCTGTGTCTGTCTGTCTGTCTGTGTCTGTCTGTCTGTCTGTGTCTGTCTGTCTGTCTGTCTGTCTGTCTGTGTCTGTCTGTCTGTGTCTGTCTGTCTGTGTTCTGTCTGTCTGTCTGTCTGTGTCTGTCTGTCTGTCTGTGTTCTGTCTGTCTGTGTCTGTCTGTCTGTCTGTGGCTGTCTGTGTCTGTCTGTCTGTCTGTGTTCTGTCTGTCTGTCTGTGTGTGTCTGTCTGTCTGTCTGTCTGTGTTCTGTCTGTCTGTCTGTGTCTGTCTGTCTGTGTCTGTGTCTGTCTGTCTGTCTGTCTGTGTCTGTGTCTGTCTGTCTGTCTGTGTCTGTCTGTCTGTCTGTGTCTGTCTGTCTGTGTCTGTCTGTCTGTCTGTGTCTGTCTGTCTGTGTCTGTCTGTCTGTGTTCTGTCTGTCTGTGTTCTGTCTGTCTGTCTGTGTTCTGTCTGCCTGTCTGTCTGTGTCTGTCTGTCTGTCTGTGTGTGTCTGTCTGTCTGTGTCTGTCTGTCTGTCTGTGTTCTGTCTGTCTGTGTCTGTCTGTCTGTCTGTGTTCTGTCTGCCTGTCTGTCTGTGTCTGTCTGTCTGTGTCTGTCTGTCTGTGTCTGTCTGTCTGTCTGTCTGTGTCTGTCTGTCTGTCTGTGTGTGTCTGTCTGTGTGTGTCTGTCTGTCTGTCTGTGTTCTGTCTGTCTGTGTCTGTCTGTCTGTGTCTGTCTGTCTGTGTTCTGTCTGTCTGTGTTCTGTCTGTCTGTCTGTGTTCTGTCTGCCTGTCTGTCTGTGTCTGTCTGTCTGTGTCTGTCTGTCTGTCTGTGTGTGTCTGTCTGTCTGTCTGTGTCTGTCTGTCTGTCTGTGTTCTGTCTGTCTGTGTCTGTCTGTCTGTGTTCTGTCTGTCTGTGTCTGTCTGTCTGTCTGTCTGTCTATCTATGTTCTGTCTGTCTGTCTGTGTTCTGTCTGCCTGTCTGTCTGTGTCTGTCTGTCTGTGTCTGTCTGTCTGTGTCTGTCTGTCTGTGTCTGTCTGTCTGTCTGTGTGTGTCTGTCTGTCTGTGTCTGTCTGTCTGTCTGTGTTCTGTCTGTCTGTGTCTGTCTGTCTGTGTCTGTCTGTCTGTGTTCTGTCTGTCTGTCTGTCTGTGTTCTGTCTGTCTGTGTTCTGTCTGTGTCTGTCTGTCTGTGTTTTGTCTGTCTGTGTTCTGTCTGTATGTCTGTGTCTGTCTGTCTGTCTGTCTGTCTGTGTCTGTCTGTCTGTGTTCTGTCTGTCTGTCTGTGTCTGTCTGTCTGTCTTTGTCTGTCTGTCTGTGTTCTGTCTGTCTGTGTTCTGTCTGTCTGTGTCTGTCTGTCTGTGTTCTGTCTGTCTGTGTTCTGTCTGTGTCTGTCTGTCTGTCTGTGTTCTGTCTGTCTGTGTTTCCTGTCTGTCTGTCTGTCTGTGTCTGTCTGTCTGTGTTCTGTCTGTCTCTCTGTCTGTCTGTGTCTGTCTGTCTGTGTCTGTCTGTCGTAGGGTTATGGTTATCTATCGTACATCTGTCTGTCTACATATTTATCTGTAGTAATTCTGACTGTCTGTCTACACATTTTACTTCATTCAAGAATGAGCACCAATTTGTTCATTTCCTGCAGTAGTTCCTCCAGCATTTTTGCAGTGATGTGCTAAACAGATTTGGGCACTTTTAATACAATTATATTGGTTAGTAATAAGACTTGAATAATCATAATGTCACTCTTTTATTAGCTGCTTTAGCACAATGAGATGCAGGAGTGAATGTTACTATGGACACATTGAACATGGACTCAAACACACACACACACACACACACAAAATTTCAAAAGAATGATTTACATATGAATTGTGACTTTAAACAAAAGTGATTGTATATGTTTGTTGGAATACGTCATCTTTTGTTCGTTGAGCATTTCAGTCTTTGTGTGTGTGCGTGCGTGCGTGTTTATATATTCATGTGCATTTAAGTGTTCTTGTATATTTGTGGGATGTGTGTTTATATTTGTGTGTTTGTACATTATATGTGCATTTATAGGTGTATGTACATGATGCTTTCATGTGTATTTGTGAGCGCTAGTACGTGTTAATGTTTGTGTGTGTGGGTGTTCATATATTCATGTGAATTTCTCTATATTAATATTTGCATGTCTATTTGTACGCTGGTTGTGTGTTCGTATTTTCGTGTATGTGTGTATTTTGCACCCCTGTGTAGAGTGACATGTTTTTATCCTTGCAGGTTAGGACAAGGAATGATAAAGGAGAGGGGTGGAACTGCAATTTATGACAAAAACGTGTGAGTGTGTCTGTGTGTGAGAGAAACACCGAGACAAAGAGGCTTTTGCAGTGCTGAGCTTGTTTCCAGACAACGCTGAAGAACAACAGTGCCACCTAGCTTAAAGAGAGAGAGCGAGCGAGGATAGTCACCACACTAATTGCCTGGCTGTACTGGGAATACAATATACTCTCTGAATGTCTGCAGGATTTAATTGTCATGCGTTTAGCTCAGGGATGTGAAAAATCCTTAACATACATAGAAAATGCAACAGTATGGGTGTTTCTGTAGCCACGGTAGAGCTGAGCAGTTTTCAGTTCAGTACCGATGGCTGTCTTACTGACAGGCAGCTGCTTCGGAAGACTTGGATGTGTATATGCTTCTCATGGCATGTGCGGTAATGTGGTTGTTTGCAAGAATCTTCAAATGCCCAATTAACTGGTGTAATTTCGTTATGTGCTTTTGTCATTTATTAGATTTTTGTTTTTATTGCTATTTAGGTTTAATTAATTTTTATTCTAGTTTTAGTTTTAGGGATCATTTTTATTTATTTTCAGTTAATAATTTCAGTGCTTCAACTAAAAATGACATTTCTGTCATTAATTACTCACTCTCTCTCATATCGTTCCATACCCGTAAGACTTTCGTTCATCTTCGGAACACAAATTAAGATTTTTTTGATGAAATCTGAGAGGTTTCTGATCCCCCACAGAAAGCAACATAATTACCACATTCAAGGTCCAGAAAAGTAGTAAAAACCTCAAAATAGTCAGCCTATATACCTTCAGCTTATATATATATATATATATATATATATATATATATATATATATACATATATATGTGTGTGTGTGTGTGTGTGTGTGTATAGTAGGGGTGGGAATTTAACACATTAATTAAGATTAATTAATTATGGAAAAAATATCGCCACCCCTCGATCTTCATAGGTCATTGACATTTAATACAGTTGACTGATGATGAATATAATGTAGGGCAACAGCTCACGGCGTGATACAGCCTATAGCATACCGTTAGAACGTCCATAAAATTTAAGATATGAAAGGCGAATATGCGATTAAGGTGAGTTGAACCCTTTGACGAGTATGATAACACCGGTAAAATCTGAATGTTCACTGCTAAATGTAAAGGTGCTTTCACGCTTTGGCTGCGGTGACAGAATCCATTGTGCGTTATAGATCAACTGACATGATTTAAAAGACAAATGTCATTCAAATATTTGACAGTAGGTGCCAATTTATGTTTCTGCCAGTTGGTGCCCACACTCCATAACCGAGCGCGCACACGGAATATCTGAGCTAAAATAGAGCCATGAGGACACTATTGAGAGCGTGTGAGTTTTGTGGAGAGATTTGTGCTGTACATTACATTGATGTGCGCTTACGTTAATGTGTTGCATTGATGCGCATATGCGTTGTTAAAAAACGCCTTAGTAAATGCCTCAAGTAAACTATAAAAATAAAAAGAATGTCACATCTAAAAGCTGCAGTTGTTTTTTATTGGTTAAAATGAATGACACCACGCATATAGCCTACAGTTCATTGTTGATAGGAATATTTTGAATAAAAAAGGAAAAACAAAAAAAAGTGATACATCTGTCATACAGCGCTAAATCCCAGCCTCAGCCCATTCAGAAATACCAGTTCGTTGGCAGAAACCTCTAAACACCACTTCCCAGCAAAAGCCTCTTAAGTTCACAGAACTAATCAGAAGACACAAATCGAATCGCGTATGAATGACGTTGTGCATATGAGCTGGCTTTAAGTTGTCGAGCTGCAAGTTTTTATCCTGTTTGGATGAAAGACAAGATGGAAGAGTATGATGAAATGGATGAACCTGTGGTTTCAGTCAGGAAACATTTAAAATCTTGGTTTGTTACAACAGCTATATGTGAGGTTTTGTAACCCTGTGAATGTGTTCTGTATTTTACAGGGTCTTCTGAAGAACCCTGTTCTTGCAGTAGTTCTGGACCAGAGGCTGGAGGATAGTAGTCTGTCCACAGCGCTAATCAGCAACTTCCTGTTTAACGGTCCAGAGTCCCAGCGCCCAGCGGGAATGCCAGCCTTTGACTGGCGTGATGTCTTCAGCGCTATCAGCCAGGCAGCAAAGCAACTCACTCAGATTCTACAGGTCTGTCTTCTACATCAACCATAGTTTGTTGCATGTCCATTCATTTCCTGAATTTCAATTGATTTTGTACAAACAAACAGGATGCAGAACTGTAATTGAGATTTTTTTTAAATTCAAAGAAATTGTAAAACGTAGTTTTCCACTAAAAGTTTGTTCATCGAGAAAACTTTGAATGTTGGCTTCAGAAAGTTGTACAAGTATTCACAGCGCTTTGCCTTTCAGTTCCTGAATTTGAACTGAGGTAGCAAAAAGGATACTGAATTTGTCATTTGAGTTTAAGAATGAATTGAAATTCAAAGAAATGATTTATTTATTTACTTCGTTTGTTTAAAGGTTATATAAGCCTTTACGTTTCCCATAATTCAATAGGAAATGCAGTTTCTTTACCTTTCAATTGAGTTTGAATTGAATCTGAGCTGAGGTTGCAAACAAATTTGAATTTAAGGAATAAGAATGAATTGATATTCAAAGAAGTGGATAGAAGTGCAATTTTCAAATAGGCTTTCTTAAGTTCTTCAAGACAAACTTTGAATGTTGAGTTAATAAAAAAAAAATATATATATATATATATATATATATATATTTATTTAAGAATGTTATTTAGACTTTACATTTCCTAGCATGCCATTGGCTTTTTTCCTCTTCCAGCTCCAACTGCAATTCAGCATCCTGTGAAGCATGTTGCCTACTCAATTCAAAATCTGTGATCTCATGAATTGAAAATGAGACAATTCCTAAATTCTGAATTTCTTAAAAGGTGGTTTGTTGATCTCTCTGTTGATGTTCTCTGTAATGTAGGTTTAACATCTCACGGTACAAGCTGTTAGTGAATTTGGCCCTAGGGGTGTAACTCCTTTGGCATCCTGGCCAAATTTGCCCATTGGTCTTAGTCCCTCATCATGAGCTCCTAATCATCCCATATAGTGATTGGCTTCATCACTCTATCTCCTCTCCACCAATAAGCTGTCGTGTGATGGGCGTTCTGGCTCAATCAATCATTCACGTGGATGCTGCACATTGGTGGTGGTTGAGGAGATTCCCCCTTCCATGTACTGTAAATTGCTTTGAGTGCAGAAAAAAGCGCTATATAAATGTAACAAGTTATTATTAACAATTCATTTCAGTTTTCATACAGAATCACTGCTTTTCCAACATTCATCTGTTCGGATCTTTTTTATATCTCTTCACTGTTGTCTTCTATTCTCTTTTATTCTCAATTTGTCTGAAATTCAGGCAAGATCAGCATGGTGTAGCCTAGGGGTGAACTATCTGGGCTGGCAACCAGAAAGTTACAGGTTTGAGCGTCACAAAGGTGGATTCCTGATCCAAATATCAATGGAACCTGAACCTCTGATTCAAGCACAGTGAAACTGTAATGAGTGCACTCCAAAGGCCCTTTTATATTATTCACATCAACATTCCTCAAGGCATCCAACTCTGTGGAGGGAAGAGTCAAGCTGTATTGTTGCACACTAGTCAAGCATTGTAATGCTGAATGTGCAGCCAATGATCACAGTGATTAATTTCCACGATGTATCATTTTGTGATCAAAACCAATCGAAGAATCAAAAGAGAAAGAAGAAAGACCTATCCTGTGCGAATCTAAATGCATTGAGTTGTACGACATAATCCCAGTCATGACATTCAGACATAAAAACTGTGTGGCGGAAAGCAAAGCACATGATTTTTGTGTTGAGACAAGCAATCGAGCTCTGAATAAGTCGTATCATTGCTTTAACGCATCCGGTAAATGACATTGGTTTTGAAGACATTTAAATTGGCTGCACCAACAATAAAAATGGTCGAGCAATACATTTCAAATATTAATACTATATTAATATACAAAATATAATTTAAAATCTTCTCCAGTTTTTTACAGCACTGCAAACCATGGTTTCTTAACTGAAGTTTGCATCCTTGTAAATTTTTAGATTAACCATAAAGCCTGCAAGGACCGCCAAAGTTGTTTCAAGAACACATTTTAGTAGTATATCAATAATATGAACTCACCAATGAAATCTGTAAAGAATATCATACATTTGTTACACTTTACCGTAAATATCGTCTTTTAACAGTTTTTATTAATGTAGAAAACCCACCCGTTCGTACATCATGTCAGAGCTCTTTGTCTGCTAAACATGCTGTATTTTATTGGATCTATAATATTTCTTCTCATCTGAGAAAATTGTTTTATTCTGTTGATGCCCTTGAAAAGGTTTTTAATCAAGTTAATCCAAATTTAGTTTTTTTGGGTCTTAATTATTTCAAGTTTTTGTTTTACAATCTAATTACTAAAATAAGGTTTTAACCATCAAAATAGCCAAACGCATGGCATTACAAAAACAAGCGAACACTTATTTCCATACATGAAAGTTGTTAAAATTAGCTTTAATTATGAAGCATTTATTATGAACTATATTATAAATATAAGAAATTATTAATTATATTTATAAATTAGAATTAACCTCAAGTAAAACATTTTTTAAAAATCTAAAAATTACTATTTGTTTGTTCGTTTATGAGACCTAATTCATTAACTAACTCTAACAAATTAAATCTGATTGTAGTTTTACCCATCAATTTTGCTCTTTGAGCTCAAAAGATGTATTCTTTGGAATACTTGTGCGCAAGAGTAAATACACGTTGTGAAGAGGAGATGATGCCTTTTCTAATGGTAGCATTTAAAGTAGAGCCCGACCGGTTTATCGGTGTGCCACGGCTCATCTCAAACCTGACAATGCATTTATAATATGGTTTGTTGAAAATGGCACCATCTAAAACAGACTTCAGAGTTCAGCTAATGTATGTTTCAGTTGAGGATTACGCATTCTCAAATATAATATTCCTGCTGTCAGTGTTTTTAATGTTAATCAAACAACAAATGACAAAGAAATCACTTACTGCTCTTGACTGAATAGCTTTTGTAACTTGAGTAATGATTAATCTTTATTTAATTTATACAGCGAAGATAATATGAAGTGTTATTTTTTATGTAATTATTTGATTCATTTTCTCTAGCTGCTGTTGCTTTTTTATTTTCCCTGAACAAAGCATATACTTAACCGTACAGAAACGGTGACCCTAAAAGCGTGATAACCTATCCATGAATAATTTGAACCAGAATATCGGTGATATATCGATATCAGACTTTTTACTCCCCGATATCGGCATCGCCCCCCTGCAAAACCCATTGATTTAATGTCCACATTTTGTCAGTGGATGTTGTCCAGTCTTGAAATGTTTTATGGTTCTTTATCGTTCAGCTTGATTGGATGCTGATGTTTCCTTCATTCTCTTTCATTTATTCTGTGCTCTGTTTACTCTTCTTATTCGGGCTCTCCACGGCTGAGCTCATTCCTGAATTTCCTTTGCAGATGCTTCTCTGTTCTGCCTGCTGCTTCTGTTCATCGTACGCCACATGAACCTCGTTCTTCACTGTCAGATTCAGATGCAACAGAGGTGCTGAAAACTGTGCGTGTGTGTGTGTGTTTCAGTGTTTTGATCTGGATAAGTTTGAAGGTGTCAGCAGTGAGACTGTGCTGGTTGAGCAGTCTTTGAAGCTCCTGATTCAGGACAGGTTCTGGGCTGGACTGGTCTTCACGGATCTCTATGACCCCAGTGACCTCAAGGCTCCACCCCACATCAGATACAAGATCCGCATGGACATCGAGGATACTGAAAGAACAGACAAAATCAAGGAGAGGTTAGAGCCGAAAACACATCATACAGCAGCTGAAAAGCAGTGAAGACATTTTATATGAATTGAAATCTTTATTGTCCATTTGCATGGAAATTTATCTTTGCCGTTTGCCCAAAAATTAAACAATTATATTAAATGGAAAAAAAAAAAAAAAACAATTGAAAAGAGACAAAAATGTCTCTTAAAAAAAGTTGCTGTAGTGCCTTTCTGATGATAGTTTTTTTTCCAAATTCATTACAAAGTGTATGTAAAGGACATTTAAAGGTGCAGTAAGCAATCTTTGAAAATCACTGTTGAAAGTGAATCAAGAGGGAGATTTGAAGACTTGGAAGACTTTTTCTGCCACCACTATGCATGTGCAGCTGCAAGTGACCTATGTGTGATGTCTGCTGCAAATTGGTCTATATACTCTTGTGTACTATGTGTTCATTTTTTGTGTGTCCTTGTCATTCACTTGTCATCTTCGCTTTATTTTTCTTTTCTTCTGCAATGATAAAAGAGACACTCTTGCATTGCATGTTCATACATTTTGGGGGCAGAACCATGAAAACGGTGTTTGTTTTGGTCGATTTCAAATATCAACAGCGTTCAGCAACGATTTTGAGAAATCGTATTCTGCACCTTTAGTATCACTGATGCTTTCTTCATAGCATGTGTTGGGAAAATATCATGTTTTATACTTGAGGGATATAGAGAAAGATACTGCTGCTCCATTAAGATCTTAAAACGTTTGCGACAGAGAATAGTCTGGAAAAGGAAGTCTGTCATTTCACCAGAAGTTATAATTCAAATTATAAATATAAATTATAAATAAAAAAACCCTCAATATTACATATATAGATGATATAATAAGTCAGTGTATAAAATATAACCAATAAAATGACAAAAAATACTATTAATTAGCAAAACTCTGGCATGAAACATTGTAGGCTCTGTCCTCATAAGCCTGTCTTTTATAATATGGATAATTTTTGAATTGAATAGAAATGCGGTTTGTCTTTCAGTTCCTGAATTTGAATTGAATTTGAACTGAGGTGGCAAACAAGATGCAGAATTTGTAATTCAAATTAAAATGCAAGGAAAAAGAATGAATTGAAATGGTCAGAAGTGTAATTTTAAACTAGGTGTTTCTTAAGGTTAATACACACTTGGATTGTTGACTTGAGAAAGAAAAAATATATGCAAAACCTAGGTATCTTATTTTTAATTTTGTGAAAACTTTTACTGGTACACAACCCCACCAAAGCTTAAACTTAAAAAATCTTAGAAATTCTAAAACAAACAAAAAAAAAAAAAAATGAAATGTTGCCTTGGGAACTAACTTAAGTTTAAGTATTAATAATAAACTAATAAAATGACAAATGCACATAAGAAAATATCTGCAACTTATTTTCAGTGCTGTTATTGTTAACTAAAACTAAAATTGTTTTAAAAAATGTTAAACGAAAGAAAAAATAAAATCATACTAAAAAAAATTAACAGACATGAAAAAATGCTTTGTTCATTTTACATACTTTGCATATTTTGACTTTCTTTTTCAACTAATTGAAATAAATGTAAAGTTGAATAACGTCTCAGGTTCCTCACGTCTCCTCTTGAACTGGTGTCTGAAATGCTTATCAAACGCTTATCATGGCAAACAAATTGGCTGGCTTCAACCTATGACAGCACTACTGGTGTGACCCGAATGCATATAAGTGGCGCCTAGAGACCAAGTCATTCACTATCTGTCTGAAGGGACTGTCCAGCAAGTGGCTGTGACCAATCAGTAAAAGCAATTTCACCTGAAATGCCAGAACCACATACTGTCAGTGACAGCATTCCTTACAGCCACAACCCAAGCTATAAGCCTCAAAGGGGCCTCCATAATACATAGAGGCCTTCCAAGGCCGCTCAAAGGCTTGGATCTAACAACTTCACATAGAAGGGAATGTGGCCAGGGGACCAAACGAAGCCCCGTCCAGTTACTTCTCAAGAGAGCATAGTCGACCCCAAATGCCACCAGTTGCTGGGGAGTCACCCTAAGGGAAGTCTGCTGAGGCCAGCTACCTGATAGCGAGTCTCTGCGTGCTGATAAATACCCATGCTATTGTGGATTCACCTTCAAGGAAGCCCGCTAAGGCCGGTCACCTGATTGTTGCCTGAAAGTACCAAAATCGTTAGGGACTTGCCCTAAGAGAGATCTGCTAAGGCCAGCAAACTGAATGCAAGACCTTGCTAACTGCCAAGAACCCAAACTGCTAAGGTCAGCTAACTGATAGCAATTCAGTGCTGTCTGCCAAATAGCCAAGCTGCTGGGGACTTGCCCTCAGGGAGGCCTGCTAAGGCCAGCTACCCGATAGCAAGTCTTTCTGGCTCAAAAAGTACCCTCAATTTTGGGGACTCGCCTTCAAAGAAGCCTGCGAAGGCCTGCTTATTTGATAGTGCTTATTCGGCAGTGCTCGAGCTCTAAGGGAGTGTACTCAAGAACCCGACCGAAGTAGTAGGTCTTTCAGAGTTGCCTGGGGAGGGGAGGTTTCCAAACCTCATCAACTGATCACTGGGGTCCCTCAGGGTTCAGTTCTTGGAGCCCTCCTGTTCTCCATTTACACTACATCACTGGGTCCCATCATACAGGCACATGGTTTCTCCTACCACTGCTATGCTGATGACACACAACTCTACCTGTCCTTCCAACCAGATGATTCCACAGTAGCTGCACAGATCTCAAGCTGTCTGCCGGACATCTCGACGTGGATTGAAAAACATCACCTGCAGCTCAACCTGGCAAAGACTGAGCTTTTAGTCTTCCCTGCCACTCCAACTCTACACCATGATTTCAATATCCAGCTAGGTACATCCGTAATTACCCCGTCAAAGTCGGCCAGAAATCTTGGAGTTATCTTTGATGACCAACTGACCTTCAGAGACCACATCTCAAAGACGGCACGGTCATGCAGATTTGCACTTCGCAACATCAGGAAAATCCGTCCCTTCCTGACTGAGCACGCAACACAACTGCTTGTCCAGGCCCTGGTCATTTCTAGGCTTGATCACTGCAACGCTCTTCTGGCTGGTCTGCAGTCAAGTGCAATCAAACCTCTTCAAATAATCCAGAATGCTGCTGCACGTCTTGTCTTCAATGAGCCTAAGAGAGCCCACCTCTCTTTATCTCTCTGCAATGGCTACCCCAGGCTCCGCACCCTCCTACCTCCACTCACTGTTGCAACTCTACATCCCCACCTGAAGCATGCAATCACTAAAGGAATGAAGGCTTGTGGTACAGAGAGTCACAGAGAGGCACAAAATCACTCTCCAGAACATTCTCGTTCACTGTTCCCTGCTGGTGGAATGTTTTCTCTACATTCATCAGGAATGCAGAATCCCTGGCAATGTTCAAGAGACAGATGAAAACTCATCTTTTTCGTGAGCATTTAATCCCTTAATAAAAAAAAAATCTATCCTCTCCTTTTCCCTTCCTACTCTAGCTTATGTTACTCTGAGCAATGACTAAAATGACTAAAGCTAATAAAAAAAATCAAAGTGAATTAAATCTAAATAGGGATATTTTAAAGTAAAAATAAAAATGTAAAAAATACTGAAATCACTGAAACTTGTGATTAACTTGTAAGCTGTAATAATCTTGAAGAAAATGAGAAATGTTGCCTTGGCAACTAATTGAAATAAATATGTTTAAGTTGGAAAAATAAAATAACTAAAATAACTAGATTTGGTTTTGTCTTCATGTGTGTTTTAGGTCGTGGTCCCCAATGGCCCGCGACAACCCATTTAATGACCTGCGGTATGTGAGGGGAGGATTCGTGTACCTGCAGGACATGGTGGATCGAGGCATCATTAAAGTCCAGACTGGAGTCAGCCAGACCCTCGGAGTATATGCACAACAGATGCCATACCCATGTTACATGGATGACGTGTAAGCAAAACTGTGTGTGTGTGTGTGTGTGTGTGTTTATGAGTGCTCACCTAAAAAAAAAAAAAAAAAGCCCTTTTTTAGGCGTTTTGTCTGTGACTGTGAAATATGAAGAACTATATAACCACTGATGGGTCAGTGTTTTCATATTTAAATGATAGTTTGGTATTGAGAGTGGGATGGTAAATCATGCAGAGAGGAAAGGGATGTTTTCAGTCGATCTTACAGCATAATCAACGGCTGTGATTCATGGCTGAAGTAAATGTCAAATTAATATTGGCTTTGATTGGTTTCCTCTGTCTCCATCGGCCTGAAAAATCCATCAGTGGGGGTTTGTGTGCATTTGTTTATTTGTGGTGGCATGGACATCAGAGCCACTGCAGAGCAGGACTGTGTTGTTTTAATGTGTTTATTGATTTGTGTGAAAAGCTGTGTGTTTCATAGATTTGAATGAGGCTGCTTTCATGAAACTGAGACATCACGCCTGGGGTCTCAAACTCTAGCTAGGTGATATTCACAAATACAAGTGTTTTTGCTACCGTGCATCTTAATTTGATACCACGTACAACATGCGCACACCCAAACATTTTTGATAGATGTGCTCATACAGGCTTGTTTGTTGTGGTAACTTTGCGCATAATTCATTGTGGGGGAATAATAATAATAATAAAATATCCACTACAATGGAAGATTTCATTTTTATGGCCACTGTTACATATAAATTTAAGTGATGCATCTTTTACAATAATTAGTTCATTACACATAATTAGTTAGTAGAGATGGAGTAATTGCAGATCCTGAGAAAATTAGAGAACTGTCAAAGATCAGAGAGAAGGAATAGAGATTCACATAAACAATTATCTATACAACTATAAATATTCCACAAGGTTAAATATGTCATCTGTGAATCCAGATGCACCAGCCAGATAGGTCAAAAAGCATATACCACTGAAGTGACATAGTGACGTGAGCTGAAACGAGGGAATATAAGCCACTGCAGCTAAGCACCCTGCTTTGAAGTGCCTCTCGAATTTCTGAGTGACAGAGAACTCTGGTGGTTATCCAGAATTCACAGAACCATGATTACATATGGAGTGGGCGATATGTCCAAAATCTTATATCACGATATGAATCATTTTATTTCGCGATGACGGTATATATCATGATATAATTATTTTTGCTTTGAATAAGGGTTTGATTTTCAAAATTTTTAATACAGTTGAAAGTTTATAATTCTCGTCAGCAATTTCAGTATCACAAAAAACGAATACAAGCCTAAGTAAAAATAAAATAAAATAAAAAAAAAAAGCTTACTGGAGACAAGTACAATACAAAAAAAAACAAACAAACAAAAAAAAAAAAAAACACACGCACTCACAGGACCCACTTTCTGAGAAATTGAAAAACTAAAACAACCAACCATCTGTCAAAACAAATTTTGGAAGGTATTTATTTGCAAAGATGTAAACTGCCACAGAAAGAGAAGGCTATATTCATAATCTTTGGCAAAACAAGGAAATATATTTACAGTGGGACAAAGGAAAGTATTTAGTCAGCCACCAATTGTGCAAGTTCTCCCACTTAAAAAAGATGAGAGAGGCCTGTAATTTTCATCATGGGTACACTTCAACTATGAGAGACAGAATGAGGAAAAAAAATCCAGAAAATCACATTGTCTGATTTTTAAAGAATTTATTTGCAAATTATAGCCGAAAATAAGAATTTGGTTGATAAGTATATATATATCTCAAGTATATCAAGGTTTTTACACACTGTTGCTGGTAGTTTGGCCCATTCCTCCATGCAGATCTCTTCTAGAGCAGTGATGTTTTGGGGTTGTTGCTGGGCAACACGGATTTTCAACTCCCTCCAAAAGATTTGTGGGGTTTAGATCTGGACACTGGCTAGGCCACTCCAGGACCTTGAAATGCTTCTTCCGAAGCCACTCCTTTGTTGCCCAGGCGGTGTGTTTGGGATCATTGTCCTGCTGAAAGACCCAGCCATGTTTCATCTTCAATGCCCTTGCTGATGGAAGGAGGTTTTTACTCAAAATCTCACAATACATGGCCCCATTCATTCTCTCCTTTACATGGATCTGTCGTCCTGGTTCATTTTGCAGAAAAACAGCCCCAAAGCCTGATGTTTCCACCCAACAATGCTTCCCAGTAGGTATGGTCTTCTTTGGATGCAACTCGGCATACTTTCTCCTCCAAACATGACAAGTTGAGTTTTTACCAAAAAGTATATGACTAGATGACATTCTCCCAATCCTCTTGGATCATCCAAATGCTCTCTAGCAAACTTCAGACGGGCCCGGACATGTACTGGCTTAAGCAGGGGGAAACGTCTGGCACTGCAGGATTTGAGTCCGTGGTGACGTAGTGTATTACTGATGGTAGCCTTTGTTATTTTGGACCCAGCTCTCTGCAGGTCATTCACTGGGTCTCCCCGTGTGGTTCTGGGATTTTTGCTCACTGTTCTTGTGATCATTTTGACCCCACGGGTTGAGATCTTGCGTGGAGCCCCAGATCGAGGGAGATTATCAGTGGTCTTGTTTGTCTTCCATTTTCTAATAATTGCTCCCACAGTTGATTTCTTCACACCAAGCTGCTTACCTGTTGCAGATTCAGTCTTCCCAGCCTGGTGCTGGTCTACAATTTTGTTTCTGGTGTTCTTTGATAGCTCTTTGGTATTGGCCATAGTGGAGTTTGGAGTCTGACTGTTTGAGGTTGAGGACAGGTGTCTTTTATACTGATAACGAGTTCAAACAGGTGTCATTAATACAGGTAACGAGTGGAGGACAGAGGAGCCTCTTAAAGAAGAAGTTACAGCTCTGTGAGAGCGAGAACTTTTTTGTAAGTGACCAAATACTTATTTTCCACCATAATTTGCAAATAAATTCTTTAAAAATCAGAAAATGTGATTTTCTGAATTTTTTTTTTCTCATTCTGTCTCTCATAGTTGAAGTGTACCCATGATGAAAATTACAGGTCTCTCTCATCTTTTTAAGGGGGAGAACTTGCACAATTCTTTTAAATGTATTGCACAACTTCTTAATGAGGCAACAAAGTATGATATATATAGGATAGAAGACGATAGGCTATACATAATATTTTATTGGACACAACTATTATAATATGAACGGCTCCAATATAGAGCGGCGAAATGCATATGCACATTTTGTGCACAGAAAAATGCAGCAACATCCAGTCCCAGTGCACAGTGCTCAGCAATGAAAAATTCAAAGCATAAAGGGAAGAGAGATATTTATGCTTAGTTTATATGCAACAGTTTATTGAGACTTTAAACAGTTTGAAGAACAATTCAGTCTTTTCTACTCTTCTGTGGTGATCTAACAGACAAACGGTAGCAAATAATATGAAACGGCAATAGAGTCCAGCAAGATTAAGTCCTTTTTTGCAAAACAGTATTTTTTTTATCTACAAATAAAGTATAATAATGGGAACATTGATCTTGGAGTGAGTTCCATTGTGTTACTTTCGTTATTCATTGAATGGTGAATGACAGGACGAGAGGATGAGTTTCCATTAACTTTAACTTACTGACGTAAATATTCATCTGTATCTCACATTAAGCTATCCAATGACCCCTGAAGCCTAGAGTACGAAAAACTTTATGGTGCTTTACAATATTTTAATGCCTTTAGTGGGGCTTAGGGCTTAACAATAACACAGAATATTACGCACAATACAAGATCGATACCTACTCCGGCAAAAAAAGTCTGTATCTGAGCCAATGACAGATCTGTGTATCAGGTGGCGCATCCCTAGAGTAAATGATAAACTTTCGTGATGATGCAGCTGTGACAAATCATTCAACTGTCCCGAGCGGCTTTCATGCTGGGCCCGAGCCATCGGGCAGTCCTTTTTGTCGGACCTGGTCCTCGGTCTGTCACTAGTGTCTAACGCTGGAGGTTTAAACGCATATTATCCACTAATAACATCTGCCGCTGCAATTATCCACTAATATCATCATCTGAATGAAACAGAAACCTTTTTTTTTTTTTTTTTTGAGTGACTGGAGTAATGATGCTGAAAATTTATAAATTTATACATTTGAAAATATATTCAATTATTTTAAATTATAATAATATTTCCCTGTTTTTACTGTATTGTACTTTTGTACTATGTGAGCATCAGAGACTTTCAAAAACATGTCATCTTACCGATCAAAAAAGTCTTACCGATCCCAAACTTCGGAAACAAAAGTGTACGTCCCCTTTTTTTTGTATTGCTTCTAATTGTATTTGCATGCAAAATATAATGTGCTTTTGTTTTAGGCTTTTTGTGAATCTCTGTAATCCCGAAGCACTGTTCAGCCTCCCGGCAGAATCAGTCAGACCAGCATCATTTAGTTCCACTTGAAAACTCCCAAAACTCCAATTCTATTCATGCATTAGAGGGACAGAGAATGGAGAGAATGCTAATTTGCTTTTCAGGTTTGCGTGTCTGCGTTGAGCCATTTTTCACCACACCAAAAGCCTAAATCTAAATTTTATGTTGTAAATGCCTCAGTAAGTATTCCAGAAGATTCTGGCCCGACTGGATAAAAACAGCTTATCTGCAGCCATAGATTCATACCATTTTCTTTATTTCTAAAAGAAATTTCTCAAGGATTTATTATATCAACCCTTTAATGATCCAATAGCAGCCTTCAAACCTGATGTAAAAAACAGTAAAAACTTAAGTAACATTTAGAAAGTTTTTTTTTTTTAAATTATTACTAAAATAATAATTACTAAATTAATTAATTTCTAAAATGTAATTAAAACTATATAGACATATACTATATAATTAATAAAATTACTTTTCTAAATTTGCATATATAATATACATGTCACAATAAACAAGATTCCTTCTGATGTTCATTCATGCTTGTTTGATACTATAAATGAACTAGTATGAAGAGACGGTTGGTTCACGAGCCGACTGTAGGAAGAACAGCGGTCTGTCACGACACATTAAAGAGCCACTGTACAGTATTTATTGCTTAAACTTCTTTAAAAAATTACGATATATTAAATATGAAACTGTTTCAAATGTCTGTCGATGTGTTGTCAGTGTCCTCTTTGCTCCGAGAAGTATTTTTCACTTCGTGAGAACATGGCTTGTTGGACATAGCAACAGTAACTAAAGGGTGCAGGTCTCTTTGAAGGGTCAATTAAAATGATGTTAATTGAGCGCTAAATTGTCTGCATATAGTAACCATATTTTTATTTATATTCCATCAATGAATTGCATGCTAAAAACAGACTCAATGACTTTGAACAATGTTTAGTTGGTGCCAATCATTCTTAACGTTTCTGCTGCTGTTTGTGAATGTACCTGAAAGAGTTGAGTGAGATGTGATGGTGAATTAATGCATTTTAAAGAGTTTGTTATCGTCGTCCCCTGACTGTTTCTGCTGTCAGCTCTAATTGTTTTGTGGTGTCTTTACCTCACTGTATTTATGAAAGGTAAGCAGAACTGATATGAGAAATCTATAGCTTGTCATATTTTGAGAGCACATGATATATTTGAGCTGCTGGCTAATTGAGCACAGGCAGCACTTTGTTTCCGGAACCTTCTGCTCCGATATTGACATGACATTTTACTGGCCTTATGAGAGTACTTTAATACAGGCTTACTGTATTATCAAACCGGCACCGAATGATGATGAATCTTACTGACGCCGAGCTCTGTGTGCGGTGTAAAGATCATCTAGCACTGCAGGATTCATTCAGAACAATATCAGCAACACCTTGACTAGCAGAGGTATACGGTAGCAATCTTGTTAGTTCACCCCATGGTTATTATTGTTAACTAACACTAAAACCATAAAATAATTACTTGAAATAAAATAACTTCTCACTTTCTTTTAGTTTAAGTACTAAACGAACTAAAATTCCTATAATGTATAATAACCTATTTTTAATGCCTTGAAATACACGTTTTAATGCATTTGATGATCTCAAGAATATGTGTCCACATTTATAATACATTATCATGCTTCTCTATTTATTGTTGCACCTTTAGAAATTATAAACATGTCACATGACAACAACATATAACAAGCCGTCTGCAAATATTATAATGCATGTTACTATAACTTTCATTTTCAATTTATGAAAAGCTATAATGCATTAAACATAAAGGCTTTTAATAAAGTGGTACCATAAAACTAATAAAATGACAAATTTATAAAGTTGGAATGTATATTATATCCAACTTTATCCACATACATACAATATACAATGTATTCTATATAGCAAATCTCAGCTGCCCGACTTTTATATTTTGTTCCAAAATGTAACAATATTATAACATAACTGTTTATATAAAATTGGATACATAAGTATGTCCAACCAACTACAGTGGTATACAATATCCTCATATAGGGTGATAAATACTATTTATCAAATCTCAACTGCTTGATTGCTTTTTTTTGCAAAGTGTAAACTGTTACTACCTTGCTCCAATCTGCTCAATGTGACTGTAAAATGACTATATTTCAGAAAATATGACAAGACCTAGTCCCAGACTAAAAGCCATTATGGAGCTGTTTTAACTGAAAGCAACTTGCATGTCATAAAATATATCAGTGCCATTATTTTGTCTCAAAATACTATAGCAAAATTAGCTCAAAGGGGAAATATTAATAATTATTCATAACTCCTTATGATTATTCATTATGAATATTTGAATCAGTTAATCTGATGAACTTGAAATAGCTACATTAAAATTACAATCAATCAATCAATCAATCAGTTCATCATGTGAACACTCTGTATTGATCATTAATTCATTCTAAGAAAAGGGTATTTTTCATGGCCACAGAAAAATAATGATTTCTTAGCATTTACAACACTTAGAGCTTGAAACAAAATCTAAATCATTTAAGTGACAATTTATTCGCAGAAAGGGAGTCAGAATCAAACATGCATTGTACACAAGTTTGATTAACTAAATCAAAAACACAAGTAAACTAACAAACACATACACACAAATCACACATACATAGGTAAAATGAAACTGGAAGTGGGAACAGGAAATGGTGCTATGGAGTCAGAAAGCCAGAAAGAATCATCAGTATTCATTACAAAGCTCCTTTGTTAACAAAGGAGGGTCACAACTTTATCTAACCTGCAGCAGTTTAGTATATTGTACGATACTTGCATTCTGGCTCAGAGATTAAGGAGCGTCAGAATATACGTTTGCAGTAGAAAGTCCTGAGTTGTGCCCGACGGTGCTGAAGTTGCAATCGATGTCTTCTGCGTTGAATGAAGGGAAGATGACAAACTTGCATGGTTAGTTTGCTCAGTGGGGAAAGAGTCCTTCTCTCTTCTAGATACGCACATGGTGGGGGGCAGGTCGAGACACCTGTAAATGCTTTCATTTATTCAGTTACTCAATCCAAACCCGGATGTTTTTTTCTTCTTCTTTCTTTTTTTCTGTAAAAGTATGTGAGTGAATGATGACATGTTGATTTTTGGATGTTCTGAGATCAGCTTTGGTCATTCCTGCAGCTTTGTTTCATCCATTGGCACCATGTTGCCCATGTTCCTGGTGCTAGCGTTCATCTACACTGCCTGTCAGACCATCAAAGGCCTGGTTCTGGAGAAGGAGCGCCGCCTGAAGGAGGTTCTGCGAGTTGTTGGGGTTCGAAATGCTTCAATGTGGTTCTGCTGGTTTATAGAGAACATGGTTCTGCTGACCATTCCCTGTGCTTTGATCTCTTTGATGGTGAAGGTTAGTGTCGCCGAAACACTGAAAAATCTGAAACAGAAACGTGGCCGAATCAACAGACCAAGGAGCTTGGATGCAAACTTATCACCTTTTGGTGAAAACCAGCATTTGCAGGGTTCTGCATGGAGTCATGGGAAATGTAATGAGAGTGTAGTGTTCAGAGTGCAGCACTGTGTTCATTTGCACATGAAAAACCCATGATCCAGTTTTCAGAATCTCAGAGCGTCTTCAGTTAAATAAATTCTTTCCACACAAACTTCATCTCTGCATGTGATGTAAGCTTGTGTGGCATATTAACGTGCATTTCACATTTAATTTTTTTGCAAATAAAAGAGTTTAATGTCTCCCTGCAGTTTAATGTTTGAACGCAAAGAAATGAAGAGAGCCATAAATACTAGTATGGTACTTTTTAATTCTTTTCTGTCAAATGCTTTACAGTACAGTATTATTAATATAATTATACATTTCTCTATTTGTTTCATTTTTGTATTTTAATAGAATAAAAATTATATTTTAAATAATTATAATAATAGTCGGAATGAGTTAACATTCTTTTTCATTTATTTTATTATTTATTCATAATAATAATAGTGTAAATTATTATTGTATTTTCTTATTAAATGGGTCATATTTCTTTATTTAATTTTTATAATTTACATTTAATAAAATAAAAATATAATAGTCATTAGAATTAAATCCGCATTTTAAAGCAAGTCCACTGACCCTCTAGGAGGAGTATTTTTTTCATACTGATAAGTTTGCATCCGTGAAAAAGAAATCAAACCGAATGAACAAAAAAAAATCAGAAATCGGGCCTAATAATCAAAGCTGTAATCAGACTGGAAGATTAGACAAAACAGACATCACTCTACAAGATCACAAAGCATTTTGAGAACACACGTGAAATTCTCTTTAAAGTCAACATGAAATGAAAAATGATCAGTATTTATATCCTACGATATAAATACCGATCACTGCGAGCTCACTGGAAAGAATTTGAACTGTATAGTCGCCTATTTGCTCATACAAATTTGTTTATTGACAGATTAGTTCATTCTGAGCTTTGAATTCAGGTAAAATAAATAAATAAATAAATAAAAATAGGTAGAAAAGCTCAAATGTAATGATCTATTTAATATAAAGAAAGGTACATGCTTGTGATGAGAGGTTGCACATTCATAAAGTCAAAGTGCTTTGTGGTTTTGATGCTTGTGATCACAGTGGAAATAATTAGAGGGAAATGATTATTCCAAAATTGAAGCAAATCAAGCAGAAACGGGTTGAACTTTGATTCCTCTAAATTGGGTTATTATGCTAATTTGTTATGCACAGTATCAAATTGTTGATGATTTAGAGCCGACCTCCTACGTATCGCTCTCTGCCTCCCTCCATCGACTTTTTAAAGAGGTGTTTCGTTTTTTGCTGTTTCCGGAGCGTTTTGTTTTCTTCTGCAATGAGATAAAATGTATGTGCTCTGCTTTGAGGATTAGCCTGTTTCACACTCCTAAGTTGAGTTTTTTTCTATTTGCTTCCACATTTGCTGTCACAGGGTAAACTTTATTTCCAATGAGTTCCAATAGAGGCCAAGATCTGAAATCTCTTTCTCTTTATGAATTAAATATTATGTGGATGTTTGAAAGCTACATCAGTCTCACACAACAGCATTTTTGCTATGAGGAAGTACTAGCAACATTCACACTGCTTCAGGCTGCCATTTTACTCTCATGCTGAACTAAATTGCTCAATCATGTCGTTCTCTTTGTCAATTCATCTAATTAATTCTCTTCGTCTGTACAGTTCACTCTGAATTTTCACACTCAAAGTGAGAACTACACTGTGTAGTGCTGGGAAAATCATCTTTCGTCATCAGAAAGAGAAGCAGGACGCTATTCGTTTCAGGCTACGTAAATCAGGGACACTTCTGTAATTTCATTAATACATTTACACATTTCTGGCTTAATGTTATGACAGTCAGACTTGTATCCCGGAGGTTGCGGGTTTGAGTCTCAGTACCGGCAGGAAGTGGGGGTTGTGAATGAAAAGCCCTCTTTTCCACTCTCATTACCCACATCTGATGTTCCCTTGAGCAGGGCACCTATCACCCAATCGCTCCCCCGGAGCAAAAATGGCTCCAGGTGTGATCATGTTGTGTGTGTGTGCTCAATACTCACTGCTCTGTGTGTTATACTTGGATGGGTGAAATGCAGAGCACAAATTCTGAGAATGGGACACCGTACTTGGCTGCACGTCACATCACTCTCACTTGTTTCAATTTCACTAATGTAACAGACATAGCATATTATTGTATGTCAGCAGGTTCTACATCAGGAGTGTTAAACTCAACTCCTACAGAGTTTAGCCTCAATCCTTGATCCAGTTAATCAGTTAATCTTATTTGATAACTGCAGGTATGTGTGTTGGCTTGAAATTTTATTTTTATTTTATGTATGTAATTTGAACTAAACTGAATTTTAAATCAAACTACAAAACAAAAGGAATATTAAACTAGTGAAATTTTCAAAAACCCTGTTTGCGGGGTTTGCTCAGTCGGAAAAGGGTGGCTTGTCCTCTTCAGGTTGGTGGAGAGCTCCTGCCTCAAGTATCTTGGGGTTTTGTTCACGAGTGAGGGAAGGAAGGAGCGTGAGGTTGACAGACGGATCGGTGCAGCTTCTGCAGTGATGCGGTCGATGTACCGGTCTGTCGTGGTGAAGAAGGAGCTGAGCTGCAAGGCGAAGCTCTCGATTTACCGGTCAATCTACGTTCCTACTCTCACCTATGGTCATGAGCTTTGGGTCATGACCGAAAGAATGAGATCCCGGATACAGGCGGCCGAAATGAGCTTTCTCCGCAGGGTGGTGGGGCGCTCCCTTAGAGATAGGGTGAGGAGCTCGGTCACTCGGGAGGAGCTCAAAGTAGATTTGTTGCTCCTTCACATCGAGAGGAGTCAGCTGAGGTGGCTCGGGCATCTGTTTCGGATGCCTCCTGGACGCCTCCCTAGGGAGGTGTTCCAGGCATGTCCCACCGGGAGAAGGCCCCGGGGAAGACCTAGGACACGCTGGAGAGACTATGTCTCTCGGCTGGCCTGGGAACGCCTCGGTGTCCCCCCGGAAGAGCTGGAGGAAGTGTCTGGGGAGAGGGAAGTCTGGGAGTCTCTGCTCAGACTGCTGCCCCCGCGACCCGGCCCCGGATAAGCGGTGGAAATGAATGAATGTTTGCGGGCCCCAATCTCTAGCAGTCATATTGCAAGATAAATATGAAAATTGGTAAGATGGCTTGTGTGTTTAATATTTATTTGGTAGTTGAAATTATTCACTGCAGATGAGCCCATCGAATGACACTGTTTTATGATTGTATTTGAAATAGTTGGTTGTCAAGTGCCCATAGAAGTTATTGTTTGGTGTTAAAATCATTATTTAACTCGGTTAAAATTGAGAACAGATTCTTTGAATATTGACATACGGCGACTGTGAAAGTTCAGGAAAGTTCTTTTGGCTCTTTGTGTTTGCACCATGAGGTGCCACTCACTCACTGACAGTAGACTTCTGGCGGGAGCAGAGTCTTATAAATATGAGAGTAGGTAATATGGTGTTGACATGTCTACTTGCCAAGTCAAGATCTGTACACCTGCTGTCTGGTGTCAGGCTGAAACGAGAAATAGCAGTGGTAAGAAAATCCAGAAAATCCATGTGAAAGCATGATTGTTTCTTGCATTGTTGTGCAAATCGAGAAGAGAAGCAGGCTTTGGATCGAACCCTGAGGTGCATCAGTGATTGGCTGATGCGACTGAGACTTCTTTTCCCCCCCAAAATACCCTGAAAGATTTACCAGTGAAATAGATCTCAAGCCTGCGGGGGAAGTTCCTGTGATGCCCAGTGGACAAAAGTACCTAGTGAATTTAGACTGCAGACATATCCTCAAACAGGACAGATGATCTGGGGGCAGCTCTTGCCAGCCACAGGGTTTGAAGGACAGATAGCACATTCTCTGTGTCCATGTTAAATGCTTTAAAAAAAACATGATGTTTTGGGAAGTGTGTGTGTGTATTACTCTTGTTATGTATATGTAACTCTTTTATTGAAATGTGGGAGCCAGTTTTCATGCTTGTTTGTATGTGCATTTGTAGATTTCTGCGATCTTTGACGCGCTCCTTGCCTCTATATATGACGTTAGCATGGATCTTCTCGGTTGCGTTGATAGTCAAGGGTGTGGTTCAAGAGAAGGAGGCGCGTCTGAAGGAGACTGTGAGGATGATGGGATTGAAGAGTTCCACCTACTGGCTGAGCTGGGCCATAAGCAGCACATTGCCCCTTGCTGTCAGCGCTGCGCTCCTCACAATCATTCTCAAGGTGATTAATGCTGATTAACTGGCATTTGCAAACACTGCGGTACACTGGATCCAAGATCTGATCTGAAATATACTGGATCAGTGAGCTTCCTCGGCTTTGCTCTAGTAGTGGTTCGTAAAAATGAGTTTTGTTTATAAATGTTTGTATTTAGGTTGATTTGGTGATACTAAATAATATATTTGACTTGAATAAAACCAGTTAATTTAGAAGTTGCCTTTTTCAGTTTAAGCAAATTTACTGTCAGTTCACAGCAATTATAAAAAAAGTTTATTTGGCAGCATCTAGATTATATACACTCTAAAAACAAATGTTTTCGCTCACCAAAAAGAAATAATAAATAGTTTGCAATAATCTTTTTGAGTAAATTATGTTCAACCAGCAAACTATATTGAGTTGAAGAGACTTAATGTGTAGCATAATCACTGAGAGGGCTTGCCCTTTACAAAACAGACTTAAATTATATATTATTTCCGGTTACACTTTATTTTAAGGTGTCAGTATTATACTGTAATTATACATTTAAGTACTGAGTAATGATAATTAACTACATACTTAATATAGGGTTAGGGTTAGGATGAGGGTTTGGTTTAGGGTTAATTGCATGTAATCATTTCTAGTTATTACTACAGTAAATACATGTAACATATGTAACCATGACACTGCAAAATAAAGTGTTACCTTATTTCCTAATATGTATTTAAAAAACAGTAGTTTTTAGAGTGTAAGTAAGGAGATACACTGTTAAAAAAATTACTGTAAATTTTACAGTATAATACTGGCAGCAGGGTTGCCAGCCAGTTACTGTAAAATTTACAGTAGTGTTACTGTAATTTAATTTGCAGAATTTCCCTGTATTCTCTGATTACAGTAAATAACTGTATTTTTTTAAATTATGAAGGGTCAATTTACAGCAATATTATGTAAATTTGAGTCAAACCAACATGTGACCCCAGTATGCATTGCAGTTTACAGCAATATGCTGTATTATTAAAAAACAGCCAGCGGCTGTAAAATAATGCTGCAATTTTTACAGTAATTCATTACAGTGTAAATTTATAATAACATAAATTTTCTACTATTTCAAAAATTTTTGTGTGCACCCCAGTAGGTGTGTCCAACTAATATCCCAATTCAACGTTATTTCTCACCCACCCGATCTTCCACCAATCTATAATTTTCCAGAACGCGCTACCAAAAGCCAAGTGCTTACTAGCTGAAATAACTGAATTTCATTCAATAATCATTTCATTGATTAATTAGCCATTCAACTTGCGGAGAACCACTGCTCTCGAGTGTAAAGGCTGGTGTAGGATCAGACGGTGCAGTGTTTGCGAATGAGCAGTTTCCGGTGGGCAGCATGACTCTGTGTGGGACCAGCGGCTTTAAGCACATGGCAGATGAGCGTCTGTTATGTCTCTTTGCTATATATTCGAACACAGACATGATTTGTTTACCTCAACCCACCAGAGCCATGACGCTTACTACTTATTTAATCACAGATCTGCCTTTTAATCAGCTCTGCCTCTCTGTCGTTGCTCTTGACAGATGTAATCCCTTCTTTTAGACGAGTGGGTTTTCAATGTGTGTTGTTCTGCTTTGTAATTATCAGGTTGCATTATTGATGCATCCATGGAAACTCAAACACAGCATTCATTAAAGGCTCTGGAAAGCTTTCACGCTGTTATGGCCGAATCTCTTTCCTCCGTAGACAAATCCATCATTTGTCTCAACAACTGTTTGACGAGATTACAAGAATGTGGCTCCATCTCTTTTCTCTTCCACCTCTCTCTCTCTTTCAGTATGGGAAGATTCTGCGATACAGTGACCCCACTGTGATCTTTGTCTTCCTCCTGGTCTTCTGCGTGGCTACTGTCATGCAGTGCTTTTTCATCAGTGTGTTTTTCTCTCGGGCGAATCTGGCAGCCGCCTGTGGGGGCCTCATCTACTTCCTGCTCTACCTGCCTCATGTGCTTTGCTACGCCTGGAGGGACGTCCTGGGCTTTGGTGCCAAGATCGCCACGGTGAGACATTCAACACACCTCTTCACCAGCCTGGAGAATTCACATGTCTTAATACATCAAATCATCAAATGCTGAACGTACATCCACACTAGAGTCCAGACTTGTCAAAAACTTACTTGTAGTGAACTTCAAATCCTAAAAGGATATTTTCAAATAACTACTTGAAGATAATGTAATATTAGTGGAACAAAAGTTCACTTAAGTGCACTTGAAGAGAGTACACTTTATGACTGCTTAAAAAAGTGCAAGTACAAGCACAATGTCAATTCAAAAGTGCGTTTTATATCTTGTTTTAGTTATGTTAATAAGACTTGTTTTGATGTGTAGACTAACATACTAAAGGTGTACTTTGATTGTACTTGATTATAATTTTAACTGCAGTGTGAATAGAATATTACATTTATAGTTAATACAATCATTGTGAATGTTTTATTGAAAATGTATTTTATATGTGAGTACACTTTAACCATATTTCAAAGACAATAGAATTATGTAGTTACATATAAACATTTACTTAAAGGGTTAGTTCATTCAAAAATGAAAATTCTATAACGCTTTATTTTGATGTTCCCTTTTGAACATTCTGTTGACTACAAGTAACTTTGCAACTACATGTCTGCTTAATATCTGCTAACTGTTTATTGTGATAGTCCTCCAACATACATTCTAGTACTGACTATAAGTAACTTTGTAACTACATGTCAACTTATTCTAACCCTACCAGTCTACTAATACTCTATTAATACTCGAATAAGAGTTAGTAGACATTTAGATGCAACGTTTAAAGTCTTAAAAAAAAAAGAAAGTGAAACCGAAATTTCTGGAATGACATGAGGGTGAGTAAATGATGACTTTAGTTCATCTTCGGAACACAAATGAGGATCTTTTTAATTAAATATGAGAGATTTCTGTCACTCTTATTGACTGCCTGGGAAACTACCACTTTGAACTTTTTGAAGCATTAAAAAGCGGTACTTGCATAAACAGTCAATGGAGGGACAGAAAATCTCTCAGATTTCATTAAAAAAGATCTTAATTTTTGTTCCGAAGGTAAGTCTCACTAGTTTGGAATGACATAAGGATGAGTAATTGATAACAGAATATTATTTTTTAGGTGAACGAACCTTTTTAAGTGTTATGTAAGGGAGTTTAAAAAAAACACACACTACAGTTTAGCTATTTACGTTTAATATAAATTTCAACTATAATACATTTTCAATTAATTGCGTTTCACTTTACAATCTAAGTATATTCTTTTAAAGCATATTATTTTCATGAGTAGTACTTTTTTAGTACCATGTTGTCATGTCAAAGTGTGCTTCTTTTTCACAAAAACAGGCTGGAGGAGAGGATGAGACGAGAGAGTTATTAGAACGACGAGAGGAAAGAAAAGAATGAGAAACGTTGTGTTATTTAAACTGTACGTTCATTTAATTCACACAGAGTGAAGGAAGCGCTCAAGTCCTCTTAAGGTACAAATCCATAGAAGCAGATTCAGATCTCTGGAGAAACTCTTCCTGGAGCTCCATTCGTCTCTAGTGAGGATGTGCATTAGTGAGAGAGTGATAGCAGTGACCCCACACCTGAAGAGAAGAGCGATGGAGGAGCACTTTTGCCCTTTGTGAAAGAGAAAGCCCAACTAAATGACTTACAGCTGCACTTCCGTCATTGTGACCAATCAGAGTGACCTTTATCTCACACGAAGATATTCGCTCTATTCAGCAGTGTGTGAATGTCTTCCTCTTATCAGAGAGAAGACTCTGTGTGTGTGTGTGTGTGTGTGTGTGTGTGAGAGAGAGAGCATCTTGGCATTCAGGCGCCTCTGTCTAGGCTAGATGAATGAGCCTGCAGGCCCATTAATGTGAGCAGTGATGTTTACTTTGAAATTGTGGATCGTGGCAGTGCTACAGTTTTGATTTCATATTCATGCACACAGGAGGGAAACATTTACATTTACATTAAATGCATGGAGCAGGCTGGAGGTTGCAGGCAGTTTCTGACCTGTCCATCTCTATCCCAACAGAGCCTGCTATCTTGTGTTGCGTTTGGATACGGCTGTGAGAATTTTGCCCGTTATGAAGAGCAAGGCATCGGGATTCAGTGGAGTAACATCCGGGTCAGTCCGCAGGAGAACGATCGCTACTCCTTCATTGTTTCCATCTTCATGATGCTGTTCGACGCTCTCATTTACTGGATACTTACCTGGTACACCGAGAACGTCTTTCCAGGTATGTCAGTCTGACACAATAGATACACCTAGAATACATTTAGGTTACATATTTTCATCTTTTTTTTTTCCTTCATATTTTTGTGAAATAATGCACACATTTTCCACTGGGCATTAAAAGTCATTAAATGGATTTTTCTAAAATTAAGGTTTAAATGGCATTAAAAGTTAAATTTTATTCCTACAGCCATTACATTTTTTCGATAGTTTTGAGGAAAAATAATAATACCAGTTTATTTTGAATACAGCCTTCATAATTAATAACTTTGATTTGCTGTCACAAAATATGAGCATTGGTAATTGCCTCTGGTCGGTGCAAAATTGCCGTGATGCTGTTTCGGACATGGCAGTAGATTATATCAGCGCATGGCAATGCCTTCCAAATACTTTTTGGGCCCTGCGTACAGTAGAAAAGGGGTACAGACTGCAGTTCGGCTATTGCCCCCTGAAGTTCAATGGGGTGGTCTGGACTGTGGTGCACCCGGAGTAGGGTCGGGTGATGGAACAGGAAGTTCACTCCCTGTTGGTAAAGGAGGCCATAGAATGTGTTCCAACCTCAGACAGGGAGTCTGGTTTCTAACGGCGGTACTTCATAGTTCCCAAGAAGGATGGGGGGTTGTGTCCAATTTTACATCTGTGGCATTTGAATCGTTCTCTGAGGAGATTCAGGTTCAAGATGCTCACTATTCCCGTCATCGTGAGTCAGATCAGATCCTAGGACTGGTTTGTCACAATAGATCTAAAGGACGCATACTTCCATGTTTCCATCATTCCTTCTCACAGGAAGTTGCTGAGGTTCGCTTTCGGGGATGAAGCGTTCCAAGCGTTCTTCGGTTTGGCCTAGCTCTCTCCCCTCGCACCTCTACCAAGTGCATGGATGCAGCTCTAGCACCATTGAGGCTTCAGGGCATCCATGTGCTAAATTACATCGACTACTGGCTTATTCCGGCTCAGTCTCGAGAGATGGCAGTTCGGCATTGAGATGTCGTCCTTGGCCATATTCAGAGCCTGGGGTTAAAACTCAACACCAAAAAGAGCGTATTGTCTCATATTTGAACCATCAGGGGGGTCTGAGGTCGTGCCCTCTGTGCAGACTGGCGCATCAGATCCTCCTGTGGGCTCAGGGGAAACTGTCCCCGGGGAGCAGACGTCCTGTCGAGGCAAGGGTTGAGGCCCGGGGAATGGCAACTTCCTCCCAGAGTGGTGAAGTCGATATGCGAGAGGTTCAGCCCAGTGGAAGTGGATTTGTTCGCATCTCGAGAGACCCTCACTGTCCACTGTGGTTTTCTCTCATACATCCAGTCCTGCTGGGGTTGGATGCCATGGTACAGATGTGGCCAGGGATGGTACATCGCTCTGCTCCTCTGAGTTCTAGAGAGGGTCTGGAAAGAGGGGGTCAGGCTATTGCTAGTAGCCCTCTTCTGGCCGCCCCAAGTGTGGTTCTCAGACATCACGTCACTCCTGGCAGCCCAGGCGTGGCAGATCCCTCTGCAGAGGGACCTACTGTCTCAGGCCGAGGGTACAATATTTCACCCTTGGCCAGAGCTGTGGAAACTGTGGGTCTTGCCCCTGAGGGGGGTCAGTATCTAGAGGCTGGTTTGTCAGCTGGAGTGATCGAGACCATATTCAGTTCCTGGGCTCTTTCCACGAGAAGATTGTACGGCCTAAAGTGGAATAGGTTTTCCAAATGGTGTAGGGAGCGTGGGTTGGACCCAGTTAACTGCCCGGTGGCTTCAGTGCTGGAGTTCCTCCAAGAACGTTTCTCAGGGGAGTTAAGGCCATTCTTCACCCCAGGCCCAGATATGTGCCCAAGGTGCCATCTAGGGTGGCAAGGCCGGTGTTTCTTCAGACCTTCCACCCTCCACCTCATGTGGCAGCAGAAGTAGAGAGGCTTCATCTGCTCTGCCCGGTCAGAGCCTTGAAAATCTTTGTCCAAAGGTCCTCTGATTGGAGAAGGTCGGAGCAGTTGTTGGTGTGTTTTGGATGACCCAAGAAGAGACTTCCTGCGTCTAAGCAGACAATCAGTGATTGGATTGTTCAGGCTATTGCCTTGGCCAATCAGGTGCGCAGTCTGCCTTCACCTGTGGCCTTGAGGGCCCACTCTACTGTCAGGGGTCCTGTTGCAGGACATTTGCGATGCGACTGGGTGGTCCAACCCGCATACCTTCGTTAGGTTTTATAGTCTGCACCTTCCCTCCACACCCGATACACGAGTCCTGTCGTCATAGTTTTGCTGGGTTCCGCTTCACATTAGGGCTAGCATGTTTCGGTCTGGCATAGTGGGTATCCGTTCCCCAAGGGGGAACAACGCAGTATCAACGCAGTGAGGGTTCTCTCGAAAGGGAACGAGACACTGCGTCTCCTTGCCACACCTCTCCATGCCTGGGAGCAGCTTGTTTCATCGTGAAAGCTAACTCTGTTGTGTGCCGGCATCCCTTTGTAGCTTCCGTGTATGCCATCACATGTTACGTCATGACGCAACACCAATCAGGATTAGAATAGTTTCATTCATGCTTCAGACGCATCACGCTGAGGGCGTTTCCCCAAAGTGTCGGTATCGACGCAGTGTCTCGTTCCCTTTAAGAATTAAACACAAAATTAAGATACATTATGTAAGAACAAAGAGTAGCAACAGAGAAGCAAACAAATCTAAAAAGCCTGATACTTGGCAGAATGCAAATGCAACTCAATGACGTAATGAATATTCTAATTGCCATATGAAGTCATTTATCTACTTTTAACGAATATATAATGGAATTAAAATTTTAAAAAATGGCATTAAAAAGGCAATAAAAAGCATTAAATTAGATTTAATGAACCCTGCAGAAACCCTGTCATGTAAAACTGGAGACTGGGGTAGTGATGCATTTTTCTTTTAAATTGTAATATTTCATAGCATTACTGTTTTACTGTATTTTTGATCAAATAAATACAACCTTGGTGTGCATAAGAGAGACTTTATTAAAAAATATAAGAAAAACAATTCCAAATTTTTGACAAGTAGTGTGTAAATAGTACATCGGGCTGTGTGTATGCAGATAAAGTTGGACATAATTGTATATCTAAAATTTAGACTGCTTTTACTTTGATTTAACAGGATATGAACCGTTGTTTGTGTGATTCTTTAGGTCAGTATGGCATCCCAAAGCCCTGGTATTTTCCCTTTACTTCCTCATACTGGTGTGGAACTCGGGTGGGATCTGATGCTGAACCCGACCTGATTCATGAGCTGGAGGAACAGAAAGGTACAAACACACACACTGCATACAGATATGAATAATGATTCTTTATCAGAACTTCTAAACAAATGTGTGCCCTGCAGGCTACCTGGAAAAGGCTCCATCTGGAATGAAGCCTGGTGTGTGTATCCGTAACCTGGTAAAGGTCTATAAGACGGGAAATAAACTGGCTGTGGACGGACTCAGTCTGGACTTCTATCAAGATCACATCACCTCATTTTTAGGACATAACGGAGCCGGAAAAAACCACCACCATGTGAGTTTTCAGACGCTCTTGCACATGCATGTGTATAATGCTCATTCAAGCAAGTCAAGTACTCAAACATATTATCATGCATATAGATAATTCATACACCTTAATCAATGGCCCTGTGTAACAAAATACTTTTGGTGTGGAACCTGTCAAAGTTCAGTGTATTTGGTTGAAAGTCACTGTGCAAACCGTTTCTTGAAATGCAATTACAGTTGCATTGAATGCAGCCTGACTGAACTTGCAGTCAGATACTACAATATATAATTACCATAATGCATATTATAGCATTTTAAATTTCTTATTGATAGCCTACTCAGAAGTGGCACTTTCAATAGGAATATAGGGTTGAAAGTTTTACAGTTACAGTCTATAGACTTTACAAGCCTAAAGCGCAAGATTGTGAAACTACAAGATGCTTCTTAAAGCAGAATTTAAATGGTTAGTTCACCCAAAAATGAAATTTCTGTCATTACGTACTCACCCTCATGTTGTCCCAAACCCGCAAGATATTTTTGATGACATCCGAGGGTTTCTGAACCACACAGGCAGCAACGTCATTGTACCTTTTGCGGTGCTGAAAGGTACTAAAGACATTGTTAAAATAGTCAATGTGACTACAGTGGTTCAACCTTAATGTTATGAAGCGACAATTACATTTGTGTGCAAAAACAAAACAAAAATTACGACTTTATTTAACAATTTGAACTGTTTTCATACGCAGTTGACATAGTGAATGCAGTGCAGGTGTCTGTGTTTACAGAGTATTGCCCGCCTCTGTACACGTGAGCAGCACGACCAATAATGAGTCGGCATTCTGGAGCCTGCACTGCGAATGACAACTGTTCAAATTGTTACATTTTTTTTTTTCGTTTTTGAAAAACGTATTCGCATCGCTTCGTAACATTAAGGTTGAACCACCGTAGTCACATGGATTATTTTAATGATGTCTTTACCACCATTCTGGACCTCAAAAGGTGCAATGACGTAGCTGCCTATGTGTGGTTCAGAAACCCTTTGATTTGTGTTTCTAATGTGTGAGTAATGACAGAAAGTTCATTTTTGGGTGAACTAACCCTTTAACAAATATCCATTTTCAATGTAACAAATCTGAAAAGGACATTTTTTTAAAAACACAAAGTGTCCACTGTCCAAGACTCATGTCTTTTCATTTTGAACAATATATTTAGTTTTTTTGTATTTTGAAATCTAACGGACTTCATTGTGTGAAATGTTTTAATTGGCCACTGTGTATATTATGCACAGTTCAGATCTAAATAATGCAGAGTAAAAAAGAGACATGCATGATCCAAACTTGAATTCCATACATTAGACACAATTGAGTTCATGAGGTTGTTTATTTTCACGTGTTTTTCTAATATTTCTCTTGTTGTTTCATCAGGTCAATCCTGACAGGTCTTTTTGCTCCCACCTCTGGTACTGCTTATATTAATGGCTACGACATCCGCACCGACATGGACACCATCAGGACACACCTGGGAATGTGTCCACAACACAACGTCCTCTTCAATGAGTAAAACTTCCTTTAATCTTCTTTGTCTCTATTACAGGGTCCTCAAACAGATAGAAATAAAAGGAAATCAAATTCCGTGTATTATTTGTTCAGGATCCTTGAGTACATCTGAAAAATCAGACAAAAGTAGGGGTGCTCCAATGGATCGGTTACTGAAGACTATCGGCCAATAATCGTTTCTAAAGACTCGAGCTGTGATCTCTCAATTTGCTGATCTCAAAAACCGATCTCTTGGCTGCCATGAGAGATGGCATGACATGCTTGCAGTGGCAGGGTCTCAACCTCTGTCCGGCATAGGTAAAAAAATATATATATAATGCTGAAGGTGAGGTAGGCCCACGCTTTATACTTCTTTATTAAGTACATTGTTAAAAATAAGTCATTTGAAAGCTTCCTGTGAAAAGGGATGTATCAGCACTCTCTCGCTCTCTGGCTTCACATCGTGTCTGCTCTCTGCACAAAAAAGAGTCACAAAACAAAATTCAAGCCCTGATATAATGCCTGTAAACTCCTGATCAGAGCATCCCTATAAAAAAAAAGAGGTTTCAAATAGATCCCATCATTGATATCAGTGATCGGTGTCAACAGAACCTGCTTCCTGTGATTGGTGATCGGCTACAAAAACCCTGATCGGAAAACCCTTAACAAGATAAGTAACAATGAAACTAAAACAGCTGATGAAAGCAGTTCAGTTCTCAAACAACTGAATTCAAAAACAGGAGGACGGCAGGGTTCAACTCATAAACATCAAAACAAATATTCAAAAACTATCACAGTTCAACTCAAAAATGTTTTTACATACAAAAGATGTCAAAGCTTCAGGCAACCACAGTTGAATTCAATTCATTCTGACAGAAGACAGGGTGCAGGCTTTTAAGAGAAATTCGAGCACTTTTCCAGCTCTGTCATGCTACTGAAATTAGGACTCATTTGAACCGCCAAGCCATTGAGTGTAGAGCTGCTTTCTTTTTTCTGTTTTTCTATTTCAGTGATGAAATGATCACCAGTTCACTTGAGTTTTATTCTAAAACTGTGACATGAATCTGCATGCATATGCATAAGAAACATAAGAAATGCATCATGCATGACAAAGGCATTCTTCATGTGAATATTTTCAATTAAATTGTGAATGTGAATATTTGTAGTTATTACCCCAACATTTTACTCAACTAGTGATGCTTTTGAATTAACCTGTTGTTATTGTTAACTAAAACTATTTCTAGTAGTTATTTTAATTTAAATAAAGCAAAAATAAAATACACATATTGAATGTAAAACTGAAACTTAAATAACTTAAACAGAAATTAGAAATGTTGCCTTGACAACTAACCAAAATTATTTGAAGTACTAAAATTAAAATATTAAAATAAAAGCTCATTTAAAATAATAATAAATGCTATAATAGTGTATAAATAACACTAAAATAACACAGAAGTTCTAAGCTCATTTATAGTCAAGTCAAGTCAAGTCATCTTTATTTATATAGCGCTTTTTACAATGCAAATTGTGGCAAAGCAGCTTTACATTAATAAGAAAAGGGTGTCATTTTCCAGCTTATTCTATATATTATTGATTCATTCCATTGCAAATATCAGTAGTTATTAGTCTAGTATATAGTATTTATACCTGTTTATAACTATATATTTGATTGTCTCTCTTTTGTATGTTCACCTTCTTGTCTGTGTTTATATAAGTGAGTGTTATGTTGTGTATATTCATGTTCCCTTTGTTTGTTTCAGTCTGACAGTGGAAGAACACATTTATTTCTACGCCCGTCTGAAGGGACGGAGCTCAAAAGAGGTGAAGAAGGAAATTGATCAAATGATTAAAGATGTGGGTCTGCCTCACAAACGTAAAGACCTCGCCAAGAACCTCTCAGGTGTGTGTGTGTGTGTGTGTGCGCGCATCAGCAGTATTCATACACAGTATGCTTACAATGCTTGCTAACACTAGAAATTTGGCAACTTTCTGTTGTACACATTCAGGTGGGATGCAGAGGAAACTGTCTGTTGCCATCGCATTTGTGGGTGGTTCGAATGTTGTGATTTTGGATGAGCCAACAGCCGGAGTTGATCCCTATGCACGCAGAGGCATCTGGGATTTGCTGCTCAAATACAAAAAAGGTAACTGAAACGAACAAATGTAAACACAGTGCAAGTCACATTTGCAACAAAAAGCATAGATTTGTGTAAAATGTATTTAGCAGCATGTATGCAGAAAAAAAGTCCCTGCGGGTCCTTGAAGAGTCCATAATTTATCTCCCACATCTTTTTGGATGAGCAGCAATAGTAAAGCATAGACATGTAAAATTATTGGTGTATTTCACACTATTTTTTATGCTGTTAGCCTTTCACTGTTCCACATACCATTCAAAAGAGACCTTAGAAATGCTTAGGGGTTGTAAGGAAAACTGCAACAATATGGGTAAAGTGTATATATATATATATATCTGGGTTGCTCCCGGTCAGCAGTGGTGAGAATTTACCAATACTGGTTCGTGGAGAGACAAACCTGTGACAGGGTGTTCATCAGTGCACAAGGGCAACCAAGGCTATCCTGTCTTGTCCGAGCCAACAGAAGGTCTACTGTGGCACAAGTCACACTATATTTTAATGATGCTTACAAGTGTAGCTCTTGACCAATCAGAGTGCCTATGATGACACCTATCCACCATCGAAAGCAGCTGCAATGGGCATGCGGGTGTGAGAAATGGATTTTGGAGCAGTTGAAGAAGATTGCTTGGTTTGATGAGTCCAATTTTGTGTTATATCATGTCGAATGTACGTATTTGCTGTTTACCTGGTGAAGTGATCGCACCAGGATGCACTGTGGGATGAGAACAAGCCGGTGGAGGGAGTCCTGTGTCTGGCCATTCAAGTGGACATAAATTTGACACATGCTACCTACCTAAACATTGTTGCAGACCAGGTACATCTTTTCATGACGATATTCCTTGGTGGAAGTGGCCTCTTTCAGCAGGATAATACACCCTGCCACACTGCACACATTGAGGAACATGATGAAGAAATCAAGGTGTTGACCTGGCCTCCAAATTCCCCGCATCTCAATCCAATTGAATATCTGTGGGTTGTGCTGAAACAACAAGTTCAATCTAAGGTGACTTGAAGGATCTGTTGCTAACATCTTTTGGTGCCATAGATCATAGGACACCTTCAGGGGTGATCATAGGACACCTTCAGGTAGAGTCCATGCCTCGGTGTGTCGGCACTCTTTTGGCAGCAAGTGGAGGACCAGCAGCATATTAGGCAGGTGGTCGTAATGTTTTCGCTCATCGGTATGTAGTTTATACAGTTAAAATTAGGCCTATAAATAATTTTATAAATTATTACTGTATCAAAAAGTTTCACTCAAGTGTTTCCAAAAACATCGATCACATGCCTTGTTGTTAGAACACGCATGACATGTATTCAAATTGTTTGAATCCCCTGAGTTGATGGAATCAAAGTCTGAAGCTAAAGATCACAGTCTGTTCCCATCATTCACTACAAGATTTTTATTTAAATCGATCAGCTGAAATCTGCAAACGGGGCAAATATCTGTACAAAAGTTGTGTGTATTCCAGCCTTAAGCAGTATGGTGATTAACACTGTTACGGCTGTTAGAAAGAGATTAAAGTTGATGGGAGCTGTTCCAATCCTTGTTTCCTCACATATTAATGGAGAAAGAGAGATATTGAATCTTATTTGTTACCATTCGAACTTGGTGCAACCCATGCAATCATGGATCTGCTGCAGGATCTAAAGAACTTTGGCAACACTTTCCATCATGGTCTAGAGAACATGGTGATCAATGGTGTCAAAGGTTTTACCAGGTCAATAAAAGCCGGTCTATATTCATTCCCTGAGTCTGTCCGAGGTAGAACAATATTTTCTGAAGATGTTTTCAGGATATATGGGGTTAGACCACTGGAGCAGAACATCATGTCTCTCGCTAGTACCTTGTCTGAGATGCCTCACCTTTTTCTGCCTGTCACACTTTCTCATAAATTGTTAAGGTGTTCGTTCCAGTTTTGAGCAATGATTTGGTGCCCACATAGTGTACTGGTGAGGTTGCGAAAATGTCCTGTTCTTAAACAGGAGTCCAATCCTGCCCCTGGATTGCAAATGTCCTTCAGAGTTTAGCTCCAACAAACTTGCCCGGGTCTCCAGCTACATTAATATGGATACATTTAAAAACAGATAGTTTTCCTCCATGTTTTGGCCTTCCATCCACACTGGGGACAGTGTTTTTCTCCAGAGCCTTTTTTAGAGGTGTGGACTGTGAAATGGACTGAGGTATTCAAAAAGAATGATGCGTGTTAATCATGTGACACATAGTGGGCCTCATTTATCAATCTAACGTAGATTCGAGGGCAGAAATCGTCTTACGACAGGGTTCGCCAATGATTTATCAAACATTCATTTGCTGGTAATCCTACCATACAAATGATCGATAAATGTGGCGCCAGAAAACAATCATCATTTAAAAAACACACCCCTAAAAATTCATGGTGTGGAAGCCTCGCCCCTAGAGTTTATGACATGGAGAAACGTAGCCTTGGCCAAGAAGAGGGTAATCTCATGAAAGAGAAATTCATTTTACACCCAAAACACCAACATTAACCTTGTAATTGCAAACAATTGCAATTTTATATATATATTATATATATATATATATATATATATATATATATATATAAGTATAAAATAAAATATATTAAATTAGATAGTCATAAATTAGTTAGTCATAGTGTTATTCACTATTATATTATATATTATATTTAATTCTTTTTTTTTTTTTTAGGCAAAATCGACTCACCTCTCTCATTTGCCAAGAATCCAGATATTTTTTCTAGATTTGCATGAAACATTTTGGTTGCTAAATTATTCAGTTCATTATTCATTATGTAAACAATGCTTTTGTCACACTAGTTGTGTATAAATACAATTATATGGCGAAAAAGATCATCAGATTACAGGTTTGGTTAATACACAAGATAACGTCCAACACTGATAGGCAAAGTAACACAACGTAACATTAAAACGAGATCCGACAAAGACACACAAACAGAGCTGAACTTAAATAGGGGAGATAATGACACTAGCATACCTGAACACAATGACTAAATCAAATCAGTGACCATGACGGAAAACAAGGTAGTGAGAAACATTGAATGAAAACAAACAGAGTCCTTGGTGGTGTGAGTGTGTGACAGCTTTACTTAATTCGTGTTCCAGCAAGCCATTTAATTTGAGCAGTGTAACTTTTATGTTCGGTTGACTGCCTTTTATTTTGATGATGAATGGCTGAAATGTCAAGTTAGAAATGCAGGAACTGTGTGCGTGTGAGGCGCCTGCGTGATCACTTGGATTTAATAAAATAAAGATATAGCCTAAAGAAAACAAATGCAATGCGTTAGAGTTTCAGAAAAACGAGCGTCACATAGTTTTTTTTTTTTTTTGTAATCCTATTCCTTTTATATAGCCTACTTGTATGAATCCTCATGGTCTTTTGCTGCTATTGTAAAGCTAAATACCCACCTATTCCAATTTAATTTAATTTTAACTTGACATTCTAATCTTTTCAGCCCACTTTAGCACTTAGCTATTGAGTATTAGCATGTAGCTATTCACTGCTAGCATGTGTAGCATGTTGGAAGTCCAGTTTGCTAGCATGAGACAAAAGTCCCAACAACCATGTCTGTACGATGTTCCAATGCAGAGATATAGGTCTTGCTAAACAGTTGCTAGGGTACTTTGTTTGGTTGCTAGGGAGTGGCTAGACAGCTGCCAGTGATGATCCTCCAAAGGCTGCCTTCCAGTACGAATGATAAAAACCAACCCCATGATGTTCAGATTTGAAAATATCCCTCTTTGGGTTTGGTTGCAAGGGTGCACTAAATGGTTGCTAGGGAATATGTAGGCAGTTTACAGGCTTAAACTAATAGACTGCATGTGTGCCCGAATCAAAAGAGCCGTACTCACGTGTCTCTATGATGTTCTGATTCATTTAAATCCATCTCATCTATTTTTGAATGGAAGTCAATGGGACTTTTGTTGCTAGGGTGCTCTAAATGGTTGCTAGGGCATGGCTAGGCAGTTAACAGGCTTAAACTAATAGACTGCATGTGTACCCATATCAAAAATTCCAAAGTCGCGTGTCTATTTGATGTTTTGATTCATTTAAATCCATCTCATCGATTTTTCAATAGAAGTCTATGGGACTTTTTTCGCCGCTTTTTCGTCCGTTGTACGAACATTGTCAGCCCGATCGCTTATAAAAGTCATAGCTCACCTCTCCTCAATGAGCCGGTCGATTTGACACCTCATTCATGGGTCTAGGACAAACGGTGCGGCGGTGCGGGATGAGTTACGCGCCGAAGTTTTGTCCGGAAGAAGAAGCAGAATAATAATAAGTATGCAAGAGAACAAGATTGATGCTTGCCTTAGGCAAGCACCAATAACTAGAATATTGCACCGGGTAATAACACAGTATATTGCACAATCATTTCAAGTATTGCCGAGATGTTATGATCAATGTCCAGTATAATGACTAGGGTCATAGACTCACACTTAGAGGGAGGAGTTAACGAGTTTGATGGCCACAGGCAGGAATGACTTCCTGTGTCGCTCTGTAGTGCTTTTTGGGGCGATGAGTCCACTGAAGGTACTCCTTTGTTTGACCAGCACGTTTTGGAGTGGGTGGGAGACACTGTCCAAGATGGCATGTTGTTTGGCCAGCATCCTCCTCTTTGACACCACCGCCAGAGAGTCCAGTTCCACCCCAACAATGTCACTGGCCTTACGGATCAGTTTGTTGAGTTTGTTGGCGTCCGCTACCTTTAACCTGCTGCCCCAGCGTGCAACAGCATACAGGATAGCACAGGCCACTACAGACTCATAAAACATCTTCAGCATAGTCCGGCAGATGTTGAAGGACCTCAGCCTCTTCAGAAATGAGTAAATGAGGCCCAGTGTACCTATAGATATCTATGTTTTTACCGACATGTGCCTGCTATGTACGATATTTCAGTGTAGGCTAGAAACCTTTGGAAAAAGCTAAAGCACTGTTCATTAGATTTGTATTCTTGTCCTGTTGTATTTATCTGTCCTATTGTTTGCAATTAGTTTCCTATTTCCTTCATCTAGGTGGTTGCACATCATAAGATGTCAGTGTAAAACTCTTCTGCACTGCGGAAGCTTGTTTAATCAGTGATGAAAATGTTAAACATTCAATTTATAATTATCGGCAATACTAATAAGTCCTGCAGTCCTCAGGGGACTGAAATAGCATATTCAGCCCATTTCAGCTGGATTGCATGTGTAATTAGAGAGCAGCTGATGATTATTTGATTAGTGAAGGCGATTATTGTCTGATTAATAATTTAGGAAAATGAAATGATGTGTACTAGTGCAGTTAATTGGGCTGAGTGGCCCTTTCTTTGTCACACATACTCACACGCAAATTGATTAAGGAGTTTTTGGCTTTTGCTGTGTAATGTGAAGAGTGTAGTGTTGACATGTGGATTGCACGGTGCTGTATTGTTTGAGTTCAGCTGGATGCTGATGTACAAACTACATTCATATGACGCCAAAGCCTTTCATATATGCTCACGTATGCAAAAACAGTAATATATTCTAAACTTTCACTTCTCTGTGTCATTACTCCAGTCTTCAGTGTCACATGATCCTTCAGAAATCATTCTGATATATAACATTTCTTGTCGAAAACAGTTGTGCTGCTTAATATTTTTGCGGAAAGATTTTTTTTCACGATTCTTTGATGAATAAAATATTCAAAAGAAGAGCATTTACTCGAAATATGAATCATTTTTCACATTATAAATACCTTTACTGCAACTTTTGATCAATTTAATACATCCTTGCTGAATAAAAGTATTAATTTCTTTGGTGAGCCCTAACTTTTGAATGGTATTGTGATGATTAAATGCTTCTGTCTTTGGGAAGCCAGCGCACACTGAGGTCCATTGTTGTCAGTACCAAGTACATGCTGAATGAGACTTCACAAAAAACATTATTATTTCAGTTGGACTAAAGCGTTTACATGACATTTTAAAAAGGCAAGTTATTTCTTTAGTTCCACAGAAATGTAACTTTTAAAGTGCACTTCAAAATAGTGTTAAGCGTACTTAGTGATCTGATTTTTCCTTGTTCTTTTCTGTTTCATAGTTCGTTGTGCCGTTTTGCCTTCATTGATGGATCACTGTTCAAAGCAACACAAATCAAACCAGTCATCTCTCTTTATATTTCTATTTCTCTCTTCTTTTTTTTTTTATCTGTCCATCGCTCTCTAGTGATGTTTATTATCTGGAGCTGAATGTCACACTGTGTTGACACAGATCCATCTGACTATACAGTGTAATTTGTATGTATTTGTTCCTGTAAAACCAAAAAGGTGTGCATTTCTTTGAGCTTTTCAGATTCTTCACATACAGTAGTGGCCAAAAGGGATGTCCAGAGGGGGTATTTGTTTTATGTTTGACCTTACAAGTTCAATTAATTCATTTAAATATGAGGAATGAAAAATTTGAATGTCCCATAATGTCTCCACAATTTGCCAGGTTTCATTGCGTTATCGGAAATAAAACTATTGAATTAAAGCACAAATGTATAATATGCTTACAAAATCTTTAAGGATGGGGAAGATGGTCATCACTTTTGGCCACTACCATAAATAAAATTCTGCAACAAAGAGTTAAACATGTTTTCCATTTCAAATCAGTCAGGTTTATAGTCAACAGTCACTCATAGTGTCCAGATAGTTGCTTTACATGGTCCAACAACAGCCCGTCTCAATATAAACACAAGTTTCTCTGCCAGATGCTTGCGTTCTATGCCTTTGAGAAGCGCAGACGCATGATATTTCATGGTATTTCTGCTCTCGGCAAGTCAAAGGACAGACGCCTTGAACTCCCACTGCCTCGTCACACAGGCAGAGCAAAAATAATGCCGGCGCAGAACCCCACGGGTGTCTGGCTTCACTGCGAACTCCAGCGAATACAAAAGAGAGGAAACTTTTCTGTAAAGGGAGTGAAAGAGTGAGATCTGAGTGGCACACACATATAAAATCACCTATATATAGAACACCCTGTTTTCCAGTGCACCTGCACTTCAAACACATCCTGTCCCATTCAAATGAGAGTGAGCCACTCAGAAATTCACGTTTGCAGCTGAACTTTAATGTTTTTCACGCTGAATGCGTGTTTGTGTCTTCCAGGTCGTACTATAATTCTGTCTACCCATCACATGGATGAAGCTGATATTCTGGGTGATCGTATTGCCATCATTTCGCATGGGCGCGTCTGCTGCAGCGGTTCCTCACTGTTCCTCAAGAAAACATATGGTAGAGGTTATTATCTCACGGTCGCACGGGCCAATCAGGATCGAGTCACCACGCAACGCTTCCCATTAATTCAAGAGGTAAACTGACGCTGCCCGTCAAAAGCTTAAAAACACCTACTTATTCTTTATTAGTGCTCTTTCACACATTTAATAAAATGTACATAAATTGCTTATGTGGATCGTTTTATTAGGTTTTGTTTTGTTTGAACATTTTTCCATGTATGACGACAACTACTTCGGGTTTTTTTTTCACCATACGTTCCAAAAAAAAAATCGGTATTATTATTATTATAATATATAAATATTTTAAGTTCTAGTAATCTTATTTGCTTTTCTCATTTTTATCCATTTTTTTATATTTCTATTTAGTTTTATTTCATTTCAGTTTTAGCAATTTTAATATTTAAAATGTTAGAAATAGTATTATTTTTAAATATATATTATTTTTTTCCACAGAGATGCCAACACTTTTTATTAAGGATCATCAATCAAACTTTATTGAGGGCCAAACATTTTGAATTATATCAAGCTTTTAAAAAAAATAATTTATTTTATTTTATTTTAAAAAATCAAATCAAATTCCCTTATTTTATCTACATTTTTATCCATTTTTTATATTTATATTTAGTTTTATTTCATTTCAGTTTTAGCAAATTTAATATTTAAAATGTTAGAAGTAGTATTATTTTTAAATATACATTATTTTTTACCACAGAGATGCCAACACTTTTTATTATGAAGGATCATCAATCAAACTTTATTGAGGGCCAAACATTTTGAAATATATCAAGCTATATTATATTAAAATGTATATATATATATATATATTATAAAGTATATAAAATATTTTAAAAAAATCTAATTCAATTATTTTCTCTACATTTCAATGTGAAAAAAAGAACAAGGAAAAAACATTAAAACAAAAAGATAAATTCAAAATGAAGATATGCTTCAGTGGTGTGTTTTTCCCTCTTTTTCCATCTCTGATTTACCATATTACTTTTATTTATAAGCCTCTTTTTTCAATTTATAAGCCTCGAATGCTTTTCCTAGAGTGTTTTACCTTGTAATCAGCTTGAAATAACAAAATAAATAAATAAATACAATCTAGATGAACTAGTCGAATAATCATATCCCATCCCTACTAGCAACCGATCACAAGACTAATATTGTTGCGTTGAGAATAGCATGGTCATAAATTTAAGTTTTTAATTTTGTATTTCATATTTTGTAGTATGATAAATTCAGTGTGGATGAGGGAATATGCAATGACAGCATCTGCAGTCTGGACCCACCAGGTTTACAGCTCTCACACACACACACACACACACACTCTATTAAACCAACATACACACACAGTGCCGTTATGTTTATGTATAAATGTATTTGTATTTTCCTCCTGATCAGATGTGGCAGATCTGAGTCGTGTGGTGCGGCGGCATGTGCCGGAGGCCGAGTTTCTGGAGGCTGTAGGTCAAGAGCTGGTGTACGTGCTGCCATACACGGGAGCCAGAAACGGCAGCTTCGCTTCCCTGTTTAAAGAGCTGGACCTGGAGAAAAGCACTTTGGGCGTCACCAGCTACGGGATATCAGACACAAGCCTGGAGGAGGTACGCATAGGGGTCACATAGGTGATATTTACAACACTTTATGCAATAGGCATATATTTAATACAGAGGAAGTTTTACCGATGCATCTGACAGGTATCTGTTTACATTTAACAATTGACTTTGATGAGAAAATGCTTACTGTAGCTACAGATACTTGGCTCTGGATCAGTGTATCACAGACTATTGATTTATGATATATATTAAGGATCATAACCTAATTAACGCTTTCAGTTTTGCCCCTCTATTTTACCGTGGTAAGAACCACCCGTCAGCCAAAGGACAGAATCCGACGGCCTGAGCGAAGGTATAATGCGTGCATGTCTTTTCAGCGCCCACGTGAAGTTGACATAATTTTTAGGATTTAGTTTAAGTTTTCCTTTAGCTGACTCCAATTGTAAACGATCTCTAATTGGTAATGTTTCTGATGTAACGTTAATAGCTGATCGCGCGATTAAATATGAATTAATTTAGGATTTTGATTATTTAAGTTATCTTAATTTCAATTATCCTTTCATCAGGGCGTTGCATCACTTAAAAAGTTATATACGCGTACTATGCCATTACGACACAAAACTCGCCAGTTTAGAATCTTAGTCAGAGGATGTTGCTTTTGCTAATTACGCAAATTGCGGAATCGCCACCTGCTTAGTCATACAAAAGCGCCGTTTGTTTAGGCACGATACTACAACTTGCTCAGTCATGATAGACAGAAATCTAAAATCTCAATTCATGTGCCACCTGCTCCATTTATTGTGATTTTAGTATGAGCGTATCCTGACGCAGATTTGCAGAAATGTATAAAAACCTCTTGATCTACCGGTGATAATGATTTCAGAAGAATTTAAAATAAATCAAGATGTAACAATTTATTTATAAGGTAAAAATGTATCTGTGCCAATTACATAATTACACAATTATAAACCAATTCAGACATAATAAATACATAAGATCAATTACTCAAAAGATTTCTCTAAGAGTATTTAAAAGTTATGCATGCACACAGAGATGGTGGATGAAAGTTTTAAAGACATTCACCATCTCTATGTGGGGGTCTCTGGCTACAGAATGTCCCCCTTTGCTGCTGTGTCTTTTCCCCTAAATACCCAGACCAGAACAAAAGGATTGTAAATATTGATTGCCCCAACACCTGGTTTCGGGGGAGAGGAGAAGGTTTTCTTGAAGAGACACAACGCATAAAAGAGAACAGAATTCTCCTGAGTTTTCAGTCTTTTTCATAATACTAGTGACTGCTGTGAAACTGAGACCATTTTAACAATCGCACTGAGACATTTAAAATGATACTAAACATGAAATTGGAAAAACAATAGATTCACAAGATACATCATACATAGTACATATTCTTAGAGAACTTCAGTGACTTGAATCAGAGGGGAGGTAGGGAGTGGAGGGAGGGGGGCTGGTTGCATAGATGAGGGAGGACACAGTTTGGGCAAGACTTTGTCCTATTCCTTTGAAATCTTCTCTCCAGATGAGTTTTATTGCTTTATTGCAGGATGCTTGATCTCAGCTTTTGTCTTAGCAAGAAAATCAAGCCTTACACTGTAAACGCATCAGTTATGTGATATTTTCTGTTCACTTTATCAAAAGGGTTTTTACCAAGAGACCAGCAAAACCAGTCTGTTTAGTGACATTAATTTAGGAATTTTTAAGAAATATCCCTGATTTATTGTGTTTAAAAGGGCAGCTATTATGTGTGTTGGCAGTGTGTGAACACTTTTTTTAATCCTCATAAATAATAAGCAGTGTCTCAGAACAAGCCGTTTGCAGATTCTGGGCAAAGTGCCGTCACTTTGCACAGGCTCCACCCATGACCGCTGACAGCCTCTACCGTATTAGCATAGACCACGCCCTGAACGCGTTGTACACTCTTTCTCTAGGCCGGAGCAGCTGTAAAGACAAGAATGTCTCGTAAGCATCTCAGGTGTTTTATTGCTGGATGTAAGAGTGAACTTAAGTCTTCATGTACTCCCATCATTTTTGATTTTCATCACATTTCTTCTTATTGTCAATGTTAAAAAATCTTACTGACCCCAAACTTTTGAACAGTAGTGTAATTGCCCAAATGAAGCTGTGGAATAACAAAATGCATTTCATTTCACAGATCTTTCTGAAGGTGGCTGAAGACACAGGTGTTGACGTGGAATCTCATGGTAACATCCTTTCTGAATATTCATTCTATTTTACAATGTATCACCATCTCCATTAAGTTCTAAAACATATTTTTGGCTATGTTGATATGTTTGTCTTATGAGGCAAAGGCAGAAACGTAGGAGGCTGGTATGCATGGCTTTATTCCGTGCTGTTGTCTCCGGCATTCTCATAATTCAACATGTCTCCATTATATTGTAATTTGTTGCTTGACTGGTACTTTGTTTTCTATAAGGCTTTAGACCATTTTCCACCCTCTTTGGCTATGTTCAGACTGCAGGCGAATCCGTACAGTTGCGAAACACAGTGATTTCAAAGACAATTTGAAATCCGGTGTCCAGATTGAGATGCATCTGTAAAAATCTGATTTGAATCACATTTCAAATTGGAGGTGGTTTTTACTGATGCATCTCAGTCTGGACACTCTGGATTTCAAATTGTATTTTGCGTCTCTGAATGCATTAGGATAGTTGTCAGTCATGCATAAATGAAAAGGGTACGATTTCTGTAATCGTACTAATAACTGATTGTTTTCAATATTTTTGACTGATTTGTTTTTTCAAAATTGTTTCAATCTCATGTGTTTTAACTAAATGAAAATCGCTTGTTCTACAACTAGACATATTTTAACCATGTTCATGATTTTACAAATTGAATTTGAGTAAATGCATTTTGAAAATAATTATTTAATTGATGCAAATAGTTAATAATAAACTGTCATGTTTTTTGCATGCAGAAATCTTACCTGCTTCATGTATGACTGACAAAGTATGCACCACATTAATTTTTTTTATGTTTATTATGTTAAAAATGTTATCCAAATGGAGGGACATTTTATATCCAATTAAAATACATAAATCTTATATTCAAGACTAAATATTTTCGAGTGCATGCCCTCTTCACATGTCAAATAAGCAGTGCTTAGCTGTGCTCACATACAAGCTGTGAGTTTGCTTTTCAGTTTGATATCATTTGTAACTGTCTCATCCTTCAGTGACAGCCTCTTCACAAAAATGTACTCCGTGGTGGTAGTTTCATCAAACAACTCTATTGAAATATGTCACTCAAATTGTTAAGATCAGATTGAAATTATCTGGGATATTTGTTAAAAATAGTCTTAAACCTCTCGTTTCTAACAGTGCCATCCTTCAGAGTTATATTCGGTCTATTTAAGGGCCTTGCGGTTCGTCTCAGATAAGAGCGGTCCACTCGAATAAGAGCTGAGATGAAGTGTTGCAATTGTACTCTCCTGTCTCACCTTAGAGTGTGTGTGATTGTGTGTAAATGTGTGTTAATGCTCCCTCAGATAAGAACAGGCCAGATGAATAAGCTGAAAGTATCGCACCCGCACTTCTCCAGAATAACCTCTGCTGTCTGTGTGTGTGTGTGTGTGTGTTAATGTCTCACAGATAAGCAAGGAACTCTTGAACAAAAACCCAGAAGCAGCTCAAGGATATCAGGAGTAGAGACTATCAGTTCAGCATTGGAATCCAAAGATGAAAACACTGTGAAAAATGGTATGCTCAAATGTAAACACTTACATGTGTAAGAAAAGAAAAAGAAAAAAAATACTGCCCATTCATTTTCAAACCAATGTTTTTAAAAATTCAAGCAATACTGAAAAAAAAAACTTTGTTTAATATCTCTGCTCTATACTTTCCCCCCTTGTTTTGAAACAGACATGAAGGTTAGATTCACTAGTCGTGTAGAGGGTAAGTAAAAGTTGTTCCATTTTTCCATCTGTAAAAATGATTGACATTCGGCAGCTGTAGTGGTGAGCTAGCTTTAGTGGTTAGGCAGTTTAAATTATTAAGCTTGCTGTAAGCTATAATATTGAGTTGGACGTAAAAGTGAGTTAACTGGTTATCTGAAACTGGTGATACGCAGTTTAGTGGTGCTACTGCAATATTGTGTTACTCTAGCTTCAAAGTAATGGCTGTTTTACAGTGTTTTCCAAACAGTAATACTGTAATGCATGGAAGTAAATATGCAATACTGAAGCTGAACTTGGATATGGAGTGACACTTGTATATCCAAATAATACATTGAGCATTGCCATGTATTTTTTGAGGCCAGTGCTGCATGTGGAGCCATTTACACAGGACTCTAGATTGAGGACAGTATAATGAAACAGAACATCTTTTCTAATAATGAGCTCTTTCTAAAATGGCAGCATCTTAAAGTGTAAATTGCATGGTGCAATACCCTGTAAAATAATAAGATGTGACACAGCGGCCATAATGTCTGTCTGATGCATGTGTACGCAACACCAATAATAACAAAATAACACATATGGAATAAAAGAAGTAAACTGCCCCTTAATAAGCACATGTGCTCTTGCCGTGATGGTTCAGTGGATTTAATCGGGCCTGGGTTCATTTGAAGTGCTCGCATTTGTTATTGCAGAGATTACTTTGACACAAATTAAATTCGTCCTTCAGTTTTCAGTGAAAAAGCATAAACTGTAAAGTATTAACAACACAACAGGCCCTGTAATAACAACACATTCAAACAATATAAGGGGACTACAATACTGCTTATTATCATGGTACTTTAGCTGTTATAATACCATGAGACATAATTAAGGTGTTGTAAAAATAAATAAATAATAACTTCACAGTACCATCAGACAGCTATAACAGTGAGATGGCTGTAATAGTGAGGCAACTGTAATAGTTAATGTAGCTGTAACAGTACAGCGGCAGTAACAGTGAGATGGCTGTAGTAGTTAATGTAGCTGTAATAGTTAATGTAGCTGTAACAGTAAAGCAGCTGTAACAGTGAGATGGCTGCAATAGTTAATGTAGCTGTTACAGTGAGATGGCTGTTACAGTCAATGTAGCTGTAACAGTGAGATGGCTGTAACAGATATGGTATCTGTTACAGTGAGATGGCTGTAATAGTTAATGTAGCTGTTACAGTGAGATGGCTGTAATAGTTAATGTAGCTGTTACAGTGAGATGGCTGTTACAGTTAATGTAGCTGTTACAGTGAGATGGCTGTGATAGTTAATGTAGCTGTTACAGTGAGATGGCTGTAATAGTTAATGTAGCTGTTACAGTGAGATGGCTGTTACAGTTAATGTAGCTGTTACAGTGAGATGGCTGTAATAGTTAATGTAGCTGTTACAGTGAGATGGCTGTAATAGTTCATGTAGCTGTTACAGTGAGATGGCTGTAATAGTTAATGTAGCTGTTACAGTGAGATGGCTGTAATAGTTAATGTAGCTGTTACAGTGAGATGGCTGTTACAGTTAATGTAGCTGTTACAGTGAGATGCTGTTACAGTTAATGTAGCTGTAACAGTGAGATGGCTGTAATAGTTAATGTAGCTGTTACAGTGAGATGGCTGTTACAGTTAATGTAGCTGTTACAGTGAGATGGCTGTAATAGTTAATGTAGCTGTTACAGTGAGATGGCTGTTACAGTTAATGTAGCTGTTACAGTGAGATGGCTGTTACAGTTAATGTAGCTGTTACAGTGAGATGGCTGTAATAGTTAATGTAGCTGTTACAGTGAGATGGCTGTTACAGTTAATGTAGCTGTTACAGTGAGATGGCTGTTACAGTTAATGTAGCTGTTACAGTGAGATGGCTGTTACAGTTAATGTAGCTGTTACAGTGAGATGGCTGTAACAGTTAATGTAGCTGTTACAGTGAGATGGCTGTAATAGTTAATGTAGCTGTAACAGTGAGATGGCTGTAGTAGTTAATGTAGCTGTAACAGTGAGATGGCTGTAGTAGTTAATGTAGCTGTAACAGTGAGATGGCTGTAATAGTTAATGTAGCTGTAACAGTGAGATGGCTGTAATAGTTAATGTAGCTGTTACAGTGAGATGGCTGTAATAGTTAATGTAGCTGTTACAGTGAGATGGCTGTAATAGTTAATGTAGCTGTAACAGTGAGATGGCTGTTACAGTCAATGTAGCTGTTACAGTGAGATGGCTGTAACAGTTAATGTAGCTGTTACAGTGAGATGGCTGTAGTAGTTAATGTAGCTGTAACAGTGAGATGGCTGTAATAGTTAATGTAGCTGTAACAGTGAGATGGCTGTAATAGTTAATGTAGCTGTAACAGTGAGATGGCTGTAACAGTTAATGTAGCTGTTACAGTGAGATGGCTGTTACAGTTAATGTAGCTGTTACAGTGAGATGCTGTTACAGTTAATGTAGCTGTAACAGTGAGATGGCTGTAATAGTTAATGTAGCTGTAACAGTGAGATGGCTGTAGTAGTTAATGTAGCTGTTACAGTGAGATGGCTGTAACAGTTAATGTAGCTGTAACCGTGAGATGGCTGTAACATATGGTATCTGTAACAGTGAGATGGCTGTAAAAGTTAATGTAGCTGTTACAGTGAGATGCCTGTAACAGTTAATGTAGCTATAACAGTGAGATGGCTGTAGTAGTTAATGTAGCTGTTACAGTGAGATGGCTGTTACAGTTAATGTAGCTGTTACAGTGAGATGGCTGTAGTAGTTAATGTAGCTGTAACAGTGAGATGGCTGTAGTAGTTAATGTAGCTGTTACAGTGAGATGGCTGTTACAGTTAATGTAGCTGTAACCGTGAGATGGCTGTAACAGATATGGTAACTGTAACAGTGAGATGGCTGTAATAGTTAATGTAGCTGTTACAGCGAGCTGGCTGTTACAGTCAATGTAGCTGTTACAGTGAGATGGCTGTAACAGTTAATGTAGCTGTTACAGTGAGATGGCTGTAATAGTTAATGTAGCTGTTACAGTGAGATGGCTGTAACAGTTAATGTAGCTGTTACAGTGAGATGGCTGTTACAGTCAATGTAGCTGTTACAGTGAGATGGCTGTAACAGTTAATGTAGCTGTTACAGTCAATGTAGCTGTTACAGTGAGATGGCTGTAACAGTTAATGTAGCTGTTACAGTCAATGTAGCTGTTACAATGAGATGGCTGTAACAGATATGGTATCTGTAACAGTGAGATGGCTGTAACAGTTAATGTAGCTGTTACAGTCAATGTAGCTGTTACAGTGAGATGGCTGTAACAGTTAATGTAGCTGTTACAGTGAGATGGCGTATAGTTAATGTAGCTGTTACAGTGAGATGGCTGTAACAGATATGGTATCTGTAACAGTGAGATGGCTGTAACAGTTGATGTAGCTGTAACAGTGAGATGGCTGTTACAGTTAATGTAGCTGTTACAGTGAGATGGCTGTAACAGTTAATGTAGCTGTAACAGTGAGATGGCTGTAACAGTTAATGTAGCTGTAACAGTGAGATGGCTGTAACAGTTAATGTAGCTGTTACATTGAGATTGCTGTAACAGTTAATGTAGCTGTTACAGTGAGATGGCTGTAACAGTTAATGTAGCTGTAACAGTGAGATGGCTGTAACAGTTAATGTAGCTGTAACAGTGAGATGGCTGTAACAGTTAATGTAGCTGTAACAGTGAGATGGCTGTAACAGTTAATGTAGCTGTTACATTGAGATTGCTGTAACAGATAAGGTATCACAACACCGCAAGCATGAGCGTGTGTTGACCAATGAGTGCCTTCACACCGGAAGCAGGAGCAATGCATGAGTCTCAAGTAGGAGCTTTGTGTGAGCAACAGCAAAGTGTTGGTTTCGGCAGGGAGTCTATTTTGGCTGCGCCACTCACACTCAATTAAAGAGAAAACACACTTTTGATGGACAAAGTGAATATGATTTCACACAAAAAGTGCTCAAAATGCACAGAATAAACATGTCTATTGTGTTTTAACAAAAACTTGAGTATGTCAGAAAAGAAAATGAAGAGTCAAAAATGTTAATAGGAGATTTATCCATTTAAGCTAAATATACAGTTTTTAAAAAAATAAAGTAAACAGCGTGTTCTATATCGAAGTATGACTGAAAGTGGAAAATGGGAGCTGCTTTCTTGGTTGTGTTTGTTGTTTACAATTTACATGCGAATATTGTGCACCTCCCCATGTTAACAAATTTTAAAGACTATCATGTTTATAAATGACCAACTTCTAAAAACAATTTTATAGTTGTCTTTGCAAAGACACGCACCTTATACGTAGCTTTGGAGCTGCTGCTGTGACGCTGTACAAACACTTCTAGTGTGAATATTTTCATGAGTCTGTAGCTGCAGTGACAGTGTAGTTACACACCTTCGCGGTGTGAAATGGGCGTAACATTTAGCCGGCTTTAATAATGAAGTAACTGAAATATTTGAGGCAACTGTAATAGGTAATAGCTGTAATGACCCATGTGAATTCATCGTTTGCATTACAGACACCCAGCGGCCCATGTGTGCGAATGGCAAAGGGTCATACGTCATCAGGGGTTGGCCTCTGATCAAACAGCAGTTTTTAGCTCTTTTTATCAAACGATTCCACCATGGCCGTAGAAGCCGGAGAGGAATCATCGCTCAGGTAAAACCAACAAACATATCAGCACAAATCCACTGTAAATACCCTCTTCCTTTAGGTCAATCTCGTGAATATGTTCTTTTGCATTTTGGTTAGAGAATAAAGATGTGAATGCAAGTAATTGCATGCATTAAACGGACACAAAAAAAAAAACTTTCTATGACTGAGACAAAAACTACAAATTTGTTATGAAGACTGTATTTACAGTATGTAAATACATGCCATGTTCTCAGCTCTTGGTCAAATGACTATCATCACTGTGCATATTTTCCATTTTTCTGCATTGGCTGTTGCTTCTCACCCTCGTTCTCTCAGGGGAAAGATGTTCCATTGTTTTCTCCTTCATTATTCCTGATGCGTTCTTCGTCTCCGGCACATTTACATTTTCCTCAGTGTAAACAGAGAGTGTTTGAATTGGGTGTTTGAATTAATTGGACAATCATGGAGTGTAATTAATCAGCTGGAGTGAAGCCGTGTCGTCGACTCCTATGCAGCCTGTCTCTCTCTCGGAGAATTTGTGTGCACTGGTTTCGCTCCGTCTGTCAGTAGAGAAATGGAATGAAAGGAGAACATTTGGAGAGATAGCAGAGTGGAAGAATAGAGAGAAATTAATTATGCTGGGAATGAAGGGTGACAGTGCCAGTTTTTGAAAGTGTTTAATTGAACCCTTTTACACATTTAACTAAGCCAACACAAGCACATGACACTCGTCTGCCAAAGAGAGATGGGGGAGAGGGGCAATTGACTAAACTTGCGCCACTTCGGCACAAGATTTTTTTTCTACACACAAACATGCAGCTTATTCACTAAGCAACTACAATCCAGATGTTAAATGTGCTTAAAGGCAATTTAAATTTACTCACCCTCAAGCCTTCCTAGGTGTGTATGACTATCTTCTTTCAGAAGAACAATAAGAGATATTTAAAAATATCATTAGTTCTATAAGGTTTATAATGGTTGTGAATGGGAACCCAAATTTTAAAACAAAAAAAATCCATCCATAAAAAAAAGAATCTATACAACTCCAGATGGTTAATAAAGGCCTTATGGATGCGTTTTTGCGAGGAAAAAACTCAAATAACAAGCTTCTGACGGACGACTGTACGCATACTGCGCACGTCAATTTCTAATGTGAAAAACTAAATTAGGGAACTTGACTGTATTACTGCATATTGGTATCTGATAAGATGAAAATGCACCTATTTTCTCCACGTTTGTGGCTGTGCATTTTGTGGGGGTTTTAAATGACAGGGTAGATGACATATTGAATTTAATGTGGATATAAATGAGGCTGTGAGGGACAGACCTAGAGTCCTTATAATGTCAGTGGGTATAAAGGTCATAGATCAAAATAACTTTCAAAACTTTCATAACATTTTCATTGTTTTCTGAGTTTGGATCTACTAAATGTTTTGGGAAAGATGTATTATCATTAAAACAATTGTACGATCCATTGAACACTGTATTTCTGTCCCTATACTGATTTGTTTTCATTCATGTCAAAAATAAATACGATATTTTAGCATTTGTAATGCATTTATGGTTAACACATTACATTCTTTAACACTTAATGGAAAGATTCAACAGATTAACACCGGCACCTGTTGCGATAAAATTTGACCTCAGACGAAATTCTCGTAGTGTCAGAGGATTTGATGCATAGTCCTGCAGTGTGATTTCTATGACAGCCGAATCAAAAACCAATAGGAGCACAGAACCAGATGACACAACAACAAATCACCACTTGCTCCACACACATCATCTTCATTTTGTTCAATTCTTCTTTTCAAGACAAGCTATTTGTGTGGTTATTAGGTTGTGATGCCGGCGTTCTTTGTGTGTCTGGCTCTCATCTTCTCTCTGATTGTTCCTCCGTTTGTGGAATATCCCAATCTGGAGCTTCAGCCCTGGATGTACGGAGCTCCACAGAATACCTTCTACAGGTGCGCACATGTTAAATTACCTAAATGGGACTCCATATCATTAAACTGTTTATAATTGTAACAAATGTATTGCTTATTGTTATTAATGTTAATTAATAGGAACTTATTGTAAAGTTAAGTTATAAAATAATATTATTGTATAAGTAAGGTTACTTATATAATAATATATAAATATTATAAATACCAGAAAAAACTGTTTTCAACATTAATAATAATAATAAGAAGAAGAAATGTTTCTTAGAATATTAGAATGATTTTGTGACACTAAAGGCTAGAGTAATTATGCCGAAAATTTAGCTTTGATCACAGGAATAAATTACATTTTCAAATATGTTCAAATAGAAAATGGCTATTTTAAAGTGTAATACATTTTTACTATATTACTGTTTTTACTGTATTTTTGACCAAATGCAGTCTTGGTGAACATTAGATGCTTAATCTTACCGACCACAAACTTTTAAAATTAATTAATTGTAAATAGTGACTACATTCGGCACTCTAATTTTCATTGGTCGATAACAAATGTGTGTTTGTATGTTGTAGTTTTGATGATCCTGGTGTTGATCAGGTGAAAAGAGTGACAAATGCTCTGCTCAGTTCACCGGGATTTGGAACGCGTTGCATGAGCACCAACCCCATACCGTGAGCAACACACACACACACACACACACACAGTTATTACACACATAGGTGGTGAGGAGTAGCAGCTGACCATGTGTTTTCTGTTCCTACTTCAGTAAATTACCCTGTATCCCTGCGGGAGGCACTGATTGGTTCACTCCTGCGGTGGATCCGTCCATCAGTGAGATCTTTGAGAAGGGTAACTGGAGCATGGAGAACCCGTCACCTGAATGCAAGTGCAGCACACCGCAAAGGAGCATCATGCTGCCGGACTGCCCGCCTGGAGCCGGGGGTTTACCACCACCACAGGTGAGCCACACATTATCAAACTCATCGGCCTGGATTATGAAATACGTTTGAAATAAAGTTGGCCCTATTATGCTATTGTAAAGCTCCTGAATTTATTTTGCTGGTCTTTTATAATAGTTTTACATCCATCTAAGATCAAAAAACACTTTCATTTTCTCATCATATACATTGCAGCATCAGCACTTTTCTCACAGTGTCTGAAACAGATCAAGGATCCGGTCTCTCTAAACCACTCCTTTCCAAGAACCTCCTCTGCTTTGATTGGTCAGGTGGCCCAGGCTGGTCAACCGCTTGAAGCGTGTGTCGGAAATCAAACCTCCATTGCCAAATCTGAATTTCAGCTCTTGATACACAGTGATTTTTGAACAGTGACAATGGCGTCGGTTTTACTATATCAATTCCAGACTGAGTGCTCATCCTTTGGAAGTAGACTTGCTTTGGCAGCGCAGGAAACAGTATCTTTTCGACATGTCGACAACACAAAGCAAACTTTTCCAGGCCTCTGCTTACACTACAGTGTTTGAGGGCATGTCAAACTAGATGTTTTCAGCAAGCTGCCAATGAAGAGCATAGGCTGACATTATGTAGAGATGTTACAAACTTATGTAGGTTAGTGCAGTAAGAAAGACTGGAATTATGGTGACCTTTGGAGACCTTTTACATGACCGAAAAGCTATATTACATACTACATGAAAGGTAATACCTCAAAAAGCATAATAGGCAGACTTTAAATATGGAGATGAACAGTAGGGGTCTAATATTGTTGAATTATTCATTTTCACTATCATTTTAACCAATTAAATGGAAGTGCATTTTCACTATGTTGATGTATACAACCTTGTTATATGCTGTTACCTATACATTTGTCCAACCACTCCAAACAGAAGCTGATGAGCCGTAAGTGATCATGATCATATCAAACAGTTTTACAGCATGATTCATCCTGGTGATCTCATGACACATCCATCCATTATCATATGTACACATTTAGTTTGTAACATCTCACAGACTACACAGTCTCTCAGCGACTGTGTCGTATCAGCAGATATGCAAATCAATCCTCCGCAATGCTGAGTTTAAACTTGGAATCTCTTCTGATTCTCTCGCTCTCTGTAAACAAGTTTTCTCTGAGTATATACTGCTGAAAACACACACACAGAGCTGACCCAGTTTCCAAATATTTACATTTTACTGAACTCTGATATTTGAGCTTTAGAATGAAAGTCCTAAACACACACAGGAGATGTTTTGTCTTAAAACATAATCTTGGATGTGTTCAGATGGAGGCATTTTTCATGCCTCGGGGTTTCAGATAAATCAAATTAAGATTTAATTAGACCAGCACCAAACACACACACACACACACACGCAGTGTTAAGTGCGTTAAGTGACCTCTATTTCTATGTTATTTACTTTTCTAATGTGTGTAACACAACAAAAACTGGCTCTTTGGCAAAAAAGAACCATCAGGTCTCCACCCTTCACCAACAAAAGATTAGACACATCAGCTTTCTGTAGAAAAAGCAGCCCATTACAAATCGTTTTTGTACAGCCTACAATGATGAAAAGTTTAGAATAATATTATATTTCAAGTTGTACTGACCAAAGTGCTTATTCATTGCGTTTTGCAAGTGTTACGATGACAATCAACGGCAAACCACTTACGCTATGGTAACCTAGAGCTGCTGCACTCAGATCAACGGCTACATAGCTCGTTTATGGTAATGGGGAAAAGATTTTTAGACAAGTAGTTTATTAAAAAGCAACTGGGGTGAAATGCATCATTTTATTGAAACTGTGCTAACCACCTAAATACGTAAATAAAAGCAATTAACTGCATTTTCTACTTTGTGTAAAATGTCAATTGATGTGCCCCTAGTGGTCGAAGTTGACACACTAACTATTTTTTTTCGTACAGTGACGCTCAAAACACTTTGATTACATGAAATGAAAAGAAGCATATTGAAAATAAAATTTTCTGAAAATTGAGAAACTCTACAGAAAACCATAGGTTCCCGACCACTGCTATAAGTAAACTGTGTGCAGCAGGTAGTTCAGCAAAGTTTGGATCATGCTCCCAAGTTAGAGACCTTACAAAATGTGTGTGTCAGATAATATACTGTAGCTTTACAGTATAATTAGATTTTTTTTTAAATATATAGGAATTTGGTCAAAGCAACATGGTGTTCTGTTTTCATAAAGCAGAAACAATAATGAATAAATAGACTTTAGAAGAGATTTTAAAAAGTCCAGTGGTGGCTCCAGCCTACGAGTCTGCACCGGAGTCCATTCTCATTCAATCTCAGTCTAGTTAGTTATCCAGTTCTAGTATCTGCTTTTTGTTAATTGGTTTTGTACTCTTCCATTCCCTGCTTGTTGGTTTCCTTGGTAACTAATTGGTGATTCGTTTCATTTAGTTCCATTGTTTGGTCTCTCTGCTTATACGCTTAGTTCTCTCATGGTCTGGTGTTCGTCTAAGTTAGATGTACAAAGTGGTTTCTTATGATTCTCCTGTGTTTGCTTTCATCTTTCTTGTGGTAATTCATCTTGTGTGGTTCATCTTTCCAGTTGATACGTGCTTTCTTACTACCACAGTACCATGACACTATGAGATAACCCAAAAAAATTAGTCCTATTATTTTTTCATGAAAATCTTTTTTCTTTCAGTAATTAACTTCTAGATCACAGGTTCTCCAACTTAAAAGACTTTAAAAATGGGTCACCAGGATGATTTAAGGAAAATGTATGTAACAAAGTTCAAGACTCAGGGAAGGAGGAGGCAGGAATGGGCAAGTGTAACTTTAATAACAAAATAAACATGAACCATAAAACAAAAATATGCAGCGGCCATGACCCTATCCACAAATAGAAAGCAAATCGAGACAGCAGGAAGTGCATCTAGATTGTTTTCTTTATTTTACAAAAGCCCAATGTTGTTTTGTTTTTATTGTGAGTGTACACATAATACACTTTACAGTTTTGAATGATGCCTTACTCTTATTAGCCTAATTTTAAACAGTTTAACTGATATATTGATCAGGCAAAATTCTTACTGTCGGGTAACATTAACTACAGTCGTGGCCAAAAGTTTTGAGAATTCCATAAATATTAGTTTTCACAAAGTTTGCTGCTAAACTGCTTTTAGATCTTTGTTTCAGTTGTTTCTGTGATGTACTGAAATATAATTACAAGCATTTCATACGTTTCAAAGGCTTTTATCGACAATTACGTGACATTTATGCAAAGAGTCAGTATTTGCAGTGTTGGCCGTTCTTTTTCAGGACCTCTGCAATTCCACTGGGCATGCTCTCAATCAACTTCTGAGCCAAATCCTGACTGATAGCAACCCATTCTTTCATAATCACTTCTTGGAGTTTGTCAGAATTAGTGGGTTTTGTTTGTCCACCCGCCTCTTGAGGATTGACCACAAGTTCTCAATGGGATTAAGATCTGGGGAGTTTCCAGGCCATGGACCCAAAATTTCAACGTTCTGGTCCCCGAGCCACTTAGTTATCACTTTTGCCTTATGGCATGGTGCTCCATCGTGCTGGAAAATGCATTGTTCTTCACCATACTGTTGTTGGATTGTTGGAAGAAGATGCTGTTGGAGGGTGTTTTGGTACCATTCTTTATTCATGGCTGTGTTTTTGGGCAGAATTGTGAGTGAGCCCACTCCCTTGGATGAGAAGCAACCCCACACATGAATGGTCTCAGGATGCTTTACTGTCGGCCTGACACAGGACTGATGATAGCGCTCACCTTTTCTTCTCCTGACAAGCCTTTTTCCAGATGCCCCAAACAATCGGAAAGGGGCTTCATCAGAGAATATGACTTTGCCCCAGTCCTCAGCAGTCCATTCACAATACTTTCTGCAGAAGATCAATCTGTCCCTGATGTTTTTTTTTAGAGAGAAGTGGCTTCTTTGCTGCCCTTCTTGACACCAGGCCATCTTCAAAAGTCTTCTCCTCACTGTGCGTGTAGATGCGCTCACACCTGCTGCTGCCGCCATTCCTGAGCAAGCTCTGCATTGGTGGCACTCCGATCCCGCAGCTGAATCCTCTTTAGGGGACGATCCTGGCACTTGCTGGACTTTCTTGGACGCCCTGAAGCCTTCTTTACAAGAATTGAACCTCTTTCCTTGAAGTTGCTGATGATCCTATAAATTGTTGATTTAGGTGCAATCTTAGTAGCCACAATATCCTTGCCTGTGAAGCCATTTTTATGTAACACAATGATGGCTGCACGCATTTCTTTGCAGGTCACCATGGTTAACAATGGAAGAACAATGATTTCAAGCATCACCCTCCTTTTAACATGTCAAGTCTGCCATTCTAACCCAATCAGCCTGACATAATGATCTCCAGCCTTGTGCTCGTCAACATTCTCACCTGAGTTAACAAGACGATTACTGAAATGATCTCAGCAGGTCCTTTAATGACAGCAATGAAATGCAGTGGAAAGGTTTTTTCTTGACTTGATTGCATGTAAATGGTTGCATAGGTTGTGCCAATTTAAAAAAGAAAAAAGGGTTGTTCTTAAAAACGTTTTAAAACCACTGTTCTAGATCATACCCCTTAAAATTGATATTACCTTTCTTATATTTTGTAATATAGCTGTTGGATAATGTAAAATTCTAGTTTCTATCACTATTTCAAGTGCTGAGGAAGACCCAGAGCTGAAACTCAGATATGGTAATGGACTTAAGTTTCCAACACGTGCTGTGAGGGGTAGACCAATCACTCTAGACTGGGCCATCTGGCCAATTAGAGCAGAGTCAGCTGTTGCAAAGACAAATCCTTGATCGAATCATTACAGACACTGAGAAAAGAGGTGATGTTCCAGGAGACGTGAAAAAAAAAAAACTAGGAACCTTTAAAATAGCGTAATAGGGGCACGCAAGAGACCATTCAAGGAAAATCTGTCACTTTTTGGAAGCTCCCATGGAATTCCCAGTGCACACCCATGTGACTTGTGCACTGTATTGCAAGTGTTCTGAAGGTTTTTGCCATTTTTTTTTTTTTTACTGAAAACATTTTTCTTGAAGTAATTGATGTCCAGATTGTGGCCCTTAATTGTGCCCATTTGTTCGTCTGTATCTCTGCACTATAATGCTAAATGGCATCACATTAGCCTAGCGACCTTTTCAAACAACTTCCACATCCATTGTGTTTGCATTAAGCACTTACTGGACAATTTATGTTGTCGTAAATTGTATTTCACTGCAAACATCCCCCATGAAAGCATTTTGATTGATCATATCTTATTTACCGTCCGGTCTTGGAGATGTCAGCTGTAGTGCTAACAGAACATGAGCACAAGGGGTTTCTTACAGTCAGTAAAGACTCATTCTTCAGTTTACTCTCTTTATATCTGTGTCCTTGATAAGTGAAAGAGAGGAGGCATGGGTTTCTTAATGAAACGCTGGTTTCCATGGTGATGACAGGTCAGTGGTGTAGTTAGCTGTTCATTAAATCTGTGAAATGAGTTAGAGTTAACTTGATTTTGACTGCAGGACTGTTGCACTTTAGACAGCTGCAATAATCAGTCTGCTTTCTTTCTTTCTTTCTTTCTTTCTTTCTTTCTTTCTTTCTTTCTTTCTTTGTAAGATTCAATTCTGATAGCTTATAATGTAAATAAATGAGATCTTTATAACAGTATTTCATTCTACTTAAAATACGTATAAATATCAGTTGTCACTCTATATCTGCCAATATGTAAAATATATTTACTGTAAATGCTGTATAGTTTTATGATCAAAGCTCTGTATTTTTTTAAAACATATAATGCAATGCAATACAATGATAATTGAGATATTTAACAAGTAAACATTCCTCAAAAGCCCGATGGATCATATTTGATTATCACATTTTAACATGATTTGTCTACAACATGATCTATAGATAATTTAGTCGCTTCAGTCCAATAAGTGTTCTTCTTGAAATATTACTAACAATATAAAAGTTATTCTTAAAGTTCAATAAAGATTTCACAGCAAAAACACACATGTACCAAAAAGAATTTGTATCAAAAGCTTTTTTTTTTGCCATATGTACAGTACATACAGCACTATGTGCACTAAGCTAAATAAACAACACCTCCACATTGTTTGTTTTTTTAACATATTGTGTATAATGTAAATAATATACTCATTTCTGACAATATCATGCATGTATTTGCATTCGTTATCATCCGCATTGCTTCAGTAGTCCAGCTTCTGTATAATATTTGGCTGGAAGATTTGTTGGCAAAGCTCCAGTTTAATTTTGCGGAGAGGAGAGCAGGAGTAAATGACAGATGATGAAGATTTGATGTGATGTCTAGCAGGCTGCAGTCATTTAGATTTGAGAAATATAGCTAATTGGTGGGAGCAAAGACTCCATGAAATGATTTGATGATCATTTTTGTCCCTGTATTGACATTCTCTGTTTCCTATTGGGACTTGATTCAGCACACATTTATTATCTATTATTTTAAATATTCAGTAGCACTTATATGTTGCTTGATATTGCTGGTCTGATAATAGAGTGCAACAGTTGGGTTCTGGAAGTATAAACCTTTTCATGTTCTCCATAGGGGAATTGATTTTCGAAGATAACTTATAAACCTTTAAAGACAGCCATACTGTGAGCCCCGAGGTGGTTAATCAATGGTATATGCTTTCGTTAAAGGTGCAGTAGTTATTGCCATCTCTTCGTAGTTATTGCGTGAGCAGCATAAGCTTGTTGTTTTGATGGCTGCTGTTTGTTTGCGGTGCTTCATGATTGAGGTCTGTCTGAAAAGATTCTGCGTAGTATGAAACAACGTGCAGATGACATGCGTTGACAGGCAGGTAGGATGTATTATTTCATTCTGACCGTGTATAAAGATTGGATGAACATTTGCAACGGAATGAATCAATAATATGTAGAATAAGCTGGACAATGACACCAGTTTCTTTGGGAGCTGCTGTGCAAATTATTAATGTAAAGCCACAATATGCATTGCAGAAAGCGCTATATAAGTAAAGGTATCTTGACTTGACATTTTATGGCTCTACGCCTTCAACAGACAAAATATATTTAGACCGTTTAACATAGTGATTGTTATCAGTATTTTAGGATGCTTTCAACCTGTATAACAAAAATGTTTCTGTAGAGAATCACCTTTTGCACCTTTAAAGCCATTACCGTGCATTCTGGTGAAAGCATTACATTCAACTACATTCTGAAAATAAATCTGCACCAATCAGATAATTGCAAGAAGCAAATCCTGCCAAAATAACTATCTCCGCCCACTCCCATGACACAATGTGAATGATATGAGTCTCCCTACGCTCTCAAACTACTTAAATATTTGGAAATAAATGCATATTTTATTTATAATATGTTGTTTCTATATACACAATCAACATCTTCAAAAAAGGGGACAATTTTGGTTTGATAGACATGGACTAAAAGCCACAAAACCACAGTAATGTTTTCAAGGAAAATACATTTTTAGAATAGTTCTGTTCCCGCTCTGTGAATCAGCATATAATAGATGTTCATTATCACAAGCTTCCAACAATGTAACCCCGTGCCTGTGTGTGTCAGAGCTCTTTCATTTAGACCATTTTCTATGGATCTGAGTCAGTGTCATTAACTTCACACTGATAGTGAATCGAAGAAACACGGGGTGTGTGTGGTTTTATTGTTGTGATGTGTCATTATGGAAGAGTGTGCGTGTCCATGTATCAACCTCATTCACTGTTAAGAAAGAAAATGTGCAGTTGTTGCATTTAAGGGGATAGATCACCCAAGAATGAAAAGTTTGTCATCCTTTACTCACCCTCATGTTTTTCCCAATCTGTATAAATTTCTTTGTTCTACTGTACACAAAGGAATATATTGCAGTACCAACAATTTGGAACCAAGCAGATCCCCCCCCCCCACGTCCACCCCTTGACTACCATACTGCTAGTCAATGGGGGTGAGATCTACTCGGTTACTAACATTCCTTTAAAGGGATAGGTTAGGGAACATCTCAGGTTACGACTGTAACCATGGTTCCCTGAAAAGGGGAACGAGACACAGTGTCATTTTGCCATATCTTATGCCTTCCTGTGTGCCTCCTTCAGACCAGAGAGTTGATGATGTATATTACAGGCTCTCTCTTATACAGTCGTGGCCAAAAGTTTTGAGAATTACTTAAATATTGGAAATTGGAAAAGTTGCTGCTTAAGTTTTTATAATAGCAATTTGCATATACTCCAGAATGGTATGAAGAGTGATCAGATGAATTGCACAGTCCTTCTTTACCATGAAAATGAACTTAATCCCCAAAAAACCTTTCCACTGCATTTCATTGCTGTCATTAAAGGACCTGCTGAGATCATTTCAGTAATCATCTTGTTAACTCAGGTGAGAATGTTGACGAGCACAAGGCTGGAGATCATTATGTCAGGCTGATTGGGTTAGAATGACAGACTTGACATGTTAAAAGGAGGGTGATGCTTGAAATCATTGTTCTTCCATTGTTAACCATGGTGACCTGCAAAGAAACGCGTGCAGCCATCATTGCGTTGCATAAAAATGGCTTCGCAGGCAAGGATATTGTGGCTACTAAGATTGCACCTAAATCAACAATTTATAGGATCATCAGCAACTTCAAGGAAAGAGGTTCAAGTCTTGTAAAGAAGGCTTCAGGGCGTCCAAGAAAGTCCAGCAAGTGCCAGGATCGTCTCCTAAAGAGGATTCAGCTGCGGGATCGGAGTGTCACCAGTGCAGAGCTTGCTCAGGAATGGCAGCAGCAGGTGTGAGCGCATCTGCACGCACAGTGAGGAGAAGACTTTTGGAAGATGGCCTGGTGTCAAGAAGGGCAGGAAAGAAGCCACTTCTCTCCAAAAAAAACATCAGGGACAGATTGATCTTCTGCAGAAAGTATCGTGAATGGACTGCTGAGGACTGGGGCAAAGTCATATTCTCCGATGAAGCCCCTTTCCGATGGTTTGGGGCATCTGGAAAAAGGCTTGTCAGGAGAAGAAAAGGTGAGCGCTACCATCAGTCCTGTGTCATGCCAACAGTAAAGCATCCTGAGACCATTCATGTGTGGGGTTGCTTCTCATCCAAGGGAGTGGGCTCACTCACAATTCTGCCCAAAAACACAGCCATGAATAAAGAATGGTACCAAAACACCCTCCAACAGCAACTTCTTCCAACAATCCAACAACAGTTTGGTGAAGAACAATGCATTTTGCAGCACGATGGAGCACCGTGCCATAAGGCAAAAGTGATTACTAAGTGGCTCGGGGACCAGAACGTTGAAATTTTGGGTCCATGGCCTGGAAACTCCCCAGATCTTAATCCCATTGAGAACTTGTGGTCAATCCTCAAGAGGCGGGTGGACAAACAAAAACCCACTAATTCTGACAAACTCCAAGAAGTGATTATGAAAGAATGGGTTGCTATCAGTCAGGATTTGGCTCAGAAGTTGATTGAGAGCATGCCCAGTGGAATTGCAGAGGTCCTGAAAAAGAACGGCCAACACTGCAAATACTGACTCTTTGCATAAATGTCATGTAATTGTCGATAAAAGCCTTTGAAACGTATGAAGTGCTTGTAATTATATTTCAGTACATCACAGAAACAACTGAAACAAAGATCTAAAAGCAGTTTAGCAGCAAACTTTGTGAAAACTAATATTTATGGTATTCTCAAAACTTTTGGCCATGACTGTACCCTCTGCTAATAACGTCATGGACTGTTTTTGGCCAATGCATTGTTCAGTGTTTTCACACATGTTGAAGTTCCACTTCGAAAGGGATTTTTTTTTTTACTTTACTGAAATAAACATTAATTTAATTAAATTAAAATACAAAAATCTTAAACTTATTTTATTTTAACATTTTACCAAGGCAACATTTCTTATTAGTTTAGTTTAGTCTGATTTACTAAGACAACTAAAACTGAAAAAAAAATTAATAAAAAAAAACGATAGAAATATTTTTAAAAACGATTACAAAAATGACAAAAACACACAACAAAATTCCTAAAACTTTCATTGAAATTATGAAAATGACAATTAATTCAAAATAATAATAAAAATTATAATAATATCTAATAAGAGATAATAATTTTATTTTTATAGGTTCAGTTTTAGTTTAAATTTTTTGTAATTGTATGTACTTTTGTCATTTTATTAGGTTTTGTTCTTGTTAAAATTTTCTTATATTATATTCAATTTTAGTAGTTTTATACTTCAATAAACTTAAAACTTAGTTAATAATTTATTCTATTTTCATTTAGTATTTATATTTTATTTAAGCTTTAATGAAAACTACTGAAATGACCAAAAACTACTTTTAAAAGTTTCTGTAAGTAACACAGTTTAAAAAATTTAATGAGTCAGTTCAACTCATTTAAATATCAGCTTTATTTTAGTATCATTGAGATTCTATTTTTTATTTTTTTAATATTTTGAATATTGTGTAATGTTCTGTTTTCTGTTTAATTTTAAAGTTTTTTGTTTAATTCATCTCTATTCTTTTCAATTATTTGTTTATATTTCAGTATTAGTTTGTTATTTTAGTACATCAAGTTGAAAAGTTGCCTAACTAAACTAAAATAAGACAAGTTTAATTTCTGATATCTTATTTTATTTGTTAATGAAAATTGTGACAGCTGTTTCTCATAGTTTTAGTTTTAGTTAACTATTATTTACTATTAACACATTTTATGTTTATGTTACCTGAATTTTTTTTTACAGTGTTTCTGGGTTTGTAATTGGTTTTTTGGTGTGTTTTTTTTGTAGAGAACTCAGAACACCACAGACACCCTCCAGAACATCACGGCCCGAAACATGACCGACTTCCTGCTCAAGAGCTACCAGAAATCAGGCAAAATACGGTAATGACACACACTCATTTCACAGCATGTGCAAAAATATGATCAAACAAGCATAATTGGTGTGTGTGTGTGTGTGTGTGTGTGTGTGTTCGTGCAGATATGGAGGAATCTCTGTAGGAGGCGTGAACTCGCAGGTCAAACTGAATGAGTCTGACATTACAGCAGTTATCAGCGACCTCAAATCATTCCTTAACATCTCACAGGTGAGAGTGCTGCTGTATTAGGACATTACTGACATCCTGCCCTCCAGAAATGACTGGTCAGGAGTGGCATTATGGGCATTTTTGACTGATTTCAGATTTAGTATTTTCATCAGTCATGTGTTTCCAAAAGCGTACAGCTCATTGCTGTCTACAAACCGGAGATATGGCTTTTTTCCAATTGTTCTAACTAAATTCACTGTTGCACCACTCTCTTGTTTAAGTGAACATGCACCTGGGGGGTATTCCAGAAAGTAAGGTTAACTTACCGTCACATATGCCATCAAATCTTGCTTACTCAAGGTAAGCTGGTTCCAAAAATGCATCAGGGAGTAAGTTCAGGCAACCCAGAGTATGTTCCCGGTTAACACACAAGACATTCCATTCCACTTCCTCCTTCTTCTTTTGTTTAATGGCGATTTACATAACCTACTCAGTGCACATCACCACCTATTTGATGGTTGTGTAATAATTTTTCCTATCTTTTTCTTGAATAAGTAATCTTTATTCACTGAGAATAACAATTATATTGTTTGTTTGATGCTAAATGTTTAATAAGTATCACATATGTATTTTATTATGAAATTATAGTATATAAAACATCCGGTTATAAAAAGGAAAAAGTAGATCCATATGTGAGATTATAATAAAATAAATACATATATATATATACAATATATATTAAATGCCAAGCCTAAATATATTTACAAAACAAAATCCCAATTGCCGTTTTCCTTTGCATACTGGGGGGATGTTCCAGAAAACAGGTTATGTGACTTACCCAGGTATGTTTGAGAGTAAGTAAGCCGATAAACTCAACTTTCGGTTGCAAAAACGGAGGTAACTTCATGGTATGTAAGTATTCATAGCAACTTGCTCTCTATATGTATTTAATTTATTGTATGTTGTATTTTATAACTGGACGTTTTCTATACTATAATTTCTATAATAAAATACATGTGATATCTTATTAAACATTTAGCATCAAACAAACAATATAATTCTTATTCTCAGTGAATAAAGATTACTTATCCAATAAAAAATTGAAAAAAAGATTACACAACCACCAAATAGGTGGCGATGTGCATTAAGTAGGTTGTTAAACAAAAGAAGAAGTGAAATGGTGCGATTTTTTTCTTAGCGTCTGTTTCCATGGCGAATCATTGAGTCGTGGCTCGGTTGAGAATGTCTTGAGTGTTAACCGGGAACATACTCTGGGTTGGCTGAACTTACTCCCTGATGTGTTTTTGGAACCAGCATACCTCTAGGAAGCAAAGTTTGGGTTAATCAACCGAGAGTTCAGGGTATATGTGACGGTAAGTTAACCTTCCTTTCTGAAATACAATGGTGTAACCACTTACAGTACTACAGGCATTTTACTAAATTCTACTAAATTCATAAGTGATCAGAATGAGTCTAAGAACCTTTAGAATATTAGTGTCATTTCTTTTCGATAACAATGGTGATTAAAGCCAAATTATCACATTTTTATTGTTGTTAGCATAACAATGTGTATTTCATTACTGACAGCTTTATTTATCCTGATGTTGGTAACATCATATTCATTTTCATTAACAAGTAGCAACTACCATTATTTTTACATATGCGGCATGTAATAATTTGTTCCATTTGCATATATGTTTCTCAAAACATGGTGGAAAATTGTTTAAATATGCATGAGCAGCTTGGGCACGTTTTGGTGTTGTGAAGTGTGCTTTATTTACTGCTTTTTAATGGAATGCAAATCTTTTCAGGCCTTTTAAATGATGTGAAAATTCCCACCTGCTCTTCACTTAGCATTTACTTATCAAATATGGAGATAATGTTTTTCCCCTCTGTGCAACTGTGAAAAGGATATTTGTTGCTCTACTTAAAATTTTGTTGTAGTCTTGTTTAATCAACGAGTAAAAGCTAGTTTGAAAAGGGCTGCCAATGCCAACCGTCCTGTATAATTGCATTCTCTGTTAAATTTTTTTTGACCTGACTGTATTTATAAATTATATATATATATATATATATATATATACACACACACAGTGGGTAAGGAAAGTATTCAGACCCCCTTAAAATTTTCACTCGTTGTTATATTGCAGCCATTTGCTAAAATCATTTAAGTTCATTTTTCCCCTCATTAATGTACACACAGCACCCCATATATTGACAGAAAAACACAGAATTCTTGACATTTTTGCAGATTTATTAAAAAAGAAAAACTGAAATATTACATGGTTCTAAGTATTCAGACCCTTTGCTCAGTATTTAGTAGAAGCACCTTTTGATCTAATACAGCCATGAGTCTTTTTGGGAAAGATGCAACAAGTTTTTCACACCTGGATTTGGGGATCCTCTGCCATTCCTCCTTGCAGATCCTCTCCAGTTCTGTCAGGTTGGATGGTAAACTTTGGTGGACAGCCATGTTTAGGTCTCTCCAGAGATGCTCAATTGGGTTTAATTCAGGGCTCTGGCTGGGCCATTCAAGAACAGTCACGGAGTTGTTGTGAAGCCACTCCTTCATTATTTTAGCTGTGGGCTTAGGGTCATTGTCTTGTTGGAAGGTAAACCTTTGGCCCAGTCTGAGGTCCTGAGCACTCTGGAGAAGGTTTTCGTCCAGGATATCCCTGTACTTGGCCGTATTCATCTTTCCCTTGATTGCAACCATTCGTCCTGTCCCTGCAGCTGAAAAACACCCCCACAGGTGATGCTGCCACCACCATGCTTCACTGTTGGGACTGTATTGGACAGGTGATGAGCAGTTCCTGGTTTTCTCCACAAGTAGTTGTGGCCTAATGGTGTGGGAGAGGTGGGGATTGTGAATCAACAGCACTCTCTCCACCTTTGATACCATGACTAAAGTGCCCTTAAGCAAGGCACCTAACCCCTAATTGCTCCCCTTGTATGTCGCTTTGGATAAAAGCGTCTGCTAAATGACTAAAAATGTTAATGTAAAAATACCACTTAGAATTAAGGCCAAAAAGTTCTGTCTTGGTCTCATCAGACCAGAGTCCTTCAGGTGTTTTTTTAGCAAACTTCAAGCAGGCTTTCATGTGTCCTGCACTGAGGAGAGGCTTCCGTCGGGCCACTCTGCCATAAAGTCCCGACTGGTGGAGGGCTGCAGTGATGGTTGACTTTCTACAACTTTCTCCCATCTCCCGACTGCATCTCTGGAGCTCAGCCACCGTGATCGTTGGGTTCTTCTTTACCTCTCTCACCAAGGCTCTTATGCCCCGAGAGCTCAGTTTGGCCGGACAGTCAGCTCTAGGAAGGGTTCTGGTCTTTTTTAAGGGTTCTGGTCCATTTAAGGATTATGCGACATATGCGATATACGACATATGCTCTCAATGACAAATGCGGAACAGCTAGTTCATGCGTTTATGACCTCGAGACTAGATTACTGTAACGCTCTATTGGGTGGTTGCTCTGCTCGCGTGATAAACAAATTACAGCTGGTCCAAAACGCAGCAGCTAGAGTCCTTACTAGAACCAGGAAATATGAACATATTAGCCCGGTTCTGTCAAAACTGCACTGGCTCCCTATTAAACATCGTATAGATTTTAAAATCTTGCTAATTACTTACAAAGCACTAAATGGCTTAGCTCCTCAGTACCTGAGTGAGCTCTTAATGCATTATAGTCCTTCGCGTCTATTACGATCTCAGAATTCTGGCCAGTTGTTAATCCCTAGAATATCAAAATCAACCGCAGGCGGTAGATCCTTTTCCTATTTGGCACCTAAACTCTGGAACAATCTTCCTAGCATTGTTCGGGAAGCAGACACACTCTGTCAGTTTAAATCTAG